>CM067375.1:64538790-64850656 GCA_034401795.1 Chaetoderma sp. LZ-2023a
TTGTGACGAACATTAGTTATTGCTTATTTTCAATTGAAAAAGGACGCGAGTAAAGTTTATCATACAAATTTGATTTTTGCATATTTAAATTCTACATTGAATATTCGTTCTAGCTCATCGTGATAATTTGTTGGCAAAATGTCATTAATGGCAAATATTCTGATTTAAAGTTGAGCAATTCCCCAATTTTCCTACCATCATATATATCCCCATGGGCACATCCCTGTTATATAACACATGACAGGTCGTGCACTGTGAGGGGGTTATTATAATAAACATCATTCCAAAGCTAATCAATTTTACTTTCTGGTCACGTTGTCGTGGAACTTGCGGGATTGAATGTATGTAGCTTTAGTTGATTTATGGGAGCAGATGCTATGGGTGTGAGACCGACCGTCTCTGGTTTCACTGATAGCGACTCTCATATCCTCACTGTGAATGCAGGTCAGTGTGAGAGTGGTTTCTACTATATATGTGTTACTTGTATATCATTTAGTTGAGTTCAGCTCATTTCCTTGTCTCAGTTAACTTCTAGCATTATACCACCCATTGTGTTCTAGTATATAGTGAATAGTCCAGTTTAGTTAAAGATATCTTAAAGCAATTGGGTTTAAGTTTTACAAAGAAAGTGTAGATTTGAAGGAGTGAATATATATTTGAAATATACAACGAGATTCCTCATCGAGTCAGTATTGCGCTATAGCTCCCATCACTGGATGTTATTAGCAACCTGATTATACACCATTTCCGATCTATTCTCAAACCATCCTTCACAGAAACTGCTAGGTGACCAGTCACAATCAGTTGTATCCTATAGTCGCCCACATTTCCATGGTGCCGTAACCAGGATAACAGAATAATTGAATTTACTGTGACATTTGTGATTTATTCAATAATAAATCTTCAACAATGTTTATGTCTGCTGACAAGTCTAAGTTGTATAAATCTCGCGGTGTCTATCATGGACAGATAACTCGCTTGCAGAATAAAACCAGGCATATTTTCGCTAGCGCTGAACTCACTTTAGATGACCATGATTCTCTTGCCACCACATTGAGTTTTTTGCCTATTAAATTGGAGATAGTCAAGAACATTGATAAGCAAATCAGTGAACTGCTTACCGACGAGGAATTCGAACCATTTTTCACAGATCCTGCAGACTATGTGACCGGTACTGAGGCGTACGTTATGAACTGTGAGAAAAGGGTAAAACGTGCATTATCAAACGGGGACGATGTCAGTACTGCTTCGGACAGTGCGTATCAAACCCCCGACCCCAGACGTGAAGTCAACCTGCCAAAACTGACATTAAAGACTTTCAATGGCCATGTTCTACAATGGTTGGGGTTTTAGGACTCATTTAAATCGGTGATCGACTCGGATAATAGACCTTCAGATGTTCAGAAATTTCAGTATTTCTGTGCTCAGCTGTTGTGTGAAGCAGCTGAACTCGTTAATGGACTCCCACAATACGATTCGAACTATTCGCATGCTATGTCCCTGCTCAAAGAAGGCTATGGACAAAACGATGCTCTTATAGACGCATAAATGAGAGCACTTTGGGAGTTACCACAACCGGAATACACAGTGGACTCATTACGTAGTTTTCATGATCGCTTGGAATCGTACATTCGAGGGTTACGAACATTGGGTATTGGTACGGACTCATATGGAGCTTTATTGGTACCAGTAATTATGGACAAACTACCTCCCCGTTATTGTGAACGGATTACTGGTTCTCATCATAGAAAATGGACGGTAGATGACATTCACACATCATTCCAATAGGAAATTAAAGCATTTCGAGCTAGCAGAGTAATTTAACTCTTTCAGATAATGGTAATGATCGTCACTGCGCTACTGCGACATTCTACACGCAAACGCCACGTTCTTCAAATAAACAATCTTCTCAACAAACTAAGAGTTAGACCGTCCAGAAACAATCTCAATCACGAGTTTCCACGTGTGCATATTGTAAATGTAAGCAAACCTCTGGTGACTGTATAGTAATCACAGACAACAAGAAGAGGCATGAAATAGTGATCTGTCACAAGCTCTGCTTTAACAGTTTAGGTAAACATCGTGCTGCCGACTGCAAATCTGCCTTTCGGTGTCGGATTTGTAAAAGCAAACATCATGCCACCTTGTGCTCAGCAACCCATTCTACTCAGGCAACAACAGACAATAGCAAACATAACTCTGTCACCAGACGATACCAAAGTGTCATTAACAATTCTGAATGGACCTATCCTTTTGAAAACAGCTATTGTAGATATATCGGGAAATCAGAATTCTGCTACTGTGGCTTTGTTATTTGATGAATGAGCACAGAGATCATTAATTACGCAGAACAATGTGAACTCACTGAGCCCTACACCAATCAGAACAAAGAACATTCATCTGTCAATATTCGGTAAAAAAAAGACAGGTATACTTGCCTTACCTATTGTGCATGTTACGCTCCGTACACAGGATAATTCACGTGACATTATTATACAGGCATTGGTTGTGCCTCGTATTTCCACTCCGATGAGGAACTGCATTATGAAATCTGTCATCGATCTCCCATATATTCACGAACTTCGACTTGCTCATCCGTACGCACAGGCGTATTCGGATGGCATGTCTGCATTAATCGGTTCCGACCATTACTGGTCAATTGTTGGAAATCATATTGTTCGGGGACCAGGACCTACTACGGTGTCTTCCAAACGTGTTTACCTCATTTCTGGGCCTACTTCAGTAATTCCAGACAATCGGCACAATGGACCTACATCCGTACATCACGCCAATATTGACATTCGTTGGCATCAACTCGGGGACGCAGATCTTCAACACTTCTGGGACCTAGAAACTATCGGAGTTAACAGTTCAGAGCTCAATACTATCTGTGATCACGTGGGCAATCATCAAGCTCACATTCGAAAGGAGAATGGGCATTACACAGCTAAGTTGCATTGGAAACACGATCATGAACCATTACCCACCAATAGGGATGTATCACAAAAACACACCCATGTGATGGTGCAACGCCTATCACCTGAGACTCGAGAAGCATACGACAAAGTCATTCACAAACAACTGTCTAGTGACTTTATCGAACTAGTACGAGATGATGACATTTTGAGCGGACACTATCTACCGCATCGTAGTGCAATGAAATATCCATCATCAACACCATTACGCATCGTCTATGACTGTTCGTGTGCAGTGAAGGACACACCTAGCCTTAATGAATGTCTACAGACGGGACCACCACTTCTTAACGATCTTACGTCAGTTCTCTTACGTTTCCAACTCCATTCAGTCGCGATCACAGCAGACGTTCAGCAAGCATTTCTCCAGATTGGCCTTGACCAAGATGACCTAAGTACACCTAATTATGTTGGCTTTCTGACTCTCAAGATCCACAAAGCACCTTTGACACATACCAATTCAAAGTGATACTATTCGGTGCCGTTTGTTCACCATTCATTCTCAACGCGACAGTACATAACCACTTGGAACAGTATCGTTCGACTACTACTCGTGATCTCTTGGAGAACATTTATGTTGAGAGCATTGTTTCAGGGTTTGACACTACATGGGATATTATGCAATACTACGATGAAGCCAGTGCAGCAATGGCTTCTGGCGGCTTTCTTCTATGCTCTTGGTCGACCAACTGTGATGACCTTCGGGATTACATTCAGCAAAATGAACTCTACAATTGTGAACATTCAGTCACTGTGCTCGGAATAAAGTGGGACACGAAGGTTGACAAACTCTCATATCGGGATTATGGTACTTCTACTGACCAACACTTAGTCTACACAAAACAAGAAATCGTACAAACAGTTGCAAGATTCTTCGATCCTCTGGGATACATGTCACCGGTACAGATACACACGAAAGTCTTTATCCAGCAGTTGTGGAAATTCGGATATGATTGGGACTGCTTGATAACCTTCTGTCTACCTGGAATGACATCATTCATGACTTAGGCACAGCATCAACAATGGTTATCGTAATGGAGATAGTCAAGGACATTGATAAGCAAATCAGTGAACTGCTTACCGACGAGGAATTCGAACCATCTTTCACAGATTCTGCAGCCTATGTGACCGGTACTGAGGCGTACGTTATGAACTGTGAGAAAAGGGTAAAACGTGCATTATCAAACGGGGACGATGTCAGTACTGCTTCGGACAGTGCGTATCAATCCCCCGACCCTAGACGTGAAGTGAACCTGCTAAAACTGACATTAAAGACTTTCAATGGCGATGTTTTACAATGGTTGGGGTTTTAGGACTCATTTAAATCGGCGATTGACTCGGATAATAGACCTTCAGATGTTCAGAAATTTCAGTATTTCTGTGCTCAGCTGTTGGGTGAAGCAGCTGAACTCGTTAATGGACTCCCACTATACGATTCGAACTATTCACATGCTATGTCCCTGCTCAAAGAAGTCTATGGACAAAACGATGCTCTTATAGACGCATACATGCGAGCACTTTGGGAGTTACCACAACCGGAATACACAGTGGACTCATTACGTAGTTTTCATGATCGCTTGGAATCGTACATTCGGTACGGACTCGTATGGAGCTTTATTGGTACCAGTAATTCTGGACAAACTACCTCTCCATTATTGTGAACGGATTACTGGTTCTCATCATAGAAAATGGACAGTAGATGACATTCACACATCATTTCAATAGGAAATCAAAGCATTTCGAGCTAGCAGAGCTAGCAATCGTATGGGTAATTTAACTCTTTCAGATAATGGTAATGATCGTCACTGCGCTACTGCGACATTCTACACGCAAACGCCACGTTCTTCAAATAAACAATCTTCTCAACAATGGTTATCGATCGCACTTACTTCCCAAGGGGCATCAATCCTACATCAACGTATGAACTTCATGCATTCGCGAACGCCAGTAAATCTGCATACGTTTGTGTGATTTACCTTTGAGATGTGCTGACTCAACAGACTGTACTTGTGATGGCAAAGTCAGGAGTTGCGCGTACTCGAGAACTCACCATACCACGATGAGAACTATTGGCTGTGTTTATCGCTTCGGGACTGTTACAATTCGTGCACAATTCACCCGGAACTCACATCACAATCACTAAGAAACTGATATGGACTGACAGCCAGATCGTGCTATATTGGATTCAAATTGACAAATGACTAACTGTGTTTGTGTCAAATCGGATAAAGGTCATCAAATCACGCGAGGTCAGTGACTTCAGATACTGTCTGACCGCAGCCAACCCAGCTGATTTGTTTCCAAGTGGCGTATCTAGTGACAATTTAACCACATCAGAACTTTGGTAGAAAGGACGATCCTGGCTATCATTGGGGGACTGGGCAATTTGTCAGGTTTTTGGCAGTGCTGTGTTTGCCGTGACAGCCGATTCAGAGTGCACTTCAGCTTCAATAACAACCATGACTGCATCATCAACAGATTCGTCCATCACCAACCCATCGAATTATACTTCACAAAGAAAACTTATGCGAACACCTGCTTTTGTGATGCGATTCATACAGTGCGTGTGGGACAAAAAGCAGTCCCCTACGACTTCACTCACCGCAGAAGAATTGACTACAGCCGAAACATTTTGAATATTACGTATTCAATGCGAACATTATGCAAATGAACTGTCAAAACTTCGCAATGATGAACATTCAGGACATACTTCACTCATTAAACAATTACGATTCTTCATGGATGCTAAGGGCATACCTGGTGCGGGCGGACGTTTGCATAATGCGCCACTGGCATACACTAAAATATAGAGTTCCCTACTCTCTTGCCTTCTTCTTCTGCATGCACAAAACTATTCATACTCAATACTCACCAGCGAGCTCACCTCATGGGTACCGAGTCTACGATGCATTACCCCCTCCAGCTCCATCACAAGAGTGGATATTGAGTGATTCACCTCCCTTTATGGTCACTGTTATTGATTATATTGGAGCTTTGTATGTGAGGTCAAATTTGTCTTCGGTCAAAGGTGAACATAAGGCTTACATACTGTTGTTTGCATTGCAAACACACGAGCTGTGCAATTGGAAGTCACTACAGACTTACCAAGAGTTGCGTTTCTCAATGTGTTTCGGCGTGTCGTTGCTCGGCGCTCACTACCTTCTAAGCTTCTCTCTGATAATGCTACAACTTTCCTATCAGCTGGAAGTGCACTTCGTACACTTTTAAGGTCTAGCGATTTCCAAAACTTCATGACTGACTATAAAATGACATGGTCCAACACCCCAAAATGTGCACCTTGGCATGGTGATTTTGGGAAAGACTCATTGGTCTAACAAAGACAACAACTAGGAAAGTTCTAGGAAAGTCTTACGTCACACTAGACGAATTAATGACTGCCGTTACTGAAGTAGAGACCTCTATCAACAATCGCCCTCTAACATACTTCTCATCACACATCAATGATCTGACCCCACTTACTCCATCACATCTACTTCATGGTCGACTCTTGACCACATTGCCACATATGCAAATAGATGATGATGAACTATGTTATCCTACATTTGGCTCGTCTCAAACCGAACTAAATAGACGAGCAATATGACTTGCTACCATCTATGACCACTTTTGGAAAAGATGAGCACACGAATACATCACCGCTCTTAGAGAACGTCATCTTCAAACACAACGAGCCACTAGAAATTTCAACACTATCATTAACATTGGTGATGTTGTTCTAATCCGTGATGATAGAAAACAACGAATCGTTTGGAACCTAGCAAAAGTCATTGATCTAAATCAAGGCAATGCCAAGTTGGTACGATCTGCCAAGATCAAGACTAAACATGGAGTTACCAATAGACCCATTAACAAACTGTACCCACTAGAAGTCTCATCCCCTGAGACACTCGACGCAGCTGACACTGCTCGTGATTGTTCTTATAACTCAACTACAAGTAACCGTGTTCCCAGAAGGGCTGGGTAAGAAGCCAAAGGGCGAATCTATCTCATTTCTAAGGAGTATGGTTATTGAACTTGTACAAATGCTTAGCAAGAAACTCATCATCGTTGACCCGAGAGAATGTCGTGGAACTTGCGGGATTGAATGTGTGTAGCTTTAGTTGATTTATGGGATCAGATGCTAATGCTGTAAACGCAGGTCAGTGTGAGAGTTGGTTCTACTATATATGTATTACTTGTATATAATTTAGTTGAGTTCAGCTCGTTTCCTTGTCTCAGGTAACTTCTATCATCGAGATAAATTAATATAATTTTTTACGTTGCGAAATTGAAATAGAGGCACAGGCCTCTATTTCAATTTCACAACTTAACAAATTATATTAATTTATATGGAATGGAATCATCATATGTTAAGATTTATTTCGTTTCATTACACATAGGCATATAATTTAAGCTTATAAAAGTATGCAATTTTAACAATTTTATTTTCAATCATTCTGGTGTGAATATGCACCGTTAATGACGTATTTTAACTCTGTTATTAAGATGGAAATGAGTATTAATGGCGTATTTTAACTCATGGATCTGGAAAAGTCTATTGAAGGTACTAATTGTATGTCTTTGATGGCTTTACTATTTAACAAACATTCTGGTGAATATGTTGATACTAACTTGTCTAATTAGCTACAAAATATTCGTCAAAATATTCAACAACTTGCCAGTATATTTACCTTGAAATTGAAATTCTATAATTCGGGATTCAAAGTATGTTAATCGATCCCAACACACGCTCCGTGTCGGCGGAGCATAGCTAGAAATGGGCAGGGCATAGCTAAAATGGAGGGGGTGGGGCGAGTTACACTTACGAAAAAGTTTACGAAATTCCCATTTTTTAGGAAACTGACAGTTTTGAAGCAAAAAGTGATCACATAAGTAAAACCTTCAAAGGGTACATCTACCTATTATAAGGAAGCCACGTGAGATACTTCATTAAGTTATTTCTATCGGCTCTGTATGAAATGATGTTTGTTAGAACATAGGGATTTTACTTCTAAAAACAATATCTACCCAAGACAATAGGTAAATCCAGTCTAACAATCCATCATATTATGGCATCACAATTAAGTACGTTAAATGTAGTCTGACGTCATAATCAATTACGTCACAGGAGAGTAAGTATACGTCGAGTTGTATGAACTGTATCGCTTTACAATTTAATAAATATTCTGTTGAGTATTTTGAACTCAGTTGACTGGACGCTCTTGTTGTCAAAGGCATCAACATCACCTAGTCAAATCAGTTTTAAAATATTCAACAGCTTACCTGTGTAGTTTCCTGATAATTGGGATTCTGGGAGGGCAGGGATCGATCGATTCTAAACACGGGCAAATCGGGTGGAGCTTACCTAGTAAATGGGCAGAGAATCCCCAAAGCGGGATTCATCCATTGACCTAGAAAGGCGACGTCATCAAATACACGCACACATCTGTATATCGTAATGTAGGTGTATACCATGTTTCGCTAATCATCTCAAGTGGTTCTGTAGGATATGTTGTCCAAATAATGTTGTGGCCGGACATGCAGCGAGATGACAAAACTACAGTTCTCAGAATTATAATAATATTTATTGAACAATTATCATGTGTAGTTGACGAAATCTTAGAGAGGCAACGCCTATCAGCCACATTATTCCCGCAATATCCAACGTGTTTCCTAGTGTTTCCTATTGATCTGATGAACTGGGACAACGCACATACATCTTGGATCTTAAGTCTAGTTCAGTAAGATTTGTTTACAGTGACTACACTACGGAGTACATGGCTTGCCGGTGAGGTGGCACTTGCTGATGAGGTGGCTTGCAGATGAGGTGGCTTGTTGATGACGTTGCGTGATGATGACATTGACTCGGCTGATGGTGTGGCCTGATAATGACGTTAGGTCATGAGAATGAAGTCGCTTGATACAGACGTGAACTAATATTGACGTGGACTGATGACGAGGTTTATTGATGATTATGTGGCTTGATAATGAAATGGCATGATGATGACTTGGCTTGTGATAGCCTGACATAATGGTGACAGGAAGGCCAGTTCTAAGCTTAAATGGATTTGCATTTCTTGTGATGTTCATTTCCACTCTTCACTTAATGTCACTTGCCGATCATCATTTTCAGAAACTCTAAAATGAAAATAAATAAAGACTGGTTACAATATTAAGCATGGCGTGAGCAGTTTTTGTTGTTGTGATGGTGGTAACTTTGGATCTGCATGCTTTGTAATAAGGCGAAGCCTGGTAATGCTGATGCGGTCACAGTTTGAATAGCTTACTACACCATCTACGTAAATTTAAACCACGTCAGCTAAGAGCAGAATTACCTTTTCCTGATTCTAAAAAAATGAGGTCTAAGCCATTGAATTTAATGGACGTGTCCAGTTTATACATCAATCATATGACGACACAATCAACTACGAGACGTATAGTATGACGTCATAATCAATTATGTGATGAATGACGTAGATAAGTTTGTCATGAATGCTTAATTGATGACGAACTAAGCGTTGTTCTACGAATTGTATGTCTTTACTATTTAACAAACATTCTGTCATAGGCAGCAACAGGACTCAGTGAAATTAGTTTCAAAATATCCAACAGGTTACCTGCATAGCTTTCTGGAAATCGATAGTCAGGGAGTTCAGGGATCGATCGATCCCAACACTGGCGAAGTGTGGGTGGAGTTTAGCTAGAAACGGGCGGGACATTCTGTAAATAAATGGCTCTTTATTGAGGATGAGAATATGGCCAAGTTCGACTCGTCAGTTTGCTGGTTTACTAATCATGCGCAGTTGCTATGACCAGTCGAACTTGATCGTAGTCGACTGTAGTTCGTTAGTACCCGGTTCCCTATTGATTTACTATTGCAGAAAATTTGGAGATGGGTACCAGTCTCCATTAAGCTTTTCTGTCGTCTGTTTTGATGACCTAGGAAAATGGGTTATTTTTGTCAAAAAGCGTCGATATGGTATAAAGTGGGAAGGAATATGGACTTGGCAACATTGACATACAATGGGAAAGCATAATTTCATCAAACTTAAGTTATTTAATGAAATATTTACACTTTTATATGCATTTATTCGTGGCAAGCAATCTGTGTCCGCCATTTTGAAATTTACGCAAATATCGCACTAACCATCTGAACCGAGGTCGGGTGCTCAGTTGACTATAGTTGATTAGCTAGTTAACTATTTGAAGTTCGACTGGTATTCTAGTTAGCTATAGCTCACTATGGTTAGGAGTCGAACTTGACCTATGTGATACATAGGCCATAGTCATCACCGGTCTGCTAAGACATCTACCGTCGATTTGTGATTCACGGAAAGAGAACGAAAATTATTCCTTATGGAATTACGACCCCGAAGATGTTTATTGCGGAAATCTACTTGATCATGCACTAGCTATCGAAGTAACACATTTCATATCTCTCACCACAGGATAAATGTGATAAATAGCGATTACAGAACACATTTCCTAGGATGACATATCTAACAAAAAGCTTAGTTGGTCTCTCTTTCACAGAACCCATATGGCCCAAAGTGTGCAAGGCACCCGCCAAGTTTAAGGTTAATCGGAGAAATATTCCTACTATGCATTTCCTATAGGGGCTATCTTGGCAGGGAAAGCAGATTTCTCTAAAACCGTAGCTTTAAAATTGGTACCAAATCAACTATAAATTTTAAGTCTATTAGACCAAAAAGTAAGGTGGACAGAAATTTGAAAAACAAATATTTTTCAAATCTTCGTGGCAAGGTTGAGGCAATTACTGCGAAAATAAACGATGTTTGAACCAACCTGGGTGCATGGACAGCAATATGTGACACACTTTGTCTTCTAAGATAATTTATTGGACATACACACTTAATGGGAGTTCATTTCTGAAAAAAAGAAAGTTGGTATCTTTTATACCATTAAAGGGGCCACCGCATCCCAGACACATGGCACTGATGCTAGGGGATGACATGATGCGCCTTCTGATATGCCTATTGACCTTATCTAATCAAGGAGAATTCACTTCTACCAAAAACAGGTACTGGTTATTTTGACCGTTTAGGGGTAGGATATACATGCTTCTTTAGGACACCATGCACAGCATCATGGCCAAGTTTGGTGAAAATGTAAAGAAAATGTAATGATACAGCTTTCTCTCAAAGGGGGACGTTGACAATAAAGATATGACATTGACGTTACGTAGTAACACGAGGAATCTTTTAACTTATCCATTATCCTTCTCAAGCCAATGAGAAATAATTTCCGGCAAAAAACGAAAACTGGTTTCTTTGATCACTTAATGGTCCCTTGCTTTTTTTACCTATGGCCCCTAAATAAAGAAACATCTTTGCCACCCAAGTATGTTCGTGATCCGTTAAAAAACTATAGTGTAGTCACAGTTAAGATACCTATTTCGTAAATTCTCTTATATTTGATATGGACCCTTTTGGACCTGACGACGATCATGATAATAAATCAGAATAAAATATATATTACAATGGTTTGTAGATAGTGTATGCTTGTAGTACAGTAGATTAAACGGTAATCCACGATGATTAACCATATATCTTTCCTCACCTTCGTAATTCACCTGCCCATCTCCATCAATGTCGGCTTCTTTGATCATCTCGTCAACCTCAAATTCTGTGAGATTTTCACTAAGGCTGGACATCACCTGTCTAAGTTCTGTTGCACTGATGAAGCCATTGTTGTCCTTATCGAAGATGTGGAACGCTTCTCTAACTTCATCTTCTGTTTTCGTATCTTTTGCTTTCTTGGCCATTAGTTCGAGGAATTCTGTGAACTCTATCGTACCACTGCCTGAATGACAAAAAGATAACAATGAGGAATTCTGGGAACTCTAGCGTGCCAATGCCTGAATGAGAACGCAATGAGGAATTCTGGGAACTCTGTCGTACCACTGCCTGAATTAGAAATATAACAATGAGGAATTCTGGAAAATCTATCGTACCACTTCCTGAATTAGAAAGATAACAATGAAGAACTCTGTGAACTCTAACGTACCACTGTTGAAGTTAGAAAGATAAGAATGAGAAATTATGTGAACTCTACCGTCGCCACGCCAACCCACCCACACCACACATGGCATACATAATATTCCCATGTTGTGGGAGAATCGAGGAGAGGCGTGTGCTTCATAGATGGTGAGCCGATATTTGTCAGACCTTCAATGGCCCAGTCCACGAGCTTCTCTGGAACCAAGCTATTCAACAATAAGCCAGTTACCAGTAATAAAAGGCGTGTCTTTATTGTCACCTCGCTGTCTTATCGCTGGCAGCTAAAATCAGAACTGTTAATGCTCGCTAATCCCATAAGTTTCAAAAGGGAAACGCGATGGGTTGTTTCAACTGATATGCATGCTGACCTGAACAAATTCTAACAGAAAAGAATCAAGCCTTTTTTAATTCAAAGACATGCGAACTCTGTTATGTAACATCACCCAATTGTATACGAATATTTTAACTTCATATCCTAAAAGCTAACTCTGTGACCTACAAGCTAACTGCGAGCTAACTATGTGACCTATATGCTAACTCCTTAGCCTGTAGACTAACTCCGTGACCTAGAAGTTAACTACTTGACCTAGCCTCTACCTCCATGACCTAGAAATACATTTCTTGACCAGAATTTACCTCTCTGCCCTAGAAGCTAACTTTGTGACATAGATGCTAACTCCATGATCTAGAATGCTAACTTCATTACCTAGACGTTAGCTTCGCGACCTAGAAGCTAACTTCGCGACCTGGAATCTAACTCCGTGACATAGAAGCTAACTCCATAATATAGACGCCAACTCGGTGATGTAGATGCCAACATCATCATCTAGAAGATAACCGCTTGATATAGAAGCTAACTTCATGATCTAGAAGCTACCTAGACACTAACTCCGTGACCTAACGGCTAACTCCATAACACATATGCTATGGAGAGGTACCCAATAAATGGTCAAGATGATAACTTCATAACACAGATGCTAACTTCATAACACAGATGCGAGCAATTTGAAACATGTACTAATGACCCTTTCCACATTTAGCTATGCCCCACCAATCACTAGCTAAGCTCGACCCCCACCATACAATCGATCCCTTAGCTCCTGTAGCAAACTATACAGGTAAGCTGTTGAATATTTTGAAACTTTGGCAGCAACAGCGCCCAGTCAAAATAGTTTCAAAATATTTGACATCATGTTTATTAAATAGCAAAGACATACACTTCGTACACCGTGTTGCCTAAGACGGACTAGATCAAGGCAGGCATGCTGTAATCGAATATGACGTCATCCTACACGTCACGTAATTGATTATAACGTTATAAGTCGGATGGATACACTGAAAAGGTCCATTAGGTGATGGAGAAACTAACTTCAGATGCTAAGATGCTCACATCAAATGTTCAGCTAACCAGCTATATAAGTTTCCTACCCAGAGAACTGGCCACCTCAATATAAGTAATGAATAGCTGAATGCAGTTTTAGCCATGCCCCTGCCATATCTTGCTAGGCCACACCCAGGGATTGCACCTGTTGCGATGGGTTTTACCATGAATTCCCAGTATTCCAATTTCAAGGTCACTATACAGGTAGGCTGTTGAATATTTGGAAACTAATTTGGCGGTGTGCTGTTGCCGCATATGGCAGCAATAGCGTCAAGACAAATTAGTTTTAAAATATTCAGGAGAATGCTTATTAAACAGTAAAGACAACCACTTCGTTCACCTGACAGTCTTTTCAAGGTTCATGAAGAACTTAGCTACGTCATTCGCTATACATTTTACTTGTGACGTGGCCAGTCTATATGTGACGTAATTCATCATGACCTCATATACTTGAATGACCGATCGGATTCATATTGCCCTGTCATGGCAAAAGTGAGCAAGTAGTTGTCGGTAAATCAACAAAATGTCTTCCTTCACTGCGCTCCCAAATAGATAACTTAGATTTAAAGTGCTAATTAAATAAATGATAAATAATACATTTTGCTGATGTATTTCAAAAGTCTCAATTTGACCTATTTCCAAAAATAATGTCGCTTGCTCTCTTTTGGCATTGCAATTTTGCATGTGCCATGCCCGAAATTCAAAAGCAGAAGGAATTTGCATTGGTGTCATTCACTATAATGCAATCAATAGGTATATATTCAGGTTAAATTAGTTTCAAAATAGTTACCCTCTTCCATGCCTCATGCATCGTTACTTCTAACCACACTGCCATAGTAGAAGATAGCTATATCATTGAGACTGTATATCACCAAAGCAAGCAGCCTCTGTTTTACCTGACTGGTTATGCATTAACAGATTGAGATGCCCATAGAATAGAGAAGTACATTGGCATATATCTCTTAAAAATTCAAATGCCATTCTTTGACGACATGATAGAGATCTGGAAGATGCAAGCTATATTTTATACTGAGACTGAACGTCCTTGATCGCGATACTGGTCAATGTTGGAGCACATGCCCATTAGATTGAAAGAAATATCATTGCTCACAAAAACGGTCACATAAAAAACGTTGAATATAAAACCTAGGCAGTATTATAATTTCTTGTATGTATTTGTGGCCTCATGTTTGGGCTGTATGGATAGCGCAATTGGGTCATTTCGCAGGTGCCATTCAAATGCTGCTATAGACACCTTAGAGAGAGAAAATTATGTTCTATTCATGGAAAATCCGCCAATATCAGATACGCTGTATAGCGGTGATTTTCCAGTAAATATTTCAAATGGTAAACTATAAACATTTAACATACAATGGGGTAGATTATATGAATCGGAGAGTGGGATGGTGCACTAGCCTAGAAAACCTTCAACCCCACCCCACCCCACCCCCACCCTAAACCCTAAAACCACCCAATGCATGAGCCATCACCACATACAAAGATCATCTATTTGGTGCAAAATGGGCACAAAGGCTACGTAGAATAAGAGGAGAGGCAATATTGGCCAGAAAATATGTTTTCCTGGAGACTATGTAATGTTTTCTTTGTACTTGTATATAGATTTCCTGGCTAAATTCTGTCAAAGAAATTTTTTTCCTGCTTATTGAATGCTCATTTCCAGGCCAAGAGAAGACTATTTTTGAAAATTTACCCCTAGAATGACTGGCTCTGTTATCGTAATAGGCATTCCAGTGTTAATCTACTGTAAGGTTGCGATTTGGCCCACTTCGTCATGAACGTGTTAAAGTAAAATAACCTATGTGCCTATATCTTTAAAATGATTTTGTGTATCATTTCGGAAATATCTTTTGCAATCGTATTGAAATCCGTAAAATATAAAATGGCCGTGTGCGGGGCCCACAACTAGAGGCCTATCTAGACACTTGAGATGGTTGGAGTGGGTCGGTGTGTGGGTGTCTGGAATCCTTACCAGGAAAATTGTAATATCTGGACACGCTCAAATGGCCTTTCCGGCCTTTCCAGGTTTGTTAACTCGTTACATTTTTACCCAATTTCTTTTCCCTTTGTATACAATTTGTGGAGCCTACGCCGATCGTCTACAGCATTAGCCTGCCAAGCGAAATGAGTAGGCCTACTTCATTTATCATTCACTACGCATTTTGATTATGCCGCTAGTGTGACGAAATTAATTATGCGTCATATACATGAGTGACAGGTCATATCTATTCATTGAGCTATATACTGAAGTTTCCTGTTGGATGGGTGCTGTCTATCCTGTTTTGAAACAGACGTATTGCCTAAATCTGTTTAAATTTCCACACTGGCGTTTATTCTACACTCCATACATCATATATCGCCTATTATCAATGAATTATGGAGCGGGCTAACGCTTTAGTGGCTAGATTTGGTCAATAAAATCTAAATATTTGCTAATTTAATGCCCATTTGCAGGCCAAGAGCAAACTATTTTTTTAGAAATCTACCACAGGAAAAATCTCGGTGACCTGGCCAGTTAGTCCAGCGGTAAATTTTCAAAAATAGTTTTCTTTTGGCCTGCAAAAGCACATTTCTGAAGACCACTAAAGAGGCCAGTTTTGGCCGGTTTTGGCATGAAAGGGTCAACCAATAAAAATAGCTCAGGGTTTTAATATTCCGTCCTAATCGCGACTGCTAAGCTTATAAACACAATTATATACACCATCATTAGTCATAATTGCTGCAAACATGGCAACTAATTCCTTAAAACCCACTTTCTCTGCATGTTGGCTTTCAATACTAAGGATTGCCACGTCGGTTTATACAAATCTGGAAACTCGGTCGGTTTGGTAACTCTAGTTAAACGAAGTTGAACCTAAGTTTAAGACCTCTCGCGCCCCTCCCCCACCCGCCCCCACCTCATGGCCACTGTTGTAATGGCCCGATTTACATGTACTTAAACTCTGTTACCCTGATACATACCATCTACATCGACTTCATTAATCATATCCCTCAGCTGTGCTTCTGTCGGATCCTGACCCAAAGCTTTCATCACTGTAGCAAGTTCTGAGGTCGTGATTTTGCCATCACCGTCTTTGTCAAATAACGAAAATGCCTCTCTATATCCTGTAAGTAAAAAAAATGTGTAATGACCTACCTTTTGAATGATCTATGGGAGTGATTGTTTTGCCTCTAAAAGCTCATTGGAAAACAAAATTATTACAAGTATGATGTGTTTTACACTGTGATTTTCAATTAATAGTGCAGATATCCGCCATTTTGTTTTCGATTATATTTATACGCATCGGGAGATTTCAGCTTTTGTCAACAAGATATTCACATTCAGTGTACGAGAGTTAAGAAAATAAGCTTCTTTAGCCAACTTTACCATAAAATGCTTCTAGATGTTCTGCCGAGTGAAACTGGCTCTATATACGTTCACCGGATTTTACCATCTTCATTGTTTTCTATGTCAATAATTATGATGATGAAACGATACAGAAAGAGATGTAAAAAGCGAGAGAGATGGGTAGAGAACAAAAGAGAAAGAGAGACCGCGTGCATGCGTACACGTGCGTGTGTGAGTGCGTCCACGCGTGTGAGTGCGTGCGTGCGAAATCGTGGGAGAACTTGGTGTATTGCATCTCCGAATGTGATATCAGACCGACTATCGTCCTGAATAAATCTGCAAAGTGTTTTCTTGAAAGAATAACCGGAAAGGATCACAGAACGAAGTCAAAGTCAAAACTGCCGAAGTCTTAATAAGGTCAGTGAATAATGGCATGTCTAAAAAATACGTATAACACATTCAAATGTTCAACTGTTACCAAGGGGAAGTAATCCTGAGAAATTACATCATTCCATGCTAGGGCTAAGGATTCTTTCCCATGTATTTCTTTAAAATAGCTATCTATCAACCCACCCGCTCCCGCCACCCACTCCAGCTCGCTCTCTTTCTCTCTCTTGCTCTCGCCCTCTCTCTCTCTCTCTCGATCTCTCTCTCTCTCTCTCTCTCTCTCTCTCTTTCTCTCTCTCTCGCTCCCTCGCGCTGTTTCTCTCCCACCCTCTCTCTCTCTCTCTCCCTCTGTCTCTCTCATTCTCTCTCTCTCCCTCTCTCTCTCCCTCTCTCTCCCTCTCTCTCTCCCTCTCTCTCCCTCTCCCACCCCTCTCTCTCTCCATCTCTGGCACTCTCTCTCTCACTCTCCCTTTCTCTCTCTATCTATCTCCCTATCCATCTATCTCTCTATCCGTCTCACAATCCATCTATGTATCAATCTATCTCTCTATCTATCCATGTCCATGTCTCTAGCGATCTATCTCTCTATACATCTAGCCATCTATAAATCCGGCCATGCATACATCTCTCACTCACGCGCATTGGCCATACAACCACCAACACCAATCAACTGATCGATCGATCCACCCGTCCATCCTTCCATCCATCCATCCATCCGTCTTGCTGTCCGTCCATCCATCCATCCATCCATCCATCTACTTACCAGCAATAGTTTCTTCTGACATTTCAGCCTGTAAACAGAGGTAATTGTTAAAATATTTCTATTTTCTCTATTCTCACCTAACTTTATAGAGCACGAGTTTAATCTTTAAAAGGCTGGAGAAAATTGTTACAAACCTACATTTTTGGCTCTTTGGAAGCAGAATCTTCATAATCAAAATATATAAGTTATTCAAAATCTGACAGATTGTTAAAATCTTACAATAAATAAAATAATATGCAGAAAGCAGATTTTGTGTGACGCGCACCATTTAATCGTCAAGTAATCGGGCATATCATGGCTGCATGTCATCTCTAAGTGTTTTTATATTACCTGATGCGTATAGGATTTAAAATATTAACGATATAAATCAATCAAGTAAATTAACATAAGTAATATGCGAATTGGTGCATTATCCCTTTCAAACAACGAAACGAAAATCGACATATTCATTACGATAAAGAGCTAGTCTGTTAAACACTTTCAATCTAAGTTGGGATAACATCTTCCATTCCACAAAATTCCATTACCATCAGCAAACTGCATTGCTTGAAATTTGAGACACTAGCATTACATGGTTAAAACACAAATGAACACAAGGTAATGTGTCATTTGAAATAGATCCTCCAAGGAAAACTGCTCTTCGCCCAGTTATCCCCGTCCGAAAAGCCATGCGCTATTATGATCATTATTCGCCTTTATGTTAGAAAGTGATGTGTTGTGTGAACTCAGTTTGGAATTCATTCATTGAGTGGTTTGTGTCCTTAAATTATTTTGCTGATATTGGCAGCAGCTCATCAAAAGGGCCCTGTATGCATCGATAGAATCATCATGTGCATACTTCCTCCGTCTTTAGCGGCATGTCTAGCTTCGAGATTGAATGATTTGGTCTTGGCGACAGATGGGGGACATTTGGCAAGTTAATAGGTGAAGAGCGCTGGTGATAAACCATCCCCTTGTACTGATCCTATTAATGTGTCAAACATTGTAGGCCGCGTTGACCTGATATGAAAGTGTTTTGTGTTTGGTAGTTGTCTCACTAGGCGTGGTTTGTCATCATCACAATTAGCATGATTGATGCATTGAATAATCTGTGGTCTCTTGCTGGCATCAACCTGGCGTGACGTGTCGTTATCCATCTTGAAAAAAATTCAACGCTTCTTTAGATTTGCCAATATCATCACAGCCTCATTTAAAGCCACTTTCTCATTTGATAAATCCGCCCTGTCTCTCAAGTATATGACGTTATAATGAAATACATCAGATGTAGGCTGACGTCACAATCAGAATATGTAGCGAATGACGTAGCTACGGCCGTCATAAACATGTAAAAGTCTCTCAGTTGTACGAATTGTATGTCTTTACTATTTAATAAACATTATGTTGAATATTTTAAAACTAATTTGTCTGGGCGCTGTTGCTGCCATATGCAGCAACAGCTCCCAGTCAAATTAGTTTTAAAATATTCAACCGCAACTGTATAGTAACCGTGAAATTGGAATTCTGGGAATTCAGGGCTCAATGTATATAGATCGATCTCGACACGCGGAAATCATGGGAGAAGGTTAGATAGAGATGGGCTGGTCATCGCTTTGATTAATCTATTCCACGGATATCTGCAAAGTACGTGATCCATGTCTAGCTAAGCTAGATGCAACAAATGATGCCAGTCAAATTAGTTTCAAAATACTCAATAGAATAATCTTTTTATAACCTAAAGAATTGCGTGTTTTCGGATCAACGTGCTCGAAAGGCTAACAAGAAGGCGTATATTCAGTCCACTATTGCAGCAATCAGGGACGTCAAAGTGTATCTCAGATAAACTTGGCAACATCTACTTACCATCGCAGATCAATATAGTGTTCAGTTAATCCTTTCTTTAGCACTTATTGAGTTCAGGTTTAAAATTTAGTTACACGGAATATAGAAATTGATAAAGTACCTACAGTCTACCCGCTACTAATGCTCACGTGCACCACAAGTTATGCCTACTGATTGTATTAGATATCCAAGTCCAATACAAAGATAGCAAGCACCCCACCCCGCCACACCACGCGCGAGTGACAACCCACCCCACCCCACACTTGATAATACCCACTCTCTCGATAACAGAAAACTTTGATCTAACAAATGTAATAAGCACGTTATAATCCCTAAGATAGCCTCGTCATATTCATATAACCAGTGATTTATTCTAATGTATTGTTTAATTGTCTTAAAGATAAGTTGTTCCGCGACGTTCGATTGTTGACATATGGCTAACTATAGCCGTCAATTTATCAGGTGAACGCGACATTTTCTGATTAGATAATAATTAACCCGTTAACGCTCAAGTCCATCAAAACGGCTTCTGTACTCGTCTTGAGAAATGTCCAAGAGAAGACTATTTTTTTAATTTATGCCTGGAATGACTGCCACGATAAGGGATCCAGTCATTCCAGTGGTCCACTTTAAAAAATAATCTTCTCTAGGTCTACAAATGGACATTTGTTATGAGAAAATTTAAAATAACATTTTCTTGAACACATTTAAGAATAAAGGGTTAAACGCATATCCCTTCCTGTTACTACGAGAGGTGTTCAAATTAAAACTTAAGACTAAAAAAATCTAGTCAACAAAATGTTACATCAGAAAAGTTGTATTGCAGATTTGTAACCCATGTACAAGACATATAATAGTTTAATACCTCTCGTATCTTCCTGAATATCAACAACATGTTACAGCAGAAGTTTTATTGCATATTTGTAACCTATGAACAAGACATATACTAGTTTAACGACTCTCGTATCTTCCTGAATATCAACCACGCATGAAACCTAGATTACCTCAGAACAATGGATGGATCACATCTGAATCTCAGCTATACAACGTCATAGTTAATTACGTCTCATACAGGCTGACGTTACAATCATAATTGCCAATGTTTATAAAAAACATAATTTACCCTCGAACAAAATTAATGTACATATATGGGTACACACAGTACTGGGGTCGTGAAAGCACATGCGTGTGTAGCACTCAGAGGGCCTCTACTCTCATCTCCCTCCCTCCCTCCCCTCCCCCTCTCTCTCTCTCTCTCTCCCTCCTTCCGTACATCTCTCTCTCTCTCTCTCTCTCTCTCTCTCTCTCTCTCTCTCTCTCTCTCTCTCTCTCTCTCTCTCTCTCTCTCTCTCTTACGCTCTCTCTTTCTCGCTTCCCCTCTCGCATCTCTCTCCGCCGAATCTCTCTCCCCTTCTCGCCCCTCTCTCGTCTCGTCTTGACCACCCCCCCCCCCTCTCTCTCTCTCTATGTATCTATTTCCCCCTCTATTTTACTTATTTCTACACTGTTAATGTTACTTGTTATTGTCTTCCATGTATCAGAATTGTGTCACGTATATATCTGACAATATCAACTTCTTGCGGCGTTGGTGTACTTGAGCGTTTGCGGGCTATGACGCTTGAAGCTTTCGCCGGGTGTGGCTTCCATTCTCTATCAATGACAATTCCTAAAAATCTCATTATATTGACTCTCGTACATACTCGCATATGGCCATTCACTATACAAAGATTGCTCATGTTTCTAAGAAGACTTAGTTACTGCACACATATTATGGTACTCATCCTCATCGGCTCTTCTGTGATAACGCTTGTTGCTGGGCCCGTACTTGGCCGATACCGACACAGTAACCTGCCCTATCAGAGTACTGTCTCAACATTGACCATATCATCGTGACCGCTGGATATACAGGAGTTCACACTGCGCCATTTCTTATCAGATCTATCGCACTTCATTTGTTTGGTTATCATATTATCAAGCGAATATAGATTATATGCCATATTATATATAGTGTATTATTATTATATGAGTAACCCTGCAGCTATATACTCGTCCGCAAACGTGTCTGTAATCTGGCAGGCAAGATAACGTGAAGAATTGATGACAACTGTACACGAACTATGTGTTTTAGATTGAGACATGAACAACAACCAAATGAAGAATACAGCGCGCACTCTGTTGCCAGCATATCTTCCACCACACCCCAACAACACACCCCCCTACCCCACCCCCATCCCACCCCTCCCCGCACCCCCACCCCAACCCCACCCCAACCCCACCCACCCACCCCACCTGTTACCTTGCAGCTGTTTTAAAATCTGCGCGGGAAAATTCCACAATAGTATCCATACTGGGTATGCCGCTAGAGATGGAGTATGCCGACAACGTGGACTTCATAGACGAAGAACAGAAACCTCTTGACGAACGTCTCCCAATAGCTGCAGGCAAACTAAAAATTTAGAGTCCCTTTATGGAATCCAAAAACAGAGTTCACCTATATTATCCATATCTACAAATCATGAAATTGAAGAAAATGATGATTCATTTCGTGGCGCTGAACCATGGAGGAAAAGTAAAATCCTGGGCTCACTGCTTTGTGGTACTGCTGACATTGCTACACGCTGCGTCCTGGAGAGCATAACTTTCCAATCCTTCTGGAAACTATGAACTCGTAGGTCAAAGATGCCCTTGACAAAAAGACAACGTTTGTACAATGCAACCTGCATATCATTGATAGTGTATGACTGTAAGAGATGGACAGCTCGAAAGGCAGCTCTAGACAAAATTGAAGACTGCTACTACAAACAACTACGCACCATCACTGGCCAACCGATGGCCATGCATAATACTTTCCCATGATGAATTCTACAAGATGTGTAATATAACCCCGCTGTTTGTAACAGTCGCCCAGCACAGATGCTCCATGTTTGGCCATGTGCTAATAATGCCAGAAGACACACCTGCACATAGCCTTGGAATTTGCCCTACTGGGAGTCAGCAAAACACAGCAAAAATCAAAAGCTAAGAAAGAGTGATTGTAGCTGTAGGATGTTTCTACTACTATAGCCGCAGAATACAGTAATCATACATACATTAGTCCGGTACTCGCCAGTAACCTGCGTTAATAGTGATGCTTGCTATAAGATAGATGTTATGCCATCTCATTCAGCATTTCCGTCTATTTACTGACTCTCAATGTGTGCGTGCGTGCGTGCGTGCGTGCCCGCGTGCATGCGTGCCTGCGTGCATGCGTGCCTGCGTGCATGTAGCCATGACGACATTGGGTTTTCGGCTAAGAATTGTCAAATGAAAACCCATTTCGTCTCTAAATTTCTTTGAGATGGCCACGTCAAAGAGTGCTACAAAGGAATCCAACAGTAAAAAGGGGTGCTGGTACTCCACTGACGCAAAACGTAGAATATATTTTCTGAGGGGGATAGTTATTACATAGCATAAAGTGTGCATATGCATATGCTAACATGTGCTGATGCTACGATACTGTAGAGATTTCAGTGATAGCAACGGCCCCCAGTCAAATTACTTTCAGAATATTTAGCAAAATAATTATGATATTTTAAATGACATTTTTGGTGATTGATCATAATATTCTGTAACTCTTTTTGTTCTCAATAGCTTCGTTAACCCTTTAATGGTCAAACCGCTTAAATTGGCTTTGCTATGATCATGAGAAAAGTCCATTTACCGTCGAAGAGAAGGCTATTTTTGAAAATGTATCACTGGAATGGCTGGTTCGTTAACGAGCCAGCTATTCCAGTAGCAAATTCTCAAAAATAGTCTTCATTTGGCCTGCAAATGGACACTAACTGAGAAAACGTTTTGGATCTTCTTGCTCAATCTTGACAATTAACATAATGAAAGGAGTTAATACTGTAATAGCTTAAAGCTTCTGAGCTTAAAATTGTGCATCCCACACAACCCCCCCCCCCCACACACACAACCGCCCCACCCCCCCTCCCTCGTCTCCGATCGTGTGTTTTGAGTGATAATTATCGTAAAACTAAACATTAAATTGCTCTGGCCCATGTGATGGTAACGGTAAAACGTCACCAAAGGCTGGACACCGTGATACAGCCATATAACGAGCTCTTAGGCCGTGTTCTTCGTTAGAGACCTAAAAGCATAGAGGAATAAGCATTGTGCCACACTGTGGTTGTGATTTTAGATATCTAAACAAATATCAGCATGTTTACCAAATTCAAGATATTTTACTTAACCATTTGAACCCTAACGGTCAGACACTCAAGATCCTTTATAATTTTATCAGTATTCTGCTGTATAGTTTGAAAACTAATTTGACTGGAAGATGTTACTGCCTACAGCTTACACGTAAATCTTTCTTCAAAGTGAGATTCTGGGAATTCAGTGTTGGAAGTGTGAGAGCGAATATGTTAATGGATTTAGATTTGTCGCGTGTTACGAGACTGAATATGTTCCAAAGTAGAAGCTCCTTCATCTGTGATGAATGTAATTAATAAAAGCTGAACTATGATCTCTTGGCGAAGATGCTTATTATATAAATAATCTCACTGCAGACGCAATATAAAGTTTAGTTCTCAAACGTTCATCGCACACGTGCAAGGCAATGTGAGGATGTAACATGCTACTCAATGACACGTCCAATGGAGAATATATTGATAATAGTGTCAATATCGATAACTACTCTTTATGCATTATTGGTAGAACATTTTCTTGTCTGACAAGTCTGTCACTGATAATATTATTAGTTACACCAGTGTTTTCGGGGGTGGGGAAGGGGTACAGGCTGTTACCACACGCGCACACGCTATCTCCCGAACGTAGCGAGGTTGGTACATAATTGCTTGCGCGTGTGGTAACAGCCTGTACCCACGTCAAAACAATGGTGTAACGAATTTATTACCCCTCAGACGTCGAAGATAGAGATTGTATCACAACATGACAATATAATTAGATAAGCAATTCTTGAATTAGACATCTCTAGGCTAGTTCTGCAAGAGTGAAATTTATACTTTTTGCCTTGGCTGTACGCCAAATACGCCGTCTATGGGCGTGTTCACGTTAGAGAGTTAATCCGGAATAACATCATAATTCGGTATGGGCTTATCATAGACTAATTACTTCTACAATTAATTCTATGAGTAATCCATTTCACATCGTTATGTTGATTTCCGTATGTAACATGCTCGTCACGCGGATCATTATTATCAAGCCAACAAAGAAATGTACAAGATTGCGATCGATAATTAACTCGCCGTTTTTATGGCTATGCTTAATTTGTAAAGTAATGCATTCGCTATTCAACTACACGTGTTTTGCCGGATATATAACCTTGCTGCAGCAACAGCTCCCATCAAATTAGTTTCAAAATATGCAACAGCGTTCCCGTATAGTTGTCTTGAAATTAAGTCACTTGAACTCTTGAAATTCAACAATTCCGAAGTGGGCGCGTATCCGCCATTTTAGCAACAGGCATATTATTATAATGATCTTTATGGCTAGCTGCGCAGCAAAACTAAAACTCCTTTTTCGCGCGGGGGATACCGAGTGGAATTGCCCTCGCGTGAGGCAAATACTAGATCATCCATCCCTGATCTTAACCAATCAAATAACAGCAATTGGTCATGTGACATTACAGCGGGGTATATACCGCCATTATAACCTTACAAAAGCATTTGCGGATCTGCCCGAATCGACGTAGAAATTCGAAGTAAAGGCTTATGTGATAAATAGAATCTCATGCTGGTTGCCATTTCCTATTAAGGTTACCACATTCATTTAGTATTGCCTCATTTGGAACGAGCTACATCCCGTTCCAAATAAGATCTTACTAAGCTCGTGTGGTGAATTTGATGTGAAATGGCGACTCGTGTGAGATCCTCTATGGCGGAGTTGGCTAGATGTTGTAATAATCTAAAGTCTGCTGCACTAGAGAAATGTCAGGTTAAACTGATTTCGCTTACACCGTGCCCAAATGGATGGATCAATTTCAGCTTATGCCCATCCCATTTCTAGCCCACATTTTACGAGCATTGGAATCGATTTGAAACATTGAAACCTGAATTCCCTGAATATAATTTTCAAAGTAATATTTGAAAATATATTTTGAAACTAATTTGGCGGGTGGCTCTTGACAGTAACCACTCCCAGTCATATTACTTTCAAAATATTCAACAAAATGTTTATTAAAATTGTAAATTTATCAAAGACATACAACTTGTGCCCAAATCACGGGCTTTTCCGATTTCCATGACGGATCTATATGTTATTATGATTGTGACGTCCACTATCAACTAACGTCCATATACTGGAGTGGCAAATAACATCACTTCATTTGTTGTCAACTTTCGCACAAGAAATATAGATATTATAAGTTAGTATTTCAGACATTTCGTCTTAACTCGGATGAATCTATGGAATAGCCTGGGTCAAGTATAGACTAACACTTTAATGGGTAAATATGTTCAAAAGAAATAAATATGTATTATTGGATGTTCATCTCCAGGCCAAAAGAAGACTAGTTTTCAAAATTTACCACTGGAATGACTGGCTAGATTATCGAGCCAGTCTTTCCGGGGTTAATTTTCAAAATATTCTTCTCTTGGCCTCAAAATGGGCGTTCTTAAATCACACTGCTACGGCATCATAATCTATTGTCCCTTAATGCCATAACTCGTGCCCCCTTAATGTTATAATCCATTGTTTCGTAATGCCATAATCCACTGTCATTTAATGTCATAAGCAATTGTCGGTGAATGTCATACTCCATTGTCCCTTGATGTCATACTCCATTGTACCTTCAAGTCACAATCCATCACCCCTTAATGTTATAATCAATTGGCTCTTGATGTCATAATCCAATGCCCCTTGATGGCACAATACATTGACTCTTAATGCCATAATCCATTGTACCTTGATGCCATAATCCACTGTCACTGAATGTCATAATCAATTGACTCTTAATGGCATAATCTATTGCCCCTTGATGTCATAATCCATTGTCCCTTAATGTCATAATCAATTGTCTCTTAATGTCGTAATCCATTGCGGCATTGCCCCTTGATGTCATAATCCACTGACCCTTAACCTCATAAGCCATTGTCTCTGAATTCCATAATCCATTGGCCCTTGATGTTATAATCCATTGTCCCTTAATGTCTTAATCAATTGTCTCTTAATGTCATAATCCATTGCGGCATTGTCCCTTGATATCATACTCAATTGTCCCTTAATGTCATACTCCAATGTCCCCAAAGTCATAATAAAGTGTCTTTTAATGCCATAATCAAGTGACTTTTGATGTCTTAATCCAGTGACCCTTGATGGCACAATACATTGCCTCTTAATGGCATAATCCATTGTCCCTTAATGTCATACTCCTTTGTCCCTTAATGTCATAATCCATTGTCATTTAATGCCATACTCCATTGTCCCTGAATGTCATACTCCATTGTCCCTTGATGTCACAATCCATGGCCTCTTAATGCTATAACCCATTGTCCTTTGATGTTATTATCCACTCTCTCTTAATGTCATAGGCAATTGTTCCTTGATGTCATACTCCATTGTCCCTTGATATCGTAATCTACTCTCTCTTAATGTCATAGTCCATTGTCCCTTGATGTCAGATTTCATTGTCCCTTGATGTCATACTTCATTGTCCATTGATATCATACTCCATTGTGCCTTGATGTCATAATCCATTGTCCCTTAATGTCATAGTCCATTGTGCCTTGATGTCATACTTCATTGCCCCTTGATATCGTAATCTATTGTTCCTTGATGTCATAATCCACTGTCCCTTAATGTCATAGTCCATTGTCCCTTGATGTCATACTTCATTATCCCTTGATGTCATACTCCATTGTCCCTTGATGCCACAATCCATTGCCCCTTGTTGTCATAATCCATTGTCCCTTGATGTCATAATCCACTGTTCCTTAATGTCATAAGCCATTGTCTCTGAATGTCATACTCCATTGTACCTTGATGCCATAATCCGCTGTCACTGAATGTCATAATCAATTGACTCTTAATGGCATAATCTATTGCCCCTTGATGTTATAATCCATTGTCCCTTAATGTCATAATCAATTGTCTCTTAATGTCGTAATCCATTGCGGCATTGCCACTTGATGTCATAATCCACTGACCCTTAAAGTCATAAGCCATTGTCTCTGAATGCCATAATCCATTGCCGCTTGATGTCATAATCCATTGTCCCTTGATATCATACTCAATTGTCCCTTAATGTCATACTCCATTGTCCCTTAATGTCATAATAAAGTGTCTTTTAATGTCATAATCAAGTGACTTTTGATGTCTCAATCCATTGTCCCTTGATGGCACAATACATTGCCTCTTAATGGCATAATCCATTGTCACTTAATGCCATAATCTACTGGCACTTAATGTCATAAGCCATTGTCTCTGAATGCCATACTCCATTGTCCTTTGATATCATACTCCATCGTCCCTTGATGTCATTCTCAGTTGTCCCTTGAGGTCATAATCCATCGTCCCTTGATGTTATAATCCATTGTATCCTGATGTCATAATCGATTTCCCCTTGCTGTCATGCTCCAGTGCCCCTGGATGTCATAATCCAGTGCCGCTTGATGCCATAGCCCATTGCTCCTTGATGTCACAATCCATTGCTCCTTGATGCCACAATCCATTTTCCCTTGATGTCATAATCCTTTGTCCCTTGATGTCATAATCCACTGTCACTTAATGTCATAAACCATTGTCTCTGAATGTCATACTCAATTGTCCCTTGATGCCATAATCCATTGTCCCTTAATGTCATAGTCCAGTGTCTCTTGATGTCATACTTCATTGTCCCTTAATGTCGTAATCAATTGTCCCTTAATGCCATACTCCATTGTCCCTGAATGTCATACTCCATTATCCCTTGATGTCACAATCCGTGGCCTCTTAATGTTATAACCCATTGTCCCTTGATGTCATAATCCACTCTCTCTTAATGTCATAGGCAATTGTTCCTTGATGTCATACTCAATTGTCCCTTGATATCATACTCCATTGTCCCTTGATATCGTAATCCACTGTCCCTTGATGTCATAATCCACCGCCCCTTAATGTCAAAGTCCATTGTCCCTTGATGTCATAGGCAATTGTTCCTTGATGTCATACTCCATTGTCCCTAAATGTCATACGCCATTGTCCCTTGATGTCACAATCCGTGGCATCTTAATGTTATAACCCATTGTCCCTTGATGTCACAATCTGTGGCCTCTTAATGTTATAACCCATTGTCCCTTGATGTCATTATCCACTCTCTCTTAATGTCATAGGCAATTGTTCCTTGATGTCATACTCCATTGTCCCTTGATGTCATACTACATTGTCCCTTGATATCGTAATCTACTCTCCCATAATGTCATAGTCCATTGTTCCTTGATGTCAGACTTCATTGTCCATTGATATCATACTTCATTGTCCATTGATGTCATACTCCATTGTGCCTTGATGTCATAATCCATTGGCCCTTAATGTCATAGTCCATTGTGCCTTGATGTCATACTTCATTGCCCCTTGATATCGTAATCCATTGTCCTTTGATTTCATAATCCACTGTCCCTTAATGTCATAGTCCATTGTCCCTTGATGTCATACTTCATTATCCCTTGATGTCATATTCCATTGTCCCTTGATGCCACAATCCATTGCCCCTTGTTGTCATAATCCATTGTCCATTGATGTCGTAATCCACGGTCCCTTAATGTCATAGGCCATTGTCTCTGAATGTCATACTCCATTGTACCTTGATGCCATAATCCACTTTCACTGAATGTCATAATCAATTGACTCTTAATGGAATAATCTATTGCCCCTTGATGTTATAATCCATTGTCCCTTGAGGTCATAATCCATTGTCTCTTGATGTCATAGTCCATTTCCCCTTGCTGTCATACTCGAATGCTCCTGGATGTCAAAATCCAGTGCCCCTTGATGCCATAGCCCATTGCCCCTTGATGTCACAAACCATTGCTCCTTGATGCCACAATCCATTTTCCCTTGATGTCATAATCCTTTGTCCCTTGATGTCATATTCCACTGTCACTTAATGTCATAAACCATTGTCTCTGAATGTCATAGTCAATTGTCCCTTGATGCCATAATCCATTCTCCCTTAATGTCATAGTCCAGTGTTCCTTGATGTCATACTTCATTGTCCCTTAATGTCGTAATCAGTTGTCCCTTAATACCATACTCCATTGTCCCTGAATGACATAATCCCTTGTCCCTTGATGTCACAATCGTGGCCTCTTAATGTTATAACCCATTGTCCCTTGATGTCATAATCCACTCTCTCTTAATGTCATAGGCAATTGTTCCTTGATGTCATACTCCATTGTCCCTTGATGCCATACTCCATTGTCCCTTGATATCGTAATACACTGTCCCTTGATGTTATAATCCACTGTCCCCTAATGTCAAAGTCCATTGTCCCTTGATGTCATAGGCAATTGTTCCTTGATGTCATACTCCATTGTCCCTGAATGTCATACTCCATTGTCCCTTGATGTCACGATCTGTGGCCTCTTAATGTTATAACCCATTGTCCCTTGATGTCATAATCCACCGTCCTTTAATGTCAAAGTCCATTGTGCCTTGATGTCAGAATACATTGTCCCCTTGATGTCATAATCCATTTTCCATTGATGTCACAATCCATTGTCCCTTGATGTCACAATCCGGTGTCCCTTGATGCCACACTCCATTTTCCATTGATTTCATGCTCCATTGTCCCATGATGGCATACTCCTTTGTCCCTTAATGTCATAATCTATTGTCCACTAATGTCATAATCAATTGCCCCTTAATGTCATACTCCATTGTCCCATAATGTCGTAATCAATTGTCATTTAATGTCATACTCCATTGTCCCTGCATGTCATACTCCATTGTCCCTTGATGTCACAATCCGTGGCCTCTTAATGTTATAACCCATTGTCCCTTGATGTCATTATCCACCCCCTCTTAATTTCATAGGCAATTGTTCCTTGATGTCATACTCCATTGTCCCTTGATGTCATACTCCATTGTCCCTTGATATCGTAATCTACTCTCCCTTAATGTCATAGTCCATTGTCCCTTGATGTCAGAATTCATTGTCCCTTGATGGCATACTTCATTGTCCATTGATGTCATACTCAATTGTGCCTTGATGTCATAATCCACTGTCCCTTAATGTCATATTCATTTCCCCTTGCTGTCATACTCCAGTGCCCCTGGATGTCATAATCCAGTGCCGCTTGATGCCATAGCCCATTGCCCCTTGATGTCACAAACCATTGCTCCTTGATGCCACAATCCATTTTCCCTTGATGTCATAATCCTTTGTCCCTTGATGTCATAATCCACTGTCACTTAATGTCATAAACCATTGTCTCTGAATGTCACACTGTGTCCTTTGCTGTCATAATCCGTGGCTTCTTAATGTTATAACCCATTGTTCGTAATGTCAAAATCCACTGTCCCTTAATGCTCTACTCCATTGTCCCTTGATGTCATACTTCCTTGTCTCTTGATGTCATACTCCATTGTGCCTTGATGTCACAAGACATTGTCCCTTGATGTCACAATCCGTTTTCCCTTGATGTCACATCCGGTGTCCCTTGATGCCACACTCCATTTGCCATTGATGTCATGCTCCATTGTCCCTTGATGTCACAATCCGTGGCATCTTAATGTTATATCCCATTGCCCCTTGATGTCATAATCCACTCTCTCTTAATGTCATAGGCAATTGTTCCTTGATGCCATACTCAATTGTCCCTTGATGTCATACTCCATTCTCCCTTGATGTCGTAATCCACTGTCCCATGATGTCATACTTCAATATCTCTTGATGTCATACTCCATTGTGCCTTGATGTCACAAGACATTATCCCGTGATGTCACAATCCATTTTCCCTTGATGTCATGCTCCGTTGTCCCTTGATGGCATAATCCTGTGTCCCTTAATGTCATAATCTATTGTCCATTAATGTCATAATCAATTGTCCCTTAATGTCATACTCCATTTCCCTTAATGTCATAATCAATTGTCCCTTAATACTATACCTCAGTGTCCCTGAATGTCATACTCCATTGTCCCTTGATGTCACAATCCGTGGCCTCTTAATGTTATAACACATTGTCCCTTGATGCAATAATCCACTGTCCCTTAATGTACTAGTCCATTGTCCCTTGATTTCATACTTCATTGGCCCTTGATCCCATACTCCATTGTGCCTTGATGTCACAATCAATTGTCTCTTAATGTTATAATCAATTGTCTCTTGATGTCATAATCCATTGTCATCTGGTGTTATAATCCATTGTCCCTTGATGTCAAAATCGATTGCCCTTTGCTGTCATAATCCATTGTTCCTTGATGTCATAATCCTTTGTCCATTGATGTCATAATCCACTGTCACTTAATGTCATACGCCATTGTCTCTGAATGTCATACTCAATTGTCCCTTGATGCCGTACTCAATTGTCTCTTTATGTCATACTCATCTGTCCCTTGCTGTCAAAATCCGTGGCCTCTTAATGTTATAACCCATTGTCCCTTAATGTTATAATCCTCTGCCCCTTTTGTCATAGTCCATTGTGCCTTGATGTCATACTTCATTGTGCCTTAATGTCATAATCCATTGTCTCTTGATGTCACAATCCAATGTCCCTTGATGGCACAATCCATTTTCCCTTGATGCCATAATCCATTGTCCCTTGATGCCACAATCCATTGCCCCTTGTTTTCACACTCCATTGTCCCTTGATGTCATAATCCATTGTCCTTCATGCCATAATCCATTGTCACTTGATGTTATAATCCATTGTCCCTTGATGTCATAATCGATAGCCCCTTGCTGTCATAATCCATTGTTCATTGATGCCATACTCAATTGTCCCTTGATGCCGTACTCCAATGTCCCTTAATGTCATAACTTTAATTTTATAACCCATTGTCCCTTGAGGTTATAATCCTCTGCCCCTTTTGTCATAGTCCATTGTCACTTGATGTCATACTTCATTGTGCCTTGATGTCATACCCCATTGTGCCATGATGTCATAATCCATTGTCTCTTGATGTCACAAGCCATTGCCTCTTGAAGTATTAATGCATTGCCCCTTAATGTTATAATCCATTGTCTCGTGATGTCACAATCCATTGTCCCTTGATGTCACAATCCATTTTCCCTTGATGTCACAATCCATTGTCCCTTAATGTCATACTCTTGTCCCTTGATGTCACAATCCATTGTCCCTTGATGTCACAATCGCTTGACCCTTCATGCCATAATCCGGTGGCCCTTGATGTTATCATCCATTGTCCCTCGATGTCATAATCCATTTCCCCTGATATCATAATCCACTGTCCCTTAATATCATAAGCCATTGCCCCTGAATGTCATACTCAATTGGCCCTTGATGTCACAATCATTTGTCCTTTGCTGTCATAATCCGTGGCCTCTTAATGTTATAACCCATTGTTTTGTAATGTCATAATCCATTGTCCCTTGATATCATAATCCACTGTCCCTTAGTGTCATAAGCCATTGTCTCTGAATGTCATACTCAATTGGCCCTTGATGTCACAATCATTTGTCCTTTGCTGTCACAATCCGTGGCCTCTTAAGGTTATAACCCATTGTTTCGTAATGTCATAATCCACTGTCCCTTGTTGCCATAATCCATTGTCCCTTAATGGCATACTCGATTGTCCCTTGATGTCACAATCCTTTGTCCATTGATGTCACACTCCATTGCCCCTTGATGCCACAATCCATTTTCCCTTGATATCACAATCCATTGTCCCTTTATGTCATAATCCATTGCCCCTTAATGTCATGCTCCATTGTCCCTTGATGACATACTCCATTGTTCATTAATGTCTTAATCTATTGTCCCTTAATGTCATAAGCAATTGTCCCTTAATATCATAATCAGTGGCCCTTTAATGTTATAATTCACTGTCCCATGATATTATAATCCACTGTCCCTTAATGCTATACTCCATTTCCCTTGATGTCATACTACATTGTCCCTTTATATCATAATCAATTGCCCCTTAATGCCATACTCCATTGTCTCTGAATGCCATACTCCATTGTCCCTTGATGTCATAATCCGTGGCCTCTTAATGTTATCCTCCATTATCCCTTACTGTTATAACCCATTGTCCCTTGATGGCATAATCCACTGTCTCTTAATGTCATACTCCATTGTCCCTTGATGTCGTAATCCATTGTTCCTTGATGTCGTAATCCATTGCCCATTCATGTCATACTCCATTGTCTCTGAATGCCATACTCCATTATCCCTTGGTGTCATCATCCGGGGGTCTCTTAATGTTATAACCCATTGTCCCCTGATGTCGTAATCCATTGTCTCTGAATGCCATACTTCATTGTCCCTTGATGTTATAATCCATTGTCATTTAGTTGTATACGCCCTTGTCTCCGAATGTCATAATCCATCGACTCTTAATGTTATAATTCATTGCCCCTTGATGTCGTAATCCATTGTCCCAACGTAATAATCCATTGCCCCTTGTCCCTTGTCCCTTGAAGTCATATTCCAACGGCCCTTGGGGTCATAATCCATTTCAATTCATGTCATATTGAATCCATTGTCTCGTAATGTCACAATCCCCTGCCCCATAACAGCATAATCCAGTGACAATAACCGTATCGATCGGTATGCTTAAGAATCTCATAACTGCTTTCTAAAACTTCAAGGTTTGAATAATTCGTATACAGTGCCCACAATGAATAAAGTGAAACACAGAGGTAACTTAACATGTTTCAAATCAAAATAAAACGCACCTAAGGCAGCAATGTCTTCCTATCCAATTTAGTTCAAAATATTCAACACAACATTTCTTACAACATGTTCAAACTTGTACTAACTGGCATATTTCGGTTTTCGACTGGGGAAACATAAGATAGTGCTGATCTGTACTGCGGGTGTGCTCGTTAGAACTTTGGATCATACAAAGGCATTTCGCTCGCGCTAACATCAGGATCACACGTGCAGTATGTATCGACATATTCCCTCAGCGAAATTTCACCATCCAAAAGTGTGAACAATTCTTCAGCTTGTTTGACGTTTTTACCGCGATGTGTATAATGGCACGCTAACTCTGCTGTTGAGATCATACATACCATCACCATCAGTGTATAAAACCTGGAAAACTGCGGCAAAATATCGCTCCCAAACTGCACGAAATTAGCTTGCTTCTTTCAAAAACGCCTTTGCATTTGTCTCCAATTTCTCAGAAAACGTGGCTGCTGTCTTCTCCGGGCCGAATCTGTTACGCAGTATCTTCACTTTAAAGACGGTAGGGATTCTAGTGGCTAACGTGAGATCTTCGCTGATATTACACGAATCGTATGGCGTGCTTAGAGCTAGCGTGCCATCGCATAGAATGATTCCATCCTTCTTTGAGTAGATATGATGGAACAGGTCAACCACTTCTCTCTCAGAACCATCCATTTCTCCCCGTTGATGAAAACTAACAGTAAGCTTTATACTATTATAAATAAATCAACGCTACTCGGAATAATGGAGAGATGGGATCTGTCACTAAAGTATATGACGTGATAATTAATGGACCTTTCCGGTTTATGCCCCGCCCATCTCTAGCTAAGCTCCACACACACCTTCGTGTTCGTGTTGGGATCGATCGATCTCTGAATACCCTGACTAAATTTCCAAAAAAATGCACAGGTAAGCTGTTGAATATTTTGAAACTAATTTGAATGGGTGCTGTTGCTGCTTAAGTTTATGTTTATTAAATAGCAAAGAATTTCAAAGACATACAATTCATACAACGTGCCAGACTGGTTGAGATTTGATGACGGCCTATTTGGAACCCTTTGCGACGCAATGAATGTGACGTCATCATACATGCGCTGAGTTGATTATGACGTCATTCGAGGTCAGATGATGAATGGATACTCGGGAAAGGTGAATTACGTCACGGGTAGGCTCACTTCGCAATCAAAATGCCCAATGAATCACGTATCTAGCTCCATCATAAGCATTCAAAGGTGCGTCAAATGTACAGCTTATGCATCTTTGATGAACTTATTATTTAATCAACTATAGACAGCAACAGCACCCAGTCAAATGTCTTTCAAAATATTCAACAACTTATCTCTATAGTTACCTTGAAACTGATTCTGTGAGTCCCGGTTACAACCTATAAAATCGATCATATAAGGCGCAAAGCATGGACGGAGCTTAGCTCGACATGGGCGGAGGTTATCTAGAAATGAGCGGGACATAGCTAGAAATGGGAGAAACATAGCTACAAATGAGCGGGACACAACTAGAAATTGGTGTAACATAGCTAGAAATGGTTAGAGCAAAGCTAGAAATGGACGGGACGTAACTAGAAATGGGCGTGTCATAGCTAGAAATGGGTGGAGAAATGAGCGGGACACAACTAGAAATGGGCGGGACTTAGCTAGACATGGGCGGGACATAGCTAGAAATGGGTGGGACATAGCTAGAAATGTGTGGGACATAGTTAGAAATGGACCGGATATAGCTAGAAATGTGTGGGACCGAACTAGAAATGAGCGGGACATAACTAGAAATAGGAGGGACATAGCTAGAAATGGGCGTGACATAGATAGAAATGGGTGTGGTACAGCTAGAAATGGGTGTGGTATGGCTAGAAATGGATGTACCAAACCTAGAAATGGGCGGGACATAACTAGAAATGGCTGGAGCATAGCTAGAAATCTAGAAATCTCCCCCCCCCCCCAATCATGTTTAAAAAGTAGAATATTTTGAAACTAAGCGGAATTGTGGTTTCCTATGTCAAATTGTCGAACAGCGCTTTGAAGAATAGCGTTTATGCACATGAACGCTTGCATGAACAATAGCACACAGTGGTCACTTATGAATTGTTCATGCAGGTGGTCACTGGTATCTGGTGAATATTTTGAAACTAGCGTGAATTGAAGCTTCCAATGTTAAATTGGTATCAAAAATATTCATTCCTTAGCTGTATATCTGTTGAATATTTTGAAACTATTACTAATTGAAACTTCCTATGTCAAATTAGTATAAAAAATATTCACTTAAACAACCACTGCGCCACGATTTTGGTTTGAAAAATAAAACTATATAATTTTATGACTTTTGTAAGTTGTATGGTATAAGATTCAAATAGTGAAACTCAGCTAAATCCGGCGAAATATGGGCTAAATAATAGAAAGCTCTAACATACAATATGTATCAGAATATAAATAATATATGCATAGGACGTATATTTAAGGAGACATAGGCTTTTAAAGTTAAACGCTATAAATTCTATCAGTAAACCAGCGTAACTCAGTTAAACTCAGAGACACTTTTTGAAGAATAGCGTTTATCCACATGAACAATGGCACCAGCATGAACAACAGCGCACAGCGTCCACTTTTGAACAATAGCGCACAGCAGACACTTATGAAGAATAGCACATGGCAGACACTTATGAACAATAGCACACATCAGACACATATGAACAATAGCACACATCAGACACATATGAACAATAGCACACAGCAGACACTTATGAACAATAGCACACAGCAGACACTTATGAACAATAGCACACAGCAGACACTTATGAACAATAGCACGCAGCAGACACTTATGAACAATAGCACACAGCAGACACTTATGAACAATAGCACACAGTGACCACTTGCATGAACACTATCTCCCAGCACATGCTCACTCTACAGTGGTGTATTATTTGCAACACGCACATTACACACAGGCGAAATTATGTATTCATTCGCAATCAATTCATCAACATTAACTTCACCTGATTAAGCGTCAGTTGCAAAGAATGTACCTTTGCTCAAGCAAACCATTTATATCAAAGAGTTACTATACATTGCGCAGAAGTGAAAACACGAGGTGTTGTACAAATTACTGTCGACATTTTTCTAAGTTGATTAATGCATCAAATGCATATGCATTTTTTCCCTTTATGTAATTCCTGTGTTTATCTCATGTATTTATATATATATATATATATATATATATATATATATATATTAAAAAGATAGTGGTTCCAAATATTTTTTGCATAAATGGTTGGTAGGTTCTAATAGGTGTGCTAACGCAGAGATACTCAGAGATACACGGGTAATATATTTGGCATATATCTCACATATTTAAGGAGATATAGCATTTTAAAAGATCGTGGTACCAAATATTGTTTGCATAAAATGTATGGTGGGATCTAATAGGTGTGCTAACGCAGCGATGCTGAGAGATTCACAGGTAATATCTATTATATCTGATGAATATCATTATTCGTATATCTAGCATTTATCTCTTGTATTTAAGAAGATATAGTGTATTAAAAGATAGTGGTACCAAATATCTTTTTGCATAAAATAGGTGATCCGTATTCTACATGTTTCTAATTTAAAAATATGTCCATAATTTGGTTTACTCGTCTGGCAAACCTCTCGTCTGGTACGATGCAAACAAGTTAGAATTGCCAATACCTATTTGAAATATTAGTGATGCTGTGCATGTTCTATCATTCTCTAGTCCTATTTTGACACTTTAGCGATGGAATGACTGGCAGATGACTGGCGGGTATCGAGGTTAAGAAATGCATTAAAAAAATCGATACAGCTTTTTTGCAGGCGGGTCTAACTGAATTCATTCAAGAGCTATCCCGTGTGCATGCTGTGAGGAGTGTCATATGTGTCTTATACTATTTAATAACCATCCTGAAGAATAATTTGACACTAATTTGTCAATGCACTGTTGTCACCATATGCGCGTGCGTGCGTGTATGTGTGCATGCGTGTGTGTGATGTAAGGAAAGCTAACCAGGCATGTCTTTTTCTATTTAATGATCATACCATTCAATATTTGAAACTAATTTGTCATGTCGCTGTAATTGCCATATGTGCGTGGGTGCATGCATGTGCGTGTGCGCCCCTCTATACATGCCCTGTGGGCCATGTGATTTTCAAATCGTCGTCCAGAGCGAAGTACGGCATTACACATCCCATATATAGGTAGGCCTAAACTTAGCGATGTTGTCTGTATAATATGATATAGATAATAATCATGTATCTAGCGTATTTAAGGAGGTATATGGCTTTAAAGATAGGTGGTATCAGCCATTTAATGGTTTTTTTAAATGTTTACTGAAATTGTGGCGTTAATCTGTGTACATATATATTGTAGCTCCTGCCAAAAATGAATGAATGATGTTTAATAACAATAGGACACATACACACACGTGGCGAAGTAATAGCGACGTGAGCAGACATGTTGTAGCTCTGTGTATGTCCTTTCATGAGTGTATTACGTGCGTATGTCTGTTCACAATATGGGCTTACATGTATGCTCCAGGTCGCGTTCTCTGTTCACAAATCAATGGAAATCTTAAAGTTCCGAAAGCAAAACTGTTAACATATTGTCAGAAGACTTTATCTGTCACCACTGCTTCCAAATGGAACAATCTCGCTTTAGATATCAAAACATGTCATACTCTACATTATTTCAAATCAAGTCTCAAAACATTTCTATTCCGCAGATCTTCAGGCGCTTAGAGCATGCTATTGCATGGAGGTTTGCGCTATATAAATGTACTTATTATCATTATTATTATTATTATTATTATTATTATTATTATTACTTCCGCAGGTCCACCGTAAAGTAATATATAAGTGTGCCTGCTTGTTCATCGGTATTTCCACCAGTGCCATGGTAGACACTGGCGCTTCCATCACCGTTTTTAACAAGTGTTTGAGAGCATCAAACCTCATAAGAAGCCACCCCTTAAGCCTACAAACATATATTTGCAAACGGCTATGAGAGCTGATGTCCCCATGGCTGGTACAGTAAACCTCATGATACAAAAAGAGGAGATGCAATTCATACAGCGAGTCATTATCGCCTCTAATCAAAATGATGCTCTACTTGGCTCTGATTTCCTCAGTGCCAGCGAAGCCATCATACACTGCAAACAACAGGAATTAGACATACATGGCCGACGGATACCCCTTGGACAGGAATCATCACTGTGCAATACATGTACGGTGATATTGGTGTAAACTGCCACAGTTGATCTGGGGCAAGAAAGGATCTTGTGGGCCACTGCACCACAATTAGGAGACAACACTCGCACAGTCATGCTGGAACCCAACCTTGAATACATGCTTGCCTCACAATGCGTCAATCTCCGTATGTTCGTAGACACCCCCAACAAGCATCATATAGCCTTTCGGGTATTCAATGGCACTGTGGACCCAATAACTCTTGAACCAGGAGTCCGTTGTGGCCATTTGGTGGATGTGATCTCACTGGAAACAACACCCAACGCACCCACACCAGCAACAACTTGTGATGATTTGCCAAAACATTTACATGACTTATATTTGCATGCCACAGTGGATTGATGCAATCTCAAAAACATGAAATACGGAAATTACTTTACAAGTACCGCGCTAGTTTCTCAGCCCGAGACATGGATCTGGGTGAAACTCATCCTGTACAACACTACATCGACACGGGAAACAATATACCCATTGGACAGCTGGTATGATGTCTACCCATACATAAGGAGGCGAAAGCACACCAACAAGTAAACGACATATTGCGGACGGGCATAATAGAGCCAGCAGCACCCCCTGGGCCAGTGCCATTGTACTAGCAGGCAAAAAAGATGGATCTTTGTGGTTTAGTATAGACTACCGCCGCCTTAATGATCTTAGCATCAAGGAAACTTATCCATTACCTCGGATAGATCAGGCCTTAGATTCCTTGTCTGGAGCCAAGTGGTGTTTTACCCTTGATTTAGCTAGTGGATACTGGCAGATAGCCATGGATGAGGCTGACATGGAGAAGACCAAATTCGTTTGCAGAGACGGTCATTTTCAGTTCCACAAAATGGCCTACGGCTTGTGCAACGCTCCTGGAACATTCGAGCATCTCATTGAGCAGGTATTAACTAACCTGCAATGGGAAATCTGTCTGTGTTACATTGACGACATAATCGTCTTTGGTCCCTCGTTTGAGCAAACTTTATCCCACCTGGGCGCCATGCGTTCAAGATTCCGCACGGCTAACTTAAACCTCAAACCCAAGAAATGTCATCTTTTCAGACAGAGCATCGAGATCTTGGGACACACCATATCCGGTGATGGAGTGGCTACTCAACCATCAAAAACAAAAGCAGTGGCGGAGTTGCAGACACTGATGTCTGTCACGGACACCTGGAGTTTCCTCAGACTCTGCCAGTACTATCACCATTACATCCGCCACTTCAGCGAGATTGCATCACTCCTATTCAGGATCACCGAAAAAGATCGACCATTCATATAGGACATTTCGCTGTTAAGTGGACATTAACCTGAATAAAACAGAGATTCCACTGGATCAGGATTCGTGATAGTGTGAAGGCATGGATCGCCAATTGCATCCCATGTCAAAGACGTGTTGGCCAGCACCATCCCGCACCACTTCAAATTAAAATAGTTGGTGCACCATGGGAGTGAGTGGCTATTGATGTGCTCGGACCCTTGGATATGACGGATGAAGGAAACAAGTACATCCTCATATTGTAAGATCATTTTATGATGTGGGTGGAAGTGTTTGCTTTGCCAGACCAAGAGGCATCCACAGTAGCGGAGGTCTTGGCAAGTAATGTGTTCTGCCAGTTTGGAATGCCCTATGAGCTGCACTCCAATCAAGGATGTAATTTTGAGAGCCGGCTGATTTCTGAGCTCTGAAAATTGTTTCATATTGTCAAACCCTGCACCACACCATATCATCCGTGAAGCGATGGGATGGTGGAGAGGTTTAACCACACATTCGAGGAAATGCTGACAAAGGAAACACGCCTTGATTGTCGAGATTGGGATCTGCGACTCCCATATGTGCTCATGGCATACAGTACATTCCAGCATGGGTTATACCACTGTGCGGTTAATGTTAGGCCGTGAATTAGCTTTACCCCTGGATCTGCCCATGACCAGGATTCAGGGAGAGAAATATTCACCATCTCTCTACATAGAGCTCATGCGGCAGTGGATAGAACAGACCCATGAGCTAGTGAGAGCAACTTTATCCACTGCACACCAGCGCCAGAAAACATGGCACAACCGGTGGGTGCATGGAGATCCGTATGAAGTGGGAAAGCTGGTTTAGGTTCACGATTCACGATGTTCTGCAAACGTGCTGAGTAAACTGAGTTACCAGTAGAAAGGCCCCTATGTGGTAGTAGGTAATAAGTCGGACGTGCCCTACCATATCCGCATTTCAGATGGCCTAACCTCAGCCATGCACTTCGATCGACTTAAATCTTGTGTCAGTGATGGCCCAGTACCAGAGCTCAGTCTGGGCATTCCACATGATACCGGTACCCAGACATATGTCTCTATGGAAACAAGTATTCCCGACGTTAATCCAGAGCACCACGGTGCCACTCCGACATCTTTCCTACCAAGCCAGGAGTCCAGTGAACCATTAACTAAAGCTGCGGGCGATGACGAAATACGTACTCGCCCTCTCCCTCCTCAATGCGGGTCTACTCGATCGTGGGAAGTCGTATTTGAAGACTTTCTCGTTTGTGCTGTCAAAAGGGAAGTACGGAAAAGTTGTTCCGCCGACCTCTTCCCATTCCCACCCACTTCATGCTATTACCACCCTTATAGAGTTACCAGAAGCGGAAGCTGAGGCTGCCCCGGGCCATGCTTCTTGTGGCGTGGAACATGCAATAAATAGCATGGAAGTGAAGGGCCCGGATGAGGCCTTGGCTTGTTTTAAAGAACAACAGAACTGTACAACTCGGCGTACCTATCCACCTCCCCAAATTGCGCAACCACCCCTGCTCAAGGAGCCACCCAGTCCATGGCACACCCACTGCCCCATCTCCAATGTGCGTCCCTCGTCTATGCACCAAGTTCAGACATCATTCGTCCTGTGCATTTCACACTCCACTCGTTGTCTGTTGACTGTCACCCTTCAGATAAGAGAGAGTCCACTGTTACAGAGGAGGTGGCATCCCGCACCGCAGCAACCAGCCGCCCCCCACACCCACCCCCACCTGCGGGCGGTGGGCAGGGAAGCAGCCTGTTCAACAGACTCTTGGATCGAATATTCCCGAAACTTAGAAATTATGACAGAGTACCAACCATCGTGTAACTGGAGATGACCATATTCTCCATCCAAAAGGCACCCCGACCACCACCGCCCTAGCAAGCCAGCTCCCACCCACCTCCACCCCCATCCCCACCCATGAGCAGTCAGAACATCACACAGGACACATACATCCAGAAGCATACAGAATACACTAGCCCGCAAATCTGGATATGTCAATTCACCGTTGCGCGAACAGCACACACATACTCAATTATATAATAGTGTAACTCGGACATCCAACATCGGCAACCACAAGTGTAGCATTCACGTAGCGTTTTTAATTGAAAAGTTAGAGACATCATTTTCGCAACAATCTCTCCCGCATAAATACGGAAAGCTCATCAATTTCCGTAGACCTGACTTTCCCGCAACCGCAACAGACTCAACATTCACCAGCCTGGAAACCTGGATATGCCTAAGACGCATTACACAAGCGTCACACAGCAGCCCCAACTTCCCTTCAACAGATCACTACCACCATCAGCATGAGTCAACATTTTCCGCAATCACCTTCTTGTCCGGTTTACGGAAAACTTATCATACGCAAAGGAGGAACAACACTGTAGCCATCTACAGTACGGGCTACGGGGGATTCCCCACTCCTCCCCCACCCCCCCCCCCCCCCGGAATCGTCGTAATGGAAAAGGCTAAAATCTTACACATCATTCACACGTAAAAACAGTCAATATTATTAAGAGTGCAAGATACCCACAGTCTGTCGTCCGTCTGAGTAGGATTTTGCTACTGAAAAGAAGTTCGATAATGGATTGATTCAAGCTACGACAGCACCCTTCTTGGTCATCCGCACTCTAAAGTAACTCTGTCCCGCCTCCGGGCTCGGCCATTACAGAGCGAAATACTTCATGTCTGATAAAGTTGACACCGCACTCAACCACCATCCCCACCCCCAGTGGCAATAAAAACGTCACATTTCATGACAGTGCTAGAGTCATTCACAGATAAACAGCCGCGCGTATCAATCAAAATCATCAACACGACAGAAACACAGGCCCTCAGGTTGACGCGTTTTCCAAGCTGTATTGCAATACATTAAGTTTGGGCTAGGTAGGGATGGAACTAGTCCTACCCGCAGAGGAGGATGCTTAGCAGTACACCCACAAACCAAACGATAAATACAGACAGCTATGTTGTCCTAATTTTGATTAAGAATCGTTAACACACGGGCTGGTACAGTGGCATCAAAACTTTGACAGCATAATATCATGGGGAATTTCAAATATTCTCTTACCTACATATTCCAGTCACCAGATCAACATGGGCAGGAATACACTTATTACAGATGACAAGCGGCGACGCATGTAAAAAGTAACGCGCATACAGGGACACTGTTCCGAGGAACAGAATTGGAAACATGTTTCCATTTTTCACACAAATAATCGGCAGCATCAATACTCCGCCATTACATAAATATTGCCTAAGTTTCCGATCAACCACATGCTTTCACAACAGGAAACCACGTGATGTTCACTTCTATTGCCAGTAAATTGGATCAAAAGGCTATAGACAAAAGAACCGCCCAAACGCACATTTACAACAGCGTGATGGAGGAGGGGGTGAGTCTGGGTAATTGCCGCTGACGCCACCCTGCCCTCCCACACCCCCTCGGGTGCTCCACCCTGAAATGTAAACAGGCGAGTTTATAAGCATCCAATCTGAAAAACCGCTCCATGCTAATTAAAAAGTGAGCTTCCATGGGAATAAGTAGTTCCTGATCGTCACGTTGATCGGAGACTTGCTATTCCTTTGAGTGGAGACGAAAACGGCAATCTTCCTTGTTATATTTATATTTGCTTCCTTTACACGGGAGGAATGGGAGGAATATTTCATCGGATTCCAGGAACATTAAAATTAAAACTTTCCATATTGGGTGTGACCGACTCACCTTAAAACCTTCGGGTGTGGTCATCCGCCCTCCTGTGACGTCACCAAAAAGGAGGAGATCGCGCACTGAAACTTCGTCTTCCCGTCAAACTTGACACAAGGGAAGAACAAGCATTAGGCTACTTTCGTGTCGCAAACTAAATTCTGCTGTTTTAATTATTATTTCATTACTATTATATTTGGCCAGGAAAGTTATGAAGAGGTAGGACAATTAGAGTAGGCTAGGCGGTTCTGCGCAATCATTATCATGTGGGAATAAGATGTCACTTGCAGAAGACCTCACCTTGTCCGACAGCTCGGAGGATTCAGCACCAGCTCATTCCGGAAAGAAGTATCCATGTACAGCTTTACAGCATAACGGACCGTCATGTAAGCATGTGATCTCCCGTAATTCGGACTTGCCGCTTTATGTTAATCGTGATCATCATTTTCAATGCACATTCTGCTCGGACTGCAAGTATTTATATACAGCCACTCGTTACGGAGTGGCACACACGTCAACAGAAAAGCAGCATGTGTTAGTAGTAACCTTAAAGCTTGGTGAACAAAATGAGGACATAGAAATTCTATCTAGCCGTTTTGAAACTAGACTTCCAATTAATGTACTTCCTACAGGGATGATGGCTTAGACCAAATGTACCAAGTGGCGACAAACTGACTTTCCGCATTATATCAAACCAACCGCACCAGCATCCGCTACACAGCCCACACCCAGTCATCACGTTTCACCAGTCACCACAGCGACGGCAGCACCAGCACGAACGACACCGGCATCACCTGCAGTATTGATACCTACATCGCCTGCAGATTCCACTCTGGCAGCACAAGCAATAATGCCACCGTCTGCATCACGCATCACCACAACATCAGCATCCATAATCAGCTGGCCAATATCAGTTGTGATTTCCGCACCAGTGGCCGTATGCAAACAGGGGTTACAGGATATATGAGATAGATCCATATCTCCGTGTAGTATAAAAATAGATGAGCAGATCCACCTTACGGAAGCAGTCTCCAGCATCACCGCACCACAGAGCAGACCATCCATACATCCGCACAGCAGTACTCCCACAGATCCCGCAGTTTGCAAGGTGACTACGCCAGATCGTCCAAATGCCGAAAAGAAGAGGATTGAGCATCCAGACATCCATGCAGTTCCGAGGACGAGCGCAAGCAAGTTACTGAAAGCAACAAAGATCTGCAAGCTATCTGCCAGCACTGCATCATCATTTGCTGCCACGCACCTCCCACATATCACCTTCATGGCACTCAGCCCACCAGCCGCCCGCATGACAACCACCATCTCCAGGGCAACCGTGATGTCAGCAGTTTCCATGACACCACCGGTTCGCACTTCACCCGTCATCATCTCCACCACCACCAGGGCTTCAATGGACATTTCCGTACCTTCCTCCAGTATCAGTATACCTGACCTGGGCATAATTAGTAGTGACATCTTGGCAGAGGAGGACCATCCACCGCGTCCATCCCGTACGAGTCGGGGTACCCAGACTCGCTGGGAAAACCTTACAGCGGATGTTTGTGGACACTATTCCGGGGGTTGCAGCAGGATATATAAATAGGTGTGCGGAATGTTTTTATATTTATTTTTGAAATACTTTTCTTATTATTATATATGTTTTTAAAATTGAAACCTCGTCCCATGGCTGACTACGGTCATCCTACACAGCTGTGAAACATTCTTGTGTATCTGTGTCTTACATAAATAATCGCTGCGAGTCCTGCATTGTAAACAGATCGTGTGTGGCGTAAGTACACAACGCGCCATAGCGAATACGTCCTATTACCGTCATGCAGTCTCAGCTACGCTGGGGCTGCCTGATAAACTAGCCGTTTTCATTTATTATTATTATCACTATTTGTATTATTTTTCTTCCTGCATCATAATGACGGGACGGATTGTGGATTAGCGGAAGCTACCCATGCAGATCCACAATAACGGGCCGCATTACTACTAATCAATATACATATCCAGATGTGCATCCCTTTATTTACCCGGGGTGCACATGTAATTATCTGTAATATACTGTCATAAATATATATATATATATATATATATATATATATATATATATATATATATATATATATATATATATATATATATATATATATATATATATATATATATATATATATATATATATACATATATATATATATATATATATATATATATATATATATATATATATATATATATATATATATATATATATATATATATATATATATATATATATATATATATATATATATATATATATATATATATATATATATATATATATATATTATATTTCACATGTGTAATTATAGTACGTTGAAGCTTGGGTGTTCTCTGTGGAAATTGTATTATCCACATCCGAGAGAACACCCATGCGAGCTATTGTTTAGTCTATCAATGCAAGGTTAAATATTAAAAGTAAGCACGCACCACGACAATAAAACAAAATAAAAAAAAGGAGACCTGGAAAAATAATTCCAGGTCTAATATCAACGCTAAAAGTATGCATCCCTCCCAAACTCTTTCACACTCTATGTGCCCTTTCTTATGAACACGCGTCTCTCGCATCACTCCTCTCGTCTACGCACCTACTCAGGAAGTCTATAATCTCCGCCTAGCGTGCTCCCATGTGTTCAATCCGCGATGCATTGATCATTTGTCACGGGTGTCAAACTAGGAGGGGTTGGTGTAGCACGGATAGACCAGATGGGTACCGGCCATCCCAGCTAAGCTGGGTATGGAACGGCCATTCCGGATTCGCTCCAGGCACGCGAATCACTACTATGTGATAGTTAAAGTGCCGATTTACATACATGCCCCCTTGTGTCTTCGGATAATTATTAGGTAGATCGCCGCCAAAGTAGGACGCACTGGGAAATGATAATAATATTAATTTATAAGTTGTAATGCCGGCCTGCAGTAACAGGAAAATAACCCTAACGACAGGTCAAATGTTATCCCCATAGCACACGGTAATGGACGAGATGCGGATCTCCATCCAATTCGTTGTAGTGTCTGGGTGAGACCTTAGAACCCACCACGCCCTTACGGGAAGGACACTCACGATGGATATCCATCTTTCCATCCCCACCATAATGACATGACAGTATTTAAGTTTGCTTATGTGAAACTCGTCTTGTGATGTCATATGTGGTTGCGGATCCAGGCATTTGGATTGTTATTTGATTCGGAGCTTTGTTCTGTGAAATGTACGTACGCTATCCATGGAGGTAGATGCTATGTGGGGCAACCTTAGGGAAGCTGGGTATCTGTGCCCAACGCTAAACGTATCTAAATCTTAGGTAGTAGACCCTGACAAAACTTGTTTTCGTTACTTATAACCAATTGGTTGGTTAGGATGTAGCAGAAGGCCCGCATAAATAAAGCGGCAACTACATAAGACGCTGACCTGGGAATTCTTCGGAAATCGTTCGTCCCGTCTTCACGTAAACCCGCGTGCAACACCTTAACAGTAGCTTCACTAGGATTTTCAGCACTTATCATTTTCTGTTGAACGAGAGAGTCTCCCTTTTTTCCAGCTCTTTTACTCTGCTTCGTCCTTGAAGGCATTTTACTGTGATGGAGGCCCGCACAAGGAACTTGCCTCTCGCAACAACAATATTTTGCTTTTTGTGTGTGTTAGGGCTATACTAGTTTATATTACACTATCTAGTGACCTCATTGCGGGGACTCTCACTTGCGGGGATACCGCTGCGGATTCAAGGATTCAAGGATCTGTGTGGTACCTCCGGCGAAACCACGTGGAAAGAACACCGCATGGCTCTATGTTGTGTATTACTGTGCCCATTTACTGTCAAACGCATAAAACTGTTTGTATAGTATATACAATTTCTCATTATTTAATTATTCTTTATTCCATATCTCTAAATTAGTATGGATAGGCATACCGGTGACACAAATAGTTGGGACGACACTGTGTGGTTCAATCTCGGCGGCAATGCTCGCAATGTTCCACTGGCTCCAGACGCCAGTTTTTGTACCTTCCGGAGAGATGCAATACGGGATAAGCAACCCCTAGATCAGCAGCTAACCAGCCCTCCCGTACATCGTGCATTTGCGGCGCAATGGATACGAACGTCATGGCGGACCAGCACGTACCACCACCCCCCCACCCCGTCAGCTACAGTGGGTTGGCGTGCATGTGTGCGTATGTGCGAGCATACGTTCGCACGTGCGTTCGACTGTGTTTGTGCGTGTCTGGGGATGGGGGTGCAGATTAGGGTGCGGGGTGCGGGTGTGGGTTGTGGGTCGGTGTGAGTGGCTTGGTGTGCAAGAATGCGTGCATATGCATATGCATGCGTGCGCGCGTGCGTGCGTGCGTGCGTGCGTGCGTGCGTGCGTGCGTGCGTGCGTGCGTGCGTGCGTGCGTGCGTGTGTGTTGCATGTGTAGGCGCCCGTGCATGCATTTGTATGTGTATGCGTACGTGTGTGGGTGCATGCGTATGTTTGTGTATGTGCATATGTGCGTGCCTGCACGCATGCGTCCCTGTGTGTGCATGCATGCATGCATGCATACGTGTGTGCGCGCGTACGTATATGCGTGCATGTTGCGTGCGTTCAGGCGTGCGTGCGTGCGTGCGTGCGTGCGTGCGTGCGTGCGTGCGTGCGTGCGTGCGTGCGTGCGTGCTTGCATGCATGTGCTTGCAAGCATGCATGCATGCATGTGTGCGTATGTGTATGCGTGTTCGTGTGCGTGTGTGCGTGCTTGCGTGTTTGCATGAGCGCGTGTGCGCACGTACGTGCCTGTGTGCGTCGTGCGTGCGTGCGTGCGTGGATGGGGTAGGGGTTGGTATGGTGAGGGTGTGTTAGGGTAGGTGTGGGGCTGGGAGGGTTGGCGTGCGTGCGTGCGTGCGAACGTGTGCGCGTACGCTACATGCGTCATTGTATGTGCATGTGTGCGTACGTGTGTGGGGATGGGGTGGGGTGTGTGGGTTGGTTGTGTATGTTGTGGGTCGGGGTGGGTAGTTGAGTGACTGCTGGTTGAGTGGGCATGCCTGTGTGCGTATATATGTGCATGTGCATCTGTTTGTATATGTGTATCTGTATGTGTATGCGTGCATGCATGCGTGCGTGCGTGCGCGCGCGCGCGTGCGTGTGTGCTAGCGTGATTGTGTGCGTGTGTGCATGCGTAGCTCTGTATGTGGATGCGTGGGCGGATGTGTGCGTGCATTCGCACGTGATTGTGTGCGTGCGTGCATGCGTGCGTCTTTGTGTATACGTGTGTCGCTGCGTGTGTGCGTGCGTGACTGCGTGCGTGCGCGTACGTGTGTCCGTGCGCTATGTCTTAATACAGGAGTCCATTTAGAGCCATCCCCGCCCATTTGTAGCTAAGCTCTGCCCTCCCTTTGTACGTGCTGGGATCGCTATATACAGGTTGAACCCTGAATTCTCAGAATCCCATTTTCAAGGTGATTTTACAGGTAACACCGCCCAGTCAAATTAGTTTCAAAATATTCATCATAATGTTTATTAAATTGTAAATCCATAAACGACACGCGACTCGTACAGTTGACGGACTTTTAAATGTTCATGACAGAGCTAGATACGTATTCGTTATGGATTTTTATTGTGATGTCAGCCTACATATGAAGTAGTTGATTATGATATTATGTACTAAGAGTGATAGATCAGATAAACCCATTACCGTAGTTAACACATGCGGTATATCAATCTTCTGGTAATCCCACTTCTGATTGATGACTTACCGTCATTCAGTCTCGCGAGTTCATCTTCTAATTTTGTGCGTCTCTGTTTCTCGTTTGACAGACCATTCTGCAATATTTGTTGTCGCTCCTCTAATAGCCTTCGCGTTTCCTTCTCCTGAGACAGACTATTCATAACATTCATAACATTCAGTATTGTCTTCTGCAATTGAAGTTGTGATGCTTCCAAATGGGTTCGTTTTTCTGTCTCGTGAGGAAGTCGGTTTTCTAATAGCACTCGTGTTTCCATTTCCTGCGCCACGGTCTTCTCTAAGTTTAATCTTGCCTTCTCGCTAGACAGGCCACACACAGCATTCAGTACAATTGTCTCCAGAAACTGGGACATTTGTGGTAGGGTGTTGACTTTCGCTTCATGCCCGGTACCTCAGCAGAAATGGCTAACGGCACTTCATAGTAAATCACATAGCAAGTGATAATAAGCGTGAGAGAGAACGTGAAAACAGACATTCTGTTGAAAGGATAAACTTAGTTATTTAGATCACACTGGACGTAATACTGTTAGACTAAAGTCACCATACGCCGTGGTGATTATCATGCAAGATAATACGCATATATATTGACGAAATCGAGAATTTATTTTGAACTAATGAAAGAATCTTATTTACTTCGCGTAGCCTAATATTTTGAGGGGACCCTGACTAAAAGGTGTTGCTGTCTTTGACAGTAATCAATTTCGGCCAGATTGATTGCATCTAATCTGCATAAGTTCAGCTGAGGTGTGTAGTGAATAACCGGTTATACAGAGGGGAAACGTGTTATTGATGACCTGCTTCTGCCTTACCAACTCAGACTATGGCCATGTAAGGGCTATTATCAGACTACCCGCTGATGTTCTGCATACTACATTTTCCATGACGTTTACCTCTGGATATGCTGAATATTTTGAAAACAATTTGACTGAAAGTTGCTTGTAACCAAGCCACCAACAACTTTCAGTCAAATTGTTTTCAAAATATTCCGTAGATCCATAGTTGCGTGTTCGTTTAGGAATTTATTCTCCTGTATTCGTGTCCTTGCGTGATGGCACTAGCTACATCCAGTAATGCGCTGGGATTAGCGACCACCTTCTAGAGCAGACAGAAACTTGAGTTGCATGAAGGTACTGAACACTGTGTATTTGCGGCTAATCCTACTGGAGCGGTTGCTGTTGTGCAGGTCAACAACCTTCAGTCGTTTAGTTTTCAAAGCATATTTAGAGATTTTATTTGAGTATTTCTATATAAATGCAAGAGATTTAGTTACGGACCACTAATCACTATCTTTGGGATACGGTGGATAATGTAATGTAACACTTGATACACGTGCGCATTAGTTTATCTGTCGCTATTATCCAAAATTCTAATCGGACCCAAAATACGAGACATCCATTCCAAAAATCTAATTCGAACATTGTTAGGATAGAACGGGAACTCAGAGAAAAGATTTGGTGTTCTGGTTGTGTTGTAATAGGCTCAAGATACAATACTCCGTGTTGCTGCCAGGTGACACACTTGTAGTCGGATAACGGGAAGGACAAGTCAACCAGGAACCAGCAAATACCGCCCATGGCTACGCCACGGTTACCCTAAGAGATGGCAATACCCTAATGCACAGCCATTGGCGAGAATGTCTATGGCAGGATTGCCCTCCTCTGCGCATGCGCCGGGCCACTTGGAGAACCACGACCAACACCCCCACCAGCCCCAACCCCCCCCCCCATCCGCCCCCAACCCCAACCCCCTCTCCGTACGCGCCATACCACTGACTGAGTGGACACGTTTTAGGATGTACATATTATCTTTGCTCGACCTCTTCCTCGAAATAATAACCTATGATCACAATATTCCCGGTAGTGATTGATACCGTTGGGAAGCTTGAAGATCCCGATTTCTCAACACGACAACGGCGGGAAATTTAAGAAAGACGCAACCATAAAACCAACATGGAACCCCATCTACCATGGATAAAGGAGCCATAGACCTAGCGACGCCGTTGGTCGGCTGACTCCTGCTCGGATGCTGCTGGAGCTCGCGCACTTAGGTTAGAAACTTCCAATTGGCTAAGGGCACCCTTGAGATGGTGGCCATTCGCCAGAAGATAATGAGATGCAGAGTTGACAAGTTTAAAAGCAACCAATTCTGCGCTAAACGAGACTGCGTCACCGATAGGTCTAGCTCTGACGGTTTGGCATTCTTCCCACTTGAATTACTTCCACATGCGAATTTCACCGCGGAACTGTACATACTTTGACCATTCGGTGTGGGACACAATTGTAAAGCTGCCAGCTCTCGATCTCCTTTTTGAAAGACTGCTAATAAAAGTGGTCAAACTAGCAGCCTAAATAGTTCCGACATCATGAAGACTTTCCACCGCTCCGGGTGCTACTCAAAGATAACTGTGTACAGTAACTCTGTACCTTCCCCTGTTACGGAAGAAGGACTAAACCAGCTACTCCTACCATATAAGCCTCCCTATGACTTGATGGAGCAAATGTCACCTCTGGGCTGGCTGAGCTACACGACTGAGCCCAGCCTCACACCACCCCAGGCCTCAGACTGGCCGACCAGTTTAAGAGACAATAGCATACGTTCACACATACCGCAGCTCACAGCTAGGGCCGGCTCCACCCTAAGCTGTACCCACAGAACCACACCTATCAATTCAAACTGGTCCATTTAGAGATAATCACAGCGGCTGCCACTATTCTTGTTAGAGACATAGGAGATACCCATAGGTATTGGTCACTATGGATAAAGCAGTCCAGTAGTTGGCCAGAGTATTGGGGGAGGGCAGATCAGGTCAGCCATATATGCCAAGGTGTTGGCAGCCCTTGTCTTGGTGTCGGTCACCCCACTCCGACGCATACTCCACAATGGGAACTTGACACCCTGGATCAGGTTCGCGAAAAGCCAACGCCAGCTCCATGCCAGAAGCCTACAGCCATGGCTTAGAATCTCACTCCAACTCCACAATACCCGCGTTAAGGGCTCGAAGTTCCTATCACCAGACAAACCGATTCCAGGGAGATTTCTACTCCCCACAAAAGAAAAAGATAACTCTTCCCCAGTGCCCTGACTGACGTCTCCGGGTACATTTCCATCGCCGCATATGCAGGAAGCGAACTCCTGAGGAGCCAGCAAAGGTGGAGGACTTCCCAGAAGATCAGAGCCCAGCCTTTGTGAGGCATCCATACGCCATTCAGAACTACCTACGGTGGTGGCTACTTCCGGAGCATGTGAAAAAAAGATCCAGCAACTTTCCTAGATAACACCCACGACAGAACTTAGATAAAACTTGTTGAAGAAATCATCGCCCTGAAAGGGGTAAAGTTCTGCCTCGCTCTCAAGATCACTCACAACAAGGATAAGCATGATGGAACTGCAGTCAGCACAAATGCCCTATTCCGGTCTAAGCAGCATGCCCTCCTGAAGGCAATTGACATTAGCGAGGCTGTGAAGAAGGCCAAAGCCAATGTATTGCAAGCCCTTGAGGACTACACTCGCGATGGGGCTGGCTTGTCAGTAGACCAGGCCGATGCACTGTACCTCAACATCGCCAGATATCACCCACCACGTGGTTGATCCTACATCGATCTCCCTGCTTCGACAAAGCGAAAGCATGCTGTGGTAAATGTTCAGAACAGAGATGACCACTGCCTTCACTGATTTCTCCTGTCCTGGAAGTATCCTGCACATAACCGCATAGACAGGCTGGCAACATATGCACACTACTGGGATGACCTCGACTTCACGTGTGTAGATTCGCCTACACTGCTTACTCAGTTGAAGCGTGTTGAGTGGCAGAATGGTCCGACCATTAATGTCTTTGGATATGATAAGGGAGTCTACCCACTACAGCTAAGCAATGCTAATCCAAACACACTAAGGACGAATCTGCTGCTTATTGAGAAGGGTGGCAAGCAGCGCTACAGCTGGATCAAGGACCTGAATCGGCTGTTCCATGATCAGAGTCAACAGGTTGTGGGGAGCGGTATCTCCACTGTTATTCTCGAGAAGACCTTCTTATTGAGCCAAAACCAGAGTGCCGAGGTGCCAGTGACAGATCAATGTGCATAAACATGCCTGCAGATGGTAAGCCGAGCTGCAGTTCTTCACCCACCACAATGGCTCAATGTGCCATTCATCATCTATGCCGAATTCGAAGCCCTAGCAACAAAGATCGATGGGGCAGAGTTGAATCCAGCCCAGAGCTGCACTCAGAATACACAGCTCCATTAGCTATGTGGCTTCTCTTATATAGTTGTCCGCTGTGATGTGTTAGTGAGCCATCAGGGCTGTATCGAGAAGATGCATTGAAGCGCTTCCTGGACCAACTCGCAGAGGAGAAGATAAAGGCTGTACTCGCTCACCCCAGGCCAATGGAGATTACTAGAGAGAACTCGTGAGCTCACGAAACTGGGTCAGCTGTCGTGTGTGTATGACGACGGTTGCTATCATATGATCGTAAGATCATACATAGCAATCACATTTCTATACAATCACGTTAGCTTATGCCACCCGCAACATATTTGGACTCAAATCCGCTACAATATAGGTAGGCAGATTGTTATTCAGTCTTGCATGCTTTCTGGTTGATTTAATGAAATAAATTACTTCATGTCAATTATAAAAGCGTAGGAGATATTCGTAATCGAGATTTACATGTATACAAAATTTATATCAGTTAGAATTAAGATAATTGTATTTGTTATTATGATTAGGTTATAATCAATGTAGATTTCATTATTTATAAAATGTATGGAATCTCTATGGATTATTTGAGCAGTTATGTAGGAGTTACAAATCAAGATGTTGTTGTATATCCGCGTGATCCAGACAGGTCAAAATACATTGTGTGCATGTGTTAAAATCGTCGCCTCGACAAGCATTCGGTGGTTGGCCTTCGTGAGAGTTAGTTGCGCCTTAGCGAAGTTGCGATGTAGGCAGCCATCGTCTCACGTGTATATATTTCTACGTCGGCCATATACACCGGCGTAGCTGAGAGAATGTTTCCATTGTGAAGTTCAAATATATAAATGAGTTTATCAGCAGTCCTCATACAGATTCGTAAATAGATATGGGCGCCATCTCAGTGTAGGGCCCATTAACAGTTAATTCACGTTTGTCCAGTCAATATACGTTTTGATTTGTGGGCACAATATGAACTTTCATCCAAGAATCTCTCCATGACTTTGGGTCATTAATATCAGCTATAGCCACGTCTCCAGCTCCTGTTAATATCATGTGTAGCCAGGTGTCCAGCTCCTGGTAATATCAGCTATAGTCAGGTCTCCAGCTCCTGGTATTATCATCTGCAGCCAGGTCTCCAGCTCCTGGTAATATCATTCATAATCAGGTCTCGAGCTCCTGGTAGTATCATCCATGACCAGATTTCCAGCTTCTAATAATATCGTGCGTAACCAGGTCTCCAGCTCCTGGCCATCATTAACTATCACTAGATAACCAGCTCCTGGTTAACGTGGTTGTCGGTCAGATAACCAGCTTCTGGCCATTCGCTAATCCATCACATCTTTAGCTTCTGGCGGCCCGTGGCCAGGCATATTCAGCATTTCAGATCCGCCTACGTCATAAGATAAATTCAGGTCGTTTATATTTTTGTGTTACGCGTTCGTCTTGGTGCACCCACATCTTTCCGTCGTCTTTTAAACGATATCAGAATTCGTACTGTGATCACTCGTCCGCAGGACCCTTTCGTCTTCAAGCCACAAAGAAATGACTGTTTTCATTGAGCATTTACAACAGCTATACTACATTCAGGTCGTATATTATATATTTATTATATGAAAATTTTATATTGATTGTTGTCATAACTATTAACACATTAATTAGACTAATATTTTCAAGGTTAAACTCTGAACCAAGAACCGTTAAGTCTTAAGTTTATCGACATAAAATCATACATGCTGAATTTTGAGCATTTATGATTTCTGAAGTGAACTAAATCGTCTGTGATATTCTTTGAGGATTGATATAAATGACATCGGATCGAAAAATCGATTTGATGTGATTGTTTTCAAAACTCAAAAGAAGAGCAGTGATTGGGTCAACCAGGATCAATCCGTTGGATCGATATTGGTCGTTTCGATCTAGATATGACTTCAAGGATTAGAGTTCTTGTTTTGGGTCAAATTAGTCTATGAATATTCAACGTAAGACATTGAGGGTTTCAGTAGTTATAATTTTGAAATCCTGCTTCAACAAAATCATTTTTATATTCATCTAATATATCAATTGTAACAATCATGTCAACTGTACACTACTGCTATAATTTTACAACAGATCAGAAAGTAGGCAAGAATGAATGAATATTATTTTTCAAATCTGTCATTGTTTATTTCCTCTTAATTACCACCATATTGTGAATCAATAGGTTAAAGTTCAAAGGCTAATGCAGATTACTCTTCCATACGTCGAGCCAAGATAAGGAAGTGTTGGAATTCACCTCAAATCGGTCCCATAAGCTTTCCTTCGAATAAAAGGGTTAACCATTGATAACGGAAATCATTTAGATACCCCTAGACATCTATTCTATCGTTTCCATTTTGTGTTGAGCATTTTGGCAAAATAAAATATCCGGTAATCATTTGATTAATGACGTCATAATCATTACTGAGGTTTTGTCTTTTGGATAAAACGCATTGGTGTTTCACATCGTACAGTAATCTAATCCACGCCAACGTCAGCTAATTCCCTTACATGTGTGCGACAAACCCTTAGCTCATGATGGAGTCATAGATAGTGTCCGGGACCATTGCCACATCACCAGTCTCTACTGGGGAGCAGCACATGATGCTTGTAGCCTCAAGCTGTGCCTCAGCACAAAGTTCACTACAGTCCCGGGCATGTTCCACAACCTGCGTGGGTATGATGCTCACCTCATCATGCAGGCCATATCTAGGACCGAGCGGCCAATAAACTGTGTCCCCAATAACATGAAGAAGTACATCTCCTTCAACGTCAGCAGCATCTGTTTTATCGACTCAGCCCAGTTCCTTCTGGCATCGCTTGAGAAACTGGCAGCTCGCAGCACCGCATTCCCGCTCACACAGCAGTATGAGCCTAGTGCTAGCGCGCATGGGCTCCTGCTTCGCAAGGGTGTCTACCCATATGAGCACATGGATGGGTGGGATCCGGTCAATGAGATCTCTGTGCCGCCACAGTCTGCCTTCCACGGTAAGCTTGCTTGGTATAATATATCTGACAGTGACTACAGCAGCTACTCAGGCTGTTTGGACCAGGTTCGACTGCCAGGCGATGGAAGATTATCACGACCTCTACCTGCTGTCTGACACTCTTCTCCTCGCAGACGTCTATGAGAACATCCACACAACATGCCTCAGACAATGCAGTCTGGACCCAGCACCCTACAAGACTAGTCCTGGTTTGAGCTGGGATGACTGCTCAAGAAAACATGCGTAGACCTGAAACTACTCACTGACTATGACATGCATCTCTTCATGGAGAAAGGACTCAGAGGCGGTGTATCTATGGTTACCAAGTGATATGCCAGACCAACAACCCCAACATCTCTGACTATGATCCGTTCCAACCGACAAGCCACATTATGTACCTGGATACTAACAATATTTGCGGCTAGGCAATGCACCAGGATTGGGGGTAGTGTGTGCGTGGTGATTTAGGTAGGTTGCTGACTCGAGAGCCGCCTTCTGCCTGATGGTGCCTATCTGCTGTAGTCGCCAGCCATGAACTCTACTATCCTCATCAGGTGCCAAGGTGGGATATAGTTCAGGTTGCTTTCGTCAATTTCGTTTAGTCATGGTATATAATAGGGCTTAAACTCGGGTTATCTCTGCAGTAACAGTAGAATATGCTGCTGAGTCATCGTGGAATTCCTCTCATCTACCTGGGCAAAGCGTATGAGCTTATTGGTGTGGAGGCATACCTCTCCTAGGCAGCAGTCGTCCAGCTCTTGTTCGTGCTAGTAGCTTCTTGAGCTGCGACATCTGGAACTTCACCGTATCCCCTTGGTAGTACTCCCGACGTTGTGCAGCTTTCTTATGATCATACTCCACAACCCTCTCCTCTTCCCAGTATAAGACTTCTACGCTCTCAATACTCGTCATCTGTGAGGTCCTGCGCAGGCATGTATGGCTCTCTTGTGGTCTCCAGGATCCTCTTCCAGTCATTGGCACATTATTTGTATTTTAGGTGCGTTGTCTCGTTGTCATTTTGACATGCTGTTGATACCAGCGCTCTTGTTGTAGTTGCTCACCTTCTGGTCGACAAAACATTCCCTGTACCTGTACCATCTCTATCTCATTTTTCAACAGCTCAGCAAAGGTACGTCTCTAGTGAGAACACGGCCTAGGTCTCTAGTGAAAGCACGGCCTAAACCCATGCTCAAATAGTATATGATTAATTGCTGTTAGCATCGTAATAAATAATTATTTATTTTATTATTTAATGTGTGATTGCAAATGAGTACCACGTTGTTTTTCAAAAGATTTGTATCGATGTGAAGACTCTGAATTCTCACTAATAATGGCACTAGTCCAAGCCATATGGATACGTACATCAGGTGAGGAATCCCGTTTCTTAGTCAATCATATGACGTCATAATCATCTACGCGATGCATAGGCTGACGTAATAATCAATCACGTCATGAATGACTCGATTTAGTCTGTCGTAAACGCTTAATAGGCCGCTAGGTTGTAGGAATTGTATGGCTTTATTATTTAATAGACATTGCAGTTTAATATTTGAAACATAATTTGACTGGACGAATAAAATTAGTTTCAAAATAGTCAATAGCTTGCCTGTATAGTTTTCTGGAAATTGGGATTCAGGGACTGCAGGGATAGATTGATCCCAACGCGGGCAACGCGTGGGTGGGGCTTAGCTCTAGAGATGGGCTGGGCATAGCTAAAATGGATTCCCTATTAGAGGCCAATATGATGACATGAGCGTGTTTCATATAAGATATTCCTGTTTATTTCATACTATTGCGGTATCTGCCCTAATATGGACATTTTTGTAGGACAAACTATCAGGGAAATACAGAGCCATATCCCGCTCTTCCGGCGAAAATGTTGCTGGGGTCATATTTAATCTGTTAAATAAATGAATACGTGTTACAATTCCTGTGATTAGTTAATTTTTTTTGCGAAATTATTTCTCTGTTAATGCAACATTTAACCAAATAAAACCACGATATTATTACTATTCTTATTATTGGAAGCGCATGGAATATGCTTACTGGATATATTTGCGAACACCTGTTGGCGGATGACGACGACTAGTATAGATATACGATATGAAAGTGATTAACTTAGTAATAGACTTTTTCCGGTTTTAGCTATGCCCTGCCCATCTCGAGCTAAGCTGCACCACGCCCCCCCCACCACCTCATGTTGGGATCGATCAATCTCTGAAAACCCCGACTATCAATTTCCAAAAAAAATACACAGGGTACCTGTTGAATATTTTGAAACTAATTCGACTGGGTGCTGTTGCTGCCTAAGGCAGCAACAGCGCCCAGTCAAATTAGTTTCAAAATATTCAACAGCATGTTTATGAAATAGCAAAGAATTACAAAGACATAATTCATACAACGTGTCGGACTATTTAAGATTTGATGACGGTCTATAAATATGGAACCCTTTGTGACGTAATGATTGTGACGTCATCATACAGGCGCTGAGCTAATTATGACGTCATACGAGGTCAGATGATGGATGGATACTCTGGAACGGTGAATTGGCATTTGCCTACTCGGAAGATGAGAGATGGTTCGCAAATTATTGAAGTGCAACCCACAAATATGTTCAGGTGAATATGACATTAGGGGGTGGGGTGGGTGGGTGGGGGTGGGTGGCAGAGTTGCTATTAGGCCTAAATCAAGTTACAATACCATGCTTACAACACGAAAAACATGATTCCGTAGCCCCCTATAAGTACGGCGATACTCATGATATTTCACACATGAATGTGTTTCATCAGGTGACAAGTAGAATATTTACAGGCTTTAAATACAATAATTAATGCAACTTAAATACAAAGACAGTGATCCTCTTTATCCTTAGTGTTATATATTTTATTTTTTTTGTTAATTTTTTGTGTGCTCGCGTGCGTGCGTGCGTGCGTGTGCGCGTGTGTGCATTTACTAGCCCGACGCCATGCCAACTAAAAGCTAGTTGAACTCATATCAGAAAGTATACAACATCATTTCAATGTCAACCGATGACGCTAAAATGACGTCTGACCAACGGAAAAAATAATGTTGAAACAATGTTTAAACCCCCCCCCCCCACACTTGTGTCAACAGCGCATCAAAGCGCTCAAAACGCTACCTATATTAATTAACCCTTTAAAGCTCTAGATATCGCAAAGAAAATTGCGATTCTCACTCAGTAAATGTCCATTTAGAGAAGACCAACGTGTGTTAATCCGCCTCATAAATTTACAAAAATAAGTTTCTGTTGCTACACATTTTGTTTAGCTCTAACATTAAATGGTTAATATTCACGAAAATCCAACTTTTTGCTTTGACAGTGTACATGTGCAGGCCATGAGAAAACTATTTTTGAAATATTACCGAGCCAGGATACATTTTCAAAAATTGTCTTCTCTTGGCCTGTAAATGTACATGTAGGTCTATTCTGCCGGTTTAACCATTATACTATTATGCCGAAGCAAAAGGGTTAAATGTAGTATTTAATTCACGGGTTTTTCTAACATTCAAAATAATACGCGAGCTAAAGTGTTGTGCCAACGCGTGAAACTTGATAAACACTTTCTGTACATATGTATGGCCCCATGCGGGTTTTATTACAAAGTTATACTATTATTAGTCATGGTCTAAGGAAAATAATGGGACATGTTATACGCACTCGTCTGACGCGCCGCCCATAAATTCGTATTCAAGATTCGCTGGGTAAATTAGATTTTGCCCCCAGATATGTGGAATATGTGCGTAGTTGATTACCCTTGGATAACAAACAATAATTAATTCAACTGGGCTACGCGAATTACCTGCATAAGATAACTGATTTGAAACGTGTTTCATCTTAACTGCCGATATTCATAGAGTGGACCGTAAATGTACAGTTAAATCTGCTCGGAAAATCATCTAGTATAGCGTGTTTGGTGGCCGCGTAAACCGGACATTTGGCAGGCGCTTGTAACTTCGCCTGTTGAATCGCATCAAGTAAGTAAGCATACTCCATCATACTATGTCCTGAAATATCATAAGATTATAAAAAGGATGCATAGAATGATGATATATTTATAATCAGATCCGTCACAACAGCTTGGAGAATCAGATATGTATGATATTAGCTATCCTAGAGAGAAAGACTGTGGGTTGTTGCGGGAGGGGAGGTGGGGGGGGGGGGGGGGTTGGTTGGTCACGAACGCGCTTAATTCATTGAGGATTGCCATCCTGGTACCCGGTTAATATGTCTTAAACTTGGACAGTAACATGGGGTGGTCACTTGCGACAGTGTGGTCTTATAAAACAGGGACATGACACGACATTTGTACCCTATTGCGGTTCTTTAGCAGAGGTGACCCTGACAATGCAGGTTACAGGGGCGATACTGCGCCATACAAGCCCAGTAACTTTCCTTATCAGGGGCGGTGCCAATCATATGTGTTAACCATTTACAACTTATATCAGCAAAAAACGGCTTCTACAGTTGTTTTGAGAAATGTTAATTTGCAGACCATGAGAAGAAAAATTACCACCGGAATGACTGGCTCGATAACCGAGCCACTCATTACAGTGACACATTTTCAAAAATAGTCTTCTCTTGGTTTGCAAAGTGACATTTTCTTGACATGTGACGAGCAGCTCTCTATCCTTCAAAGTTAATATTATTACTAATGTTACGGTATAATTAACACCCTCCCAGGTGCTTCTCCTAGACAATGAGAAGATGCTCTCAGTGTTAGTAAACACACATCTTGGAATCTAAAGGACATCATCTATAAATCAGAATGTCATCCAGAATGCTGATGATAATATCAAGATGGCTCGCTGAAGAGCGGGTAGAACGGGCTTGATGATGACAATGACCCAGTATCAACCATTCATCCACGTGTTTTTATTATATACAACTTGTCCCATTATTTTATTATAATCTATTCAAAATCTATGTTTTATCGATTTGCACAGATAGACACTAACTCGTAGTACCCAAGTATGTACTTCTATGTAAACTTGAAAGATATCAGAATTTAAACAAATTTGGTATGTTAATTACCCATGCGATTGCGGATTGCGAGATAATGTCTACATTAGGTTCCACCACTGGGTAAGGGCGGTGTGTGGTTGGGGTTGGTGGGGGATGAAATCTTTCAGAAATTGTAGTGGCAGTTTGAAAATTGAATTATGGAATCGGTTTTAAAATGCTACGGAATACGAAATAATGTATGCTTCTCCACTGACAAACATGCTCGACCGATTCAACCCACGACTAAATACCGATAACAGCTATCCAGCGATCTATTACGTTTTGTTACATAGGCGGCGGAACCGCCCCGACCACTCCGACCTTGGTCAGGGCAATAATTTCAGTTCTAGATGTGTTTTCTCACTAAAACTAGAGAGAGAGAGAGAGAGAGAGAGAGGGGGGGGGGGAAGGGTTTTCTAGTTTAAAGGGATGTAATCGCATAATTCATTATAATTATATTGATTATCACTAATATTGTTGGGAGAAATTTTGTTATCCAGACTGTTAGATAAAAATGAAGATGTTCTTTTAATATAATTTATGGTCTAATAACTGTTGCTTGAAATTCTAAATAAGCGACAGAATATTTACTTGTTGTCTTGTCTGTTAAGTTGAAATAGGTAGTTACTGTAGCCCTAAGTTGGTTGCTAATTTTTAAAATCACGAATATGCACCTGATTGATGTTCTTATATTTCAGGAGAAGGACTGGATTACTAGATGGAAGAGTATCGATCGCCCAACCGAGTGAAATTGACGTCATCCCTACCTGCCTAAATGCAATGGATTGTTGAGATAGTGCTAACAAGAACTTCACTCAAGACAAAATTGAAGAAATCCAGAAATGTTTATTCATTTATAGTTGGTGACAGGCATAATGATCATTTATGTAGAAAGTTGTTTATACAAGCCGCATTATATTATATTCATAAACAAATACATCAGCAAAAATAAACATGCCTTATATTAATAACTACCGGTAAAGTGGCAACAGTGGCTTTATAACTAAGATGGACCATGGCAGATTTATATCTAAACCTCTGAAGAAACAAGTGTTCCAGGTGTCATTATATGTGGATTAAGCCCAACATTCCTAACCTAACATGATATTCATAATCATGAATTCGAGTACTGAATCTCTAGCCACCCGACCGGAAAACAAAACCCTGACTAGGCATAAAGGGAATAAAACAATGATTAAATACATGCCTAATAGCAGCTGAAACAAACAGACAGAAACAGTTTCCCAATCCTATCACTGGCATCTAAATATTTCTTCAATCTTCTAACCGAAACCATATTTCCTGAAATCATTACAGAATGTGTAACATCACATGATGAGTAACATTCCATGTATGATTTCCTAAAAAAAATACAGTTTCAATCCGAATATCAAATGAATACAAAATCCTTATGAGAAGCTATCTACCGCTTGACCAATGCTAACTATCTTTCCTCAACATCTGAAGATATTTTCCGCAGAAAATTCCATAATCTATCAACACCATCTCTACATCCTTTCCTAACCATGACTGATAATGTATTTCGAGAAATCATTCCAGAATATTACTATTCCAAAATAAATATCATTTTAGAATGATTTCAGGAAAAATACAATTTCAGCTCGAATACCGAATGGATGAGAATATTGACATATTGAAAAACATTGGTTTTAATAGATTACATTTCCTAAAACGCAGAGTATTTCTCCACAACCATCAGCAGTCATGTGATATCAGAATTTACAAAATATTGGTATGACGTAATAATTGATATGATGTCACAGTCGTATAATGACCTCATGAAAAATATGATGTCATGTTGGAAGTAATGGACTATTGGAATTTACAAAAAGATTCTTATTACATCTGTAGTCATGTGATATCGGAATTTACAAAATATTGATATGACCTAATGATTGACATGACGTCTACGTCATATAATGACATCATTCATATATGACGTCACAAATCTGCGATGACATTATCAATCACCACATGCATACAAATAATATGTTGGATACCATCTGGAATCCATATGACGTCACATCCCAGTCACATGATGTCACAATCCTATTGCCTATAACCCCTAAGGCTTCTAACCGTGTCTGAATTGTATGTTTATTCATGAAAGTGTCCTATGATTTGGTTAAGTTTCCACATTAGGACATATTTAGAAACTAAAATGTCGATATGTTCTCATTCAGCTACACAAAGACAGAACCTAATTGTCTGTGTCGAATATACATCCGTTTTCCAAAATGGGAAAACTTGAACCGAAAGTTTTCTGTTGAATATTAAGGTCATAAACACTTGGTGGAATATTTTGTTATATTATGGCCTATCTATAAATGACTGTGATCTTTGACCTACATATATTTACTTGACCTAAATAATATAACAGTTGACCCAAATTAACTTCTCGGTTGAATAAGGTCATACACTTTTGGTTGAATATTTTATTATATTATGGCCTATTTATAAATGATCTTGAACTTTGACCTACATATATTTACTTGACCTAGTTAATATGTATTTACCTAAATATATAAGAAGTACGCAATCGAACTTGCTTACCCCGTGAATTGGCTCTCCCCAATCGATACATGTGGGTTTAAGGGACCGATTGGTCCCGACACTCCACGGCTGTCAACTGATCTGTAAACCAAATTTTTAAATTAAAATATGATCTTAACACCCCTAACAAGCCACTACACCAACAAAAAATTCATAGCAATTTTGAAAACTATTACTATAACTGCTGGCAGCAATCCTGCAATTCAATTTTACATGAACATCACAGAAATATCCGGTATCCATCTTGAGAATAATGGCACTGGAATCTGTTGCCGCCATAACCAACAACAGACTCCAGTATCATAACAGTTGAAACCGCCACCATTCCAGACTTCGAAAACTGGAGTTCATTAGTGAATCCTGTTATCGAAAGCGACTGCCACCAGATAGTAGCGGTCCTCGACAACACGACTCACACATGCTCCACAGTCACATGTCACCATGACTAAAATACAGATATTAAATTTGCAAACAAATTCTATACAATAGAGTAAAACTGAATTCAGACATTCTCGGATAACCCCCACCCATGTGCGCCATAACCATTTGATCTGAAATTCATTTCAGAGACGACGCCACAGAAAATTGTCACCACTTACATAACAACAATTTCTACATTATCGTCTCAAAAATATGCCCCAGCCATGGGCCATGCACATCATGCCTCATAACCCTAACGGTTACATCCGACCAATGTCTAAAAAATATTCAAGGAATCGTTACATTGACACCCTAAAATATACACATGTACCCTATCCCAAAATAATTATACAATGCAAAATAGCAAAATCAATTCCATCTTTACTCACAACTAAGAGAAATGGCCTGAAAAACATCACTTATCAGAGAAAATAATCCCAATTAACCCAGAAACAGGAAAGGCAAATCACAAAATTTGCCCACAAAACGTCAAAACAACGCTTTCACTATTTCAAGGGAGGCAACTCTTAACTTAAAATCTTTAAACAATTTTGCTGAAATCCTACAATAAACCATCTGCCGACCATTATTTAGGTTCAAAATATTACAGTTGAATATATTAAAACTAACTTGACCAAAATCGCTGATGCCACCAACGTCACCGTAATTCAGACAAATTGTTTAAAAAAAATAGTCACTAACTTTCAGCGACCCCGGAGACTTATGTCTAATGATAATTTACTCTGAAAATATATGTTAAATTTATTAGATTCGTAACCCACCCACTAGCACCTACTATACAGCCCGACTCGTCGCAAATATCCTTTGTTCCCCAACCAACTGGATTCAGTTATCTATTTAATCAACTGGATTCAGTTATCTATTTAATCTTTCATTGGTGCCGATCTTTCGTCTCTCAAGTCAAACGATAAAAGAGAATGATCCAACCCAGACAAGGCACTATATTCCTATCCCTCCACCCTTGCCAAATAATTCCTGCCATTCTTCATCATAGATCAACCAATTAAATTGATTGCACGCACGCGAATTCCCCAATGATTGGAGGATATATATGACAAACAAGTCATATACCGAGCCAGTCATTCCAGTGGTAAATAGTCTTCTCTTGGCCTGCAAATGGGCATTTATTAAGCAAAATGTCTTAATTTTCTTGACAAAATTTAGACATTAAAGGGTTGATAGTGAGAAACATCTAATTCTTACCAACCGCGTGGCTTATTCCGGCCTCGTCCCTAGTATAACCACAGCCCTTTGAATTTTCGTCCATCCACCCCTCTACCACATATCCCTCCTACTATATATAATATACACAAGGTATGAAACCTTCATCTGTGGGCACCATTGTCAGAAAGCTGATTGGTTGGTTTGTAGTGGTTTGTAGTCAGAAACGTGATGTCAGCGGATTTTGACAACAAACCAACCAATCAGCTTCCTGCCAATGGTGCCCACAGATGAAGGTTTCACACCTTGTGTATATTTATATATATAGTAGGGGGAATATGTGGTAGAGGGATGGATGGACGAAAATTCAAAGGCCTATGGTATAACTAAGCCATCCGCCTACATGTGACGTGATTGGTTATACCGTCATTGCATGCGTGCGGGAGTGCATGCGTGACAGGTGTTGGGAGGTCGGTGCGGGTGGAATGTAGGTGAGCTATAATGATTCTATAATTCTCAAGCTTCTCAGCTATCTGGTGCAACCGTGTAATAAACCAACTCATCTTATTATTGGGAAGTTCTGAGAGTATGGACATAGTAAATCTGTTTAATAGTCCTTATATCGGGCGAGGTTGTCATAAACACGGCTTTTGCAAGTTCAGAGTAAACGTTATAGTGGCTGGTAGCAGTTGACTTAATATGACTGACATATAACATAATGTAAGGCTGTTATATTTTGAATGGCTACAATACATTATTATCATAAAATCTGCACAAGACTAAACATTATCCTAACATTTATGTGCATGTATAATTGTTTTATAAGTTACGAAAGGTCTTGATTTAAGCTTTTAAGTTATCCATTACCTCACCAATTGTTAATATTTGTTTAAGAATCATATAGTAGACACCATGCTATAGATTTTAGTCTAGGTTGTTTCTGTCCAAGAAAGCACACGTTTTCAAAATTTTCTCTTAAATATATGCCAATCTTGTACCATGTCGTGAGGTCAAAATCACCATTATACGAGGAAGCAGACATGTTCTATATGCTAGTTCAGCCGTGTTCGTCGAGTCTATTGTCTGAATGGAGACTAGTAACACCTGGTAAGAATGTTTACCCGCTGTAATAATTCAGTTACTGGAACTGCAGTGAACATGTAAGTATATCCTATATAAAATTGAGTTGATTTTCGCGAAAGAAACATACATACATTTAGCAAATAAATGTGCCATAAATGTATTATCTGCCATGAAGAACCTGGCAATCTTGGGCTGGTTAATTAACGAAAACCGGCGGGCAAACAACACACGTTTGATTACAACGTCTTCACAACAGGTAGTTCACGTATTTCCCAGCTCACAAATTGAAATATCTTTCCATGAATTTAGATATTTGTTTCACGAAAATAAACAAAATCATATATTAGATATATAGATAATCTGGAACGAGGTCACTTTTCATATCACTATTATGGACCGAGTTGAAAATTATCAATTTGCACGAGCTTTAGCGAGTGCAAAATTGATAATTTTCAACGAGGTTCATAATAGTGATATGAAAAGTGACCGAGTTTGAGATTTTATTTATCATATAAACTGTAATTTTGAAATATGTGCCAATAGTTGCTGATGTGACTTTTATTTGATTTCTCATTGTTGATTTTCGTGAAATCGATACCGCCGCTGTGACGCACCACTACTTGATAACAGATACTGAATGCGCAGCAAAATATAGTGACAAACACAAAATCTGGAGATGTCAGCCGCTAAATAGTATTTTAACTGGCCATTGAAAATTCTAGCCACGGCCATCAATCGTTACCTCGCTGCCGACTGATAAACTGTCAAACGATGACATTTTGCGATGACGTTTCATGATTGACAAATAGTAGTAAAACACTATCGCGTGGTAATCCATACGCGTCACGCTCACATCAATCGATGTTTTAATTGGTCGATTTAAATGGGTTGCACACCCAACAGCCAATGATAATACTCCCTTGAAAATGGCGCGTGTGCTCATATCGAAAAATATGGAACGGGCTAGAAGGCTTGTTTATATGATAAACAAACATAATTATGTATCGGAGTTAGCTGTGATACAGCTCTTAGAAAGTTCCTGCAACTAAATTATCATAAAGTATCCATTCTACGTTTACGGGCGTTACTAGTTTCGTCCAGACACTCAACTCGACGAACACGGCCTGAATAAGATGTAGAACACAGCAAGTCCAATATACAAGCATGATTTTAACGTCACTACACGATTGCAGAGTGCATGTTAAAACCAGAAAGTGTTCTTAACCATTTACTGACTAAATTTGTTCAAAAAACTAATATGTTTACTTATTGAATGCCCACTAGTACGAGCATTGATAACGTCGCGCCTGGATTATTGTAATAGCCTCCTGATTGGCGCCTCAAAAGAACTTATTCAGCGACTTCAGGTGGTCCAGAACACTGCAGCGAGAATCATATCCCTGTGTGCCAAGCGAGAACACATTACTCCGGTCCTACATGATTTGCACTGGCTCCCCATTGTGCAAAGAATAACTTTTAAGACACTATGTCTGACATACCAATGTGTATCTGGCACAGCACCAGCCTATCTCTCTGACCTTGTACAACCTTACATTCCTGGTCGCTCTCTCAGATCTGCAAATCTAAATCTACTAAAAGTACCTAAGGTCAACTCTAAAACATATGGCCATAAAACTTTCTCTTTCACTGCAGCTACCGAATGGAATAACTTACCAAATGAAATTAGAAACTCATCAACTTTAGAAATCTTTAAATCCAATCTTAAATTCTATTTATTTCAAATAGCATATCCATAGAATACTTACGCGCGTTAGCGCTTAGAGCATGCAGTTGCATGGATTAAGCGCTCTAAAAATGCACTATTATTATTATTATTATTATTTGTAAGCCAAGAGAAAACTATTTTTGAAAACATACCACTGGAATGACAGGCTCGGTTATCGAGCCAGTCATTCGAGTCGTAAATTCTCAAAATACTTTTCTCTTAGCCGGCACATAGGCATTCTACAAGACCACTACAGAGGCCGGTTTTTGCCGGCTTCGTCATGAAAGGTGTATTGGCTTACAGTAGCTTTAAAATAAGGTTTCACTAAAATGTCAATAGTTAGGAACTGTTAAATACACCTACATCGCAATCAATTACGTACATATTCTAACTGATCACTAGGCCTATGTAAATAAATAATTTCTGTAATTTTCAATTAATGTTATTGTTGGTCCTTCAACTACAATTAATTTCAGCCACCAAACAAAACTCATTTCATAAATATTTTATTTATGTTCAGTATACCATGAAAATAGTGACCTAGTTCCAATACAAATGCGCGCTGGTTCACCATTAGCTACATACATACACCGTGAAACTATAGCACAAACAATGTATTAGACACAAACCACTGATAGACAGTTATTATCGTGTACCAACCCCGCCCCGCACACAGTTTCACAACTTTACATAGAGAATAATATAATAGATAGAGAATAGGCTTGTTATCCTCATTGACTAAATATATTATAACCTTCCATATTGACTAAATATATTATAACCTCCCATGTTCACTAAATATAATATAACCTCCCATGTTGATCTATTATAATATCCCCTCCAATGTTGACCAAATCTACTATAGCCTCCCATGTTCACTGAATATACTACAACCTCCCATATGCACTAAATATAATATAACGTCGCATGTTCACTAAATATAATATAACATCCCATGTTCACTAAATATAATATAACGTCCCATGTTCATTAAATATAATATAACATCCTATGTTCACTAAATATAATATAACGTCCCATGTTCACTAAATATAATATAACCTCCCATGTTCACTAAATATAATATAACGTCCCATGTTCATTAAATATAATATAACGTCCCATGTTCACTAAATATAATATAACGTCCCATGTTCACTAAATAAAATATAACCTCCCATGTTCACTAAATATAATATAACGTCCCATGTTCATTAAATATAATATAACGTCCCATGTTCACATAATATAATACAACGTCCCATGTTCACTAAATATAATATAATGTTCCGTGTAGACTTAATATAGTATAACGTCCCATATTCACTAAATATAATATAACCTCCCATGTTCACTAAATATAATATATCCCCCAGTTCTGATTGGATGTTAGATGTAGAGGGTGACCATAAGCACCCCCAACCCACACCTCATTAGATCACGTGCCTCCTGTCATCCAGTGAGGTGAGCTTAATGGTAATTAGCATAATGATTGACAAGGGCTAATGACCAGCTAATTAAGGATGATTGAAAGGTTACATGTCTGGACTCGTTCGATTGTGAAGCCCTGCCCCCTCATTAAGTCACATGCCTCCAGGAATTCAGCGCTGCGAGCTTAAGGTAATTAGCGTAATGTTGATTGACGAGGGTTAATGGGTGTAATTAAGGATGATCTCTTGGAGCCATGCCAAACGCTCAAGAGTTAATGTATTACGTAATGAGGGACGACCAGGTTAGATATCTGGACACATCTTTTCCTGGGAACTCGTTCGATGATGAAGCCCCGCCCCCTCGTTAAACCACAGGTCTCCAGGTATCCAATGAGGCACGTTTAAGGGTAATTAGCATAATGATGCATGACGAGCATTAATCGGTAGTCGTTAGAGTATAAAAGCAGCGTTTTAAACATATGATCTGTTAAGAGTTAACGTTACTGATTTTTGTTTAAATGGTTTGTTCATCGTTTATTATAAGTATGTTATGGGTTGTGATGTACCCATAGTGTTCGGTAACAATGTACACGTACGCGTTATGAAACGTAATGACGAATTTGTAGTAGACATATGGGAGTTTAGTGTTGGTAGTGTTTACCCCACCAAACGAGGCATGTTTATGTACGGTAAAATGTTTCGAAAATTCGTTACTATGATGCCTGCTTTCAAAGAAACTGTGCTTAGAGATACATTTTCCAACAGAGTAGAGCAGATTAATTACAATAATGAATTAGAACCTCAATTAAAGGTCACTATCAGCATTAAATATCCGTACGATAGGCTAACTTGGTACTTTACTTTGCCAGGTCAAACCAAGCTGAAACCATCGTTCAGGAGCATAACATTCCCTAGCGATTCGTGGAGAATTCTGAAGGAGAACTTGCACGAAATTCTCGGAGCTATAACGAACTCTACGCTAGTGTAAGCATTTTATACCCCAAAAAACAAAACCGAAGCTTGCTATTACATTTCTAAGCAGGCTTAGCGCAGCCACATAATTTTGATTAAAAATCTAGACCCGATCGTCAATATATGGATAAAAACTCCTAATGGTTGACGTGATGTTCTCCAAAGATTACATAGATCAGATATTAAGTATTAGATTAATGGCTGATTCGTGTCGCTCGGATAATGGTCAAAGACAAATAGGCTTATGCAGTAACGTGCCTTCGCTCACCGTCTCTAGAATCAGCTTAAAGTTAATGGTTGACGAAGACATTTGGTTTGAAATAGTCAGAACACTGAGCAGCGACGTAAACGTTAACTCAAAGTTAATATCGTACGGATTTTGTTGGGAAACTAAGTCATCAAGGATTGCGGGCTGACATCCGCATACAGAGGCAACTCTGACTATGTCTAACCTTCTAACAAGAAACTGTGCTCGACATCCTCGGACAACGCAATCTTCACAGGAGCTTACCATAGCTACGTGGAATGTAAATGGTCTGACTGCAACATCAAAGAGGCAAACCTTAGGTGGAGACTGTGAACACTATAACATCGATATCACATGTATTCAAGAGACTAAAGTAGCTAAACATTCAGAGCAGCAACCTCAGGCAGGCCATAAGCTAGTACTCATGGAGCAAAAACAGGCCACTTACCATGGATTATGCTTCGTAATCGGACCAATGGTATTGGACAATGTCATTAGTTTTGGATACATCAGTGATTGCATTGCATGTATCGACCTGGCTATACCAACGCGAAAGTGCACCACCACTAAGTGTCGCATAGTCAATGCATATGGGCCAACTACCGAAAGGGCCAAAGAGAATCCAGCTATATTAGATTCCTTTTATGCAGAACTCAGCTCTGCCATTACTATCCCGGCTAGATGGCAACTGTTCGTGTGTGGCGATTTCAACTCCAAGCTAGGTAAACTCGGCATTGTGGACAAAAGTTCAGGACTTGGCTCATGCATGGGATCGTATGGAGAGGGTACACGCAACAGCAATGGAGATGCACTGGTGGCATTCCTTTGTTCCAATGGCCTATTTGCCACAAATATGGCTTTCAAAGACCCATGCCGCCATCTGACAACATGGACTCGACACATTGCTGATCGCAAAGCCTGAAAAAGCTTCTAAGGCTACAAAAGCTGTCTTCAACCAAATAGATTTCTTACTATGCAAGACAGCAGCAAAACCCCTACTCCGGGATGCTCGTTTCTATGGAGGAACACACCTCAATTCTGACCATAAGCCAGTAATTACACGCGTCCTTATGAACCAGCTCTACCTAATGTATAAACGCCATGCCAGGAAAGAGGGTAGAGTCACCTACAAATTACCCAAGCTCATCAACGACACTGACACTCAAATGTCATACAAAAAGGCCCTCCGGGACCAGATAGCTAACATCGACGTCAGCTCTGATCCAAACGAAGCCCTAGCCAAAATACTGATATCTATGGAATCATCAGCTACCAGCACCATAGGTGTTCTAAAAACAACAGAACTAGGTATACTGACGACCCTCTCATAGTAAAACTGTCAGCAGAACAGAAATCATTACCTCTATGCATCTATCAAAGTGGCCAAAGTGAAGATCGCGCCAAACTATGCCAGGAATGCAATAACATTCTGCACCACATTAGCGAATGCTTAAAAGATCTTGCTATCCAACAAGCAGACGTCCTAGCAGATGAAATCATTGCCATGGGTGACTGCCACACAATGTTTCGTGCAGCCCGAGCCCTGAGAGTTGCTGACTACACACCATCACTAACTGTACACAACTCTGAAGGACACTTTATTGGGACTGACCAGGGCAAAGCCGAGGCAATTCGAGAATGGTTCAATGAACAGTTCACTGACCACGATGATGAGCCCTTGCACCCATTCTCAGGAGACCCCAGGCCATTACTAACACCAATTACTACAGCAGGTTTGAGAAGGCACTTAGAGCCCTGAAAAATTGACGTGCATCTGAACCTGATGGCATGAGCAAATAACTATTCAAATATGCAAGTGACATTATCTCAAAACAGATCACGCACATAATCAATTCAGCTTTTATGCACCACCTTCCCATCGATGCTGTAGACTAAAGCATCCTTATCATGCTACCCAAGCCCAAGAAGCCACCTGGCCCCCAACTTCACCGGATCATGTCAAAGTGGCTTCAAACATGGACGCAGCTGCGCAGACATTGTATGGGCTCAACGCATGCTTGCGTCAGCAGTCTTGTCCAAACACTGGGATTTCCACAAAATGGGCATTGACATGTCACGAGCCTTCGACACAATTAAACGCTCAAAGATCCTAGGTGTACTATGCCAGGCCAGTTGCAATGAAGATGAGCTATGGCTAGTGAGACTACTGCTTGCAGACACCAAGCTGAGAGTACGAGTCAAGTCAGTGAAGTCTGTAGAATTTGTGACATCAATCAGTTCCCCAGATGGAGATGGTCTATCCCCTGTGCTCTTCACCCGTTACCTGGCTGCCACATTGAAATCCATGCGGGAAAACTCCACAAGACCAAACCCCCAGTGTCTATACTGGACATGCCGCTAGAGATGGAATATGCCGACGATGTTGACTTTATAGATGCGGAAATGAAACCCCTTGATGAACTTCTCCCAATAGCTGCAAGCAAACTAAAAATTGAGAATTTCTTTATGAATGAATACAAAACAGAGTTCACCCACATATACCTATCCACAAAGCATAAAACTTAAGTAAAATCCTGGGCTCACTGATTTGCAGTACTGCTGACAATGCTGTACACTGCATCATGGGGAACATACGTAGCTTTCCAGTCCTTCTGGAAGATATGGATTCGTAGATCAAAGATGCCCTGAGGTAAAAGACTACGTTTATACAATGCAACCTGCATATCCTTGATGATGTATACTACGATCATGTAGAAATGTTCGCCAGTCAAGCTGAATGTAAGTGAGTATAGACTTTACTGTTTTTTGTTCGAACTGGGTCGAACTGGTTGGGCGGGCCTTGGACCCTGGGTGGGGTGGTGAGTTGACTAGTGTGGGGTGAGGTGTTGGTGCGTGGGTGTGATTGTGCGGTTGGGGAGTGGTTGTGGGGTTTGTGGGTGGGGGTTGTTGGGGTGTTGCTGAGTGTGTGAGGGCTCCAGGGGTGGGTTCCAGCTAGTTAGCTAGGGTGTGGGGGTGGGGTGGCGGGGGTGGCAGTGTCTGTTGTGGCTGAGGTTTGTGGGACAGATTGTGGGGTTTATGGGGTGGGGTTTGTCGAGGGGTGGGGGTTGTTGCGGGGTTGCGCAGTGTGCTATGGCTAAGCTAGATTTAGGTATTTGGGGTGACAGGGCTTGATGATGTTGCAACATAGGTGACAGCGACTTATGACAGTGACTTATGACCACCACATATGACCGTGAAAAAACCCACCTGTCTAGAAATATAAAATTTAATTTGTTTTATCCTTTTTTGCTTTGCAGCATCGCGAACTTACTCTCAATATCCGCGGTCGGCGACGGCGAGTGGAGCGACATCGGTTCTGTCAGCGCAGACGCTGATGACTCCGATGATGACAACAACGATAATGACATCGAGGCGGTCTTCAGGGAGATCAAACCCTGGAGCCACTTAAACGGGCTCGAGGAGTGACGAGCCTACATAGGGTCTACAGCCTGCGAAGTTAAACTGGGCCATAGAGCAGGATTCGGGTAAGGTAATGAGCGAAACTGTTTTAAAAACTATAACATATGTGGAGATGTTGGGAGAATTTTTTAATTTTCATAGCTTTGAAGAGCAACATATCTCACAAGAGTCTCACACCTGTTCTAATTCTGAAGACGACGATCTATTGCAGCGTAATATAGATATTTTAATGCATGGTCTAAGCGATACTGACCTATTACCCAGTGTTTAATGTTATCAACCTGTAACGTCCCCATTGAAACCCCATCAACCCATATGCTACCAACCCAACCCCTACAGCTATCACCCCCCCACCAGACCTCTAGCAACTCTGTTAGCGCACCCTATGCCCTGGTTAAGAAGACTATCAAGAATAATTACAAGAATCGCAAAAATAAATCCGCTCAAGTCTGCAGAGTTAATTTATTTGAAACTAATGATAGGATTATGGATGCTAATATGATCGGTGGAGGGATTAATGCTGTAGTGAGGGTGAATTCTGGGTGTGTGGTGGTGACATACATACTGCTGACGTTGTAACAGCTATGCCTAGACCCAGCACACCCGACATCACTGATATGTACGATATAACACTCACGTGTACCTTGCAGTCCAGGCAGTTTAATATTACAGAATATTCTTACTCTGTCAACTTTGATCCAGACGCTATTATTACAGAGAAGTTAGTCGAAGTTTCAGAGAGCATGCACTCTGTATTCGAAAGAATATTAGAGAGCTTTTACGCTAGCATGAATGCATCGCCTCAAGATTACAGCAGGGTCATGATAAATCACCCAGTTTTAAACAGCCTGATCCATGTGTACTTTGCCAATGTCCGAGATCTGACGGCTACAGAAATAACGAACACAATTTCTGAAGTGAGTAAATCTTAAAGAGATGTATGTCTCGATGGGGACTTTTCTATGGAGGTTTTTAACGTAGAAATTCCTAGCAGATCAGGGTGGAATAGTAATCTTGCCAAATTATATCTCGATGAGTTTTAGATTCGTCAGCATCGAAGGCCAACCGTATGAGGATTAGAAGGCCAGCTAATTGTAGGCGGTTTAAGTGATAATCATCATCAATGGATGAAAGCTCGAGAACTGCATGATCAGGCTGGTGTGTCTACTGGCGTGGCTTGCGGACCCGATGCTTGAATGCATTCCAAAACATTTTGGCCCCACGTGGCATTTCTCTAAGAGTGTAAAGCAATGACGAGAATAAACACTGCGTATACAGGGGTGTAGATAATTGCATTCAAATTCTGTCCCTATATCTGTATAATGATCATTATGCATACGTAACCAGCGTTAAGGCCTTAGAAAGACCGAGCTTAAACCGGCCAGCGTAATAATGAATGGTAATAAAGTGGTGTATTTGAATGTTGGTGACATTCAATTTAAGGACAGTCTAGCATTTCTTCCATTTCAACTGCGTCAACTACTGGCGATATTCAATCTACCTAGCGAGAAAGGATTTTTTCCATATCACCTAGACAGTAATGTATTCTTTGATTATGTAGGATCGTACCCCTCAATTGATACTTACGGCGCTGATAGTATTCGGTGTCAGCGCGTAAGAAATTCGACTCATGGTATGACTCAGTTAAAGAGGGTGTTTTCACTTTTAGGGATGCTATGAAAATTTACTGCAGGTCTGACATAGATATTCTATGTATGGCTTGCGGTAGGTTTCGTGAAATGTTCATCCGTGAAACGGGGATACTGCCTTCATGTCATCTATGACGTTACCATCATTATGTTATAAGGTGTTTAAGGCCAACTACTTAAATGCGCATAAGCTAGTAGCACCACCTGTTACGGGGTATGATAACCTATGTAACAAGAAACGTTACTCCATAGACACGTGTATGTGGCTAGATTACCTGGCTCATTCTAAGAATGTGTTTATTAAACACGCTCTAACTGGCGGTGATCCCAAAGCATTTAACCGAGCACTGGACAGTTACTGCCCGGACACCGATGAGTAATTCGAGCAATATGGCTGTTGCATGCATGCCTACCCGAAATGTCTGCCTAGAAAGCGTATGACAACCAAGTAATTTTTTTAGCCTGATCTAACTTTAAAAAAGTGTGTCAGAAGATGCTTTCTAAATCTAGCGAGCATAGGTGTATGGGTTTGAAGGTAGTCGAAATGTGGGGTTGTGATTTTAAGGCCCAGAGTCTTAACGACCCTAACATTAATGCTTTTCTGAATGCTAGAATATATCACGAGCCGCTTATCGTGTGCGATGCCCTGTACAGGGGCCATACCAATGCCATACATTTGCATCATCAGGCTGCTGCAGATGAGTATATAATGTACGTGGATATCACTTCGCTATATCCTTATGTGTGTAAGACCCGTGAGTACCCTCTAGGTGAACCAGAAGTGATTGTTAGAGATTTTAACCCGGTAGAGGAGCTAGGATCTTACTTCTATCTGATAAGGTACATCTGTTTGCCTCTTAAACATTTATTCTTTCCTGTTCTCCTGTACAGATGTAATGAACGTTTGTTCTTTCCATTGTGTAGTAAATGCGCTCATGATTTGCAGAGTACTGAATGTACTCATAGTGATCGTGAGCACTCTCTACCTGGTGTATGGACGACTATAGAGTTGATGGAGGTGGTATGTAGCGGGTACCATGTCTTAAAGTTTATCGAGATATAGCACTACAAAGAACGTAGTGATGTGCTTTTCAAGGGATACATTGATAACGTTTTGAAAATTAAGCAAGCAGCATTGGCGTATCCCGAGGACGCGGTCACAGATGGGCAAAAAGACGCGTATGTTCTGCAATATTTTGAACATGAAGGGATTAAAATAGATAAATCTTTGATCATTCAAAATAAGGCCCTTAGAACCCTAGCAAAACAGGTGCAGAATTCTTTGTGGGGTTATATTGCCCTCAACCCCTACCATAAGCATGAATACGTCAATTCGTATAGTGATAGGTTGAAGTTGCTGACGGATATAACAAATTCTGTCAAAGATATCCGTGTATGCAACGACAACACTCTCTTAATGCATTATTGCGAGTTGAACCAATTCATGCTGTCAGATAATCGCTCCAATGTCGTGATCACTGCGTTTGTCATGAGTCATGTCAGGGTTCATTTGCTACGAAGCCTTGTAGTGGTAGGCTCGAGTTGCATTTTAACGATACAGATTCTATTGTGTACATTCAAAAACGTGATAAACCTCGCCTAATCCCCGTTTACCATGACAGACTCGGTTATTTCATGGACGAAGTTCCTTCCTGCAGTGAAATAACAGAGTTTGTCAGTACTGGCTCAAAGGGTTACACGTACAGACAGCTAGACGGACAGACTGGGTATATCAAGAATGTCTGCAAAATTAAGGGCTTAACATTGAATTACAGGAATAAGGGTTTGGGATTTGATACTCTGTTAGCCACGGTCAATGATCATAATCTTGTAACATTCGCTCAGTTTCCTAATACTATCATTAGGAATAATATCATAGACTTATGAGCAAGGATATTGAGAAACGTTTCGGATTCACTTACAAAAAACATATAATTTTTAATGACTATCATACTAAACTGTATGGCTTTCAGGTTATCCCTAGGATCTAATTTTACGATATCCTGGGAGGTGGGTGGGGTGTGTGTGAGAAAGTTGAGGGGTGCTTTCATATCAGGGTAGGCCAGGGGTGTCAAGCGTAATCTGGGGTGTATGTGGGGTTGAGCGTGAGCGAGCTGGACAAACGTGCGGGGTGGGGTGGGGAAACGGTTGAGGTCAGTTGAGTTATCATGTTTGTACTATGTATAATGTTCTAACCCGTAATGTAGAAGATTACTAGCATACCCCTCATCGAGAGGGAGTAATTACTCTTCTGCTTTATTATTATCAGTTAGATATGTGCAGAGGGCGATACATAGTTATAGAATGAGGGTGGAGTTGGTGGGGTGGTTGAGATGTTATGTTTGTACTATGTATAATGTGATAACCCTTAATGTAGAAGATTACTAGCATACCCTTCATCGAGGGGGAGTAAGTAATCTTCTGCTTTATTATTATCGGCTAGATATGTGTAGAGAGTGATACATAGTTATCGGCTGGGGCGGGGTTGGTGGTGGTTGAGATGTCATGTTTGTACTATGTATAATGTTCTAACTCATAAATTAGAAGATTACTAGCATACCCTTCAGCGAGGGGGAGTAAGTAGTCTTCTGCTTTATTATTAGTGGTTAGAAATGTTCATGTGTGTGGAGGGCGATACGTAATTATATGGTGCAGGGGTTGGGCTGTCTCGAGTAAATTGTTATATACTCATACAATGAGCCATTTGTTTAAAAACCATTATTTAACCTATTTAAAATATACCCTACACCCTCCTCACAACGCTTTGAAAGTTAATATCTCAAAACCCTACCTCTGTACAAATCCCTACCCTATCTTTACACCCAACCTGTTAGGGGTTCAGTATCCTTAGATCGGTTTCAAATTTATTTAAATAATAGCTCTAAAATCAGTTTCGCGTAATACCTTAGTCGAATCATTCTCCATATCTATCGATTAACTTTCACATGTCCTGGATCCCGCTCAAAACCATTGTAAATTTTATATTTTAATTAAATCAGTATCGAATGTATTCGTTTTACATATATTTAGTTTTTATATTTTTCCCATTATTCAGATGTAGATTATTATTATTATTATTATTATTATTATTATTATTATTATTATTATTATTATTATCTGTATATTTATCGGCTGTAATTTACTTTATTTTATTAAAAATTGTGAAATGTGAAGTGACTCGCATTGTTTTAATTGAAGAAACTCTGAAAGAACCTGAGCCTATAACCCGTCCAAACCATGAGTCAACTTAGGATGACATTTTTTTCTTCAAATATCGCCCGAGGCCCGTTAAAATGTATTAGGTTGTTGTTATTTCCTTAACACAAGTTAAAATTGATTCGCTGAACTTTGTACGATTCTGATGATCGCTACCCGTGGTCGGAGTTGTTTTAAATCTTGACTAGTTAATTTTAATCTGTCAGGGTGACAACTATCTGATTGTCGTTACGCTATACATCGACCCCTGTACATTGACCTGGCTAAAAGCACTAATGTTCAGAAATATAATAATGCTCAACCCGTTAGACTAATGGAGCCATCTTCCACAATTGACTCTACTCCATAGCTTGACCATTTAGAATCTACCATGATTGCATGAGTTCCCAGAGTCAGAAAAAGACATGTCTTGACATGTAGCCTGTCAATCATCCTTATACCTATCGATTAACGCTTGCCACGCGTCATTACACTTAAGCGTGCCTCATTTGATACCTGGAGACCCGTGATTTAATGAGGGGGCGGGGCTTTATCATCGAACGAGTTCCCAGGAAAAGACGTGTCCAGACATGTAATCTGGTTATCCCTCAATACGTAATACATTAACCCTTGAGCGTTTGGCATGGCTCCAAGAGATCATCTTTAATTTCACCCATTAACCCTTGTCAATCAGCGTTATGCTAATTACCTTTAAGCTCGCAGCGCTGGATGCATGGAGCCGCGTGCCTCTATGAGGGGGCGGGGCTTCACGATCGAACGAGTCCAGACATGTAACCTGACAATCATCCTTAATTACCCGGCCATTAACCCTTGTCAATCATTATGCTAATTATCATTAAGCTCACCTCATTGGATGACAGGAGGCACGCGATTTAATGAGGGGGCGGGGCTTATGGTCACCCTCCACATCTAACATCCAATCAGAACTGGAGGAGATCTGGTCGCCTTTTTCACACCTTTAATCAAAGGCGGCAAATTTCAAAGGAAAAAAGTTGCTAATGATGCAAATTAGTTGGTTGCTCTGACACAGCAACTACTTTTCAAAGGCGACCAGATGGCCTCCCCTCTACTACAACTTGCTATTGAACTTGGAAGACACTAAAAGGTACCACTTGAACGCAAGATATGCACAAAGTATGAATCAGAATGGTATTGAAGATTGGAAGCACTTCATACCTCATTGCTCTGCTTATGACTCTGAGAGGCAGAAACTCTTCAATATACTCGGTTCCTTTTACGACCTTTTTCATAATGTTCTGTAATAACTGCGATACAGAAATTTCTGAACTGGTTCTATCTGTTGTCCATGAATGTGTGTGAAAAAACATCCCAAATCTATTGCGCCCATGCATTCGGGTATGCCTCTGTGCCCATGGCGTAATACATTGTATCCTTCCACCTAACTGCTGATTTGTAGATATGCGCACTGTTACATTGTGTATATAATGTTAATGAATGTATATTTTATGTTTTATGTGTCTCTATATATAGTATAAATAGTTTGCAGATAACAAAATGCGCGTCTGAGTGAAATAAATTGAATTTGAATTAATTTTGGGTGTGATGTGTGTAGATCTACATGATTGAATGATTGTCAATAAAAAGTAGGCTATCCTTATTATAACGGTACTTACCTTGGTGGGAATGCTTGTGTTGTTGTTTTATTCTCGAACACGTCTGGAATCTTCAAAACAGATGTTGCTGTTTTATTCACAAACACGCAGGAATTTTCAGGGAAAATGTAAAACAAACAGCCACGTCCTGTTCTGGTATAGTTGTAAAACATGAGAGTTGTCTCAGCGCACACATGTACAACACTGGCAATCGCATCTTAATTACCGGGCTAGAGATACAAAACCCGAGATATGATCGCGTGAAGACAAAGACTATATTCTTAGCTTTCCAAGAAATGCCACAAAATGTAAAGTAACACCACTCTAGCTTCAACCTTGAACAGGCGATCATGGGGTGGGATGGAGGAGAGGGGCTGTCTAGCGCACCATTGCACATTATACTGTACATCTACTGCTATGATTGTGTTACGGACTAGGCATATATTGGACTAGAGGTATAACTTGATAGATTCCTGATGACCTTAGTTCAGTTCATCTTGAGCATTTTTAGTTAAGCTTGACTTCAAATACAGATAAATAGATATAACAACAGTATATATATATATATATATATATATATATATATATATATATATATATATATATATATATATATATATATATATATATATATAATATCATATTTTCAAGTATCAAAATATCCCACTCATAAATCTTACTGATGCATACATCTTACTGATGTTGTTATATTTAGACAATTAGGTCAACAATAAGAAAGAACTGTCAACCATGAATTCAGTCTTCATAGGGGAACTTGGTAATTTAGACCGAACCTGCAACAAACAATCAATTTTAATCTATTCCATTATGGCGGATCGTATCAAGTGAGAAATATAATAATTAAACAATAGCCAACTGGGCAAAACTATATGTAAAGTCAAGTTAAACAGAATATCTTGTACAGCTGCTGAATATCAAGAACTGTATGTCATATGCTGTTCCTGACAGAACTCTGAAAACCGTATTAACCTTATTAACCCTTTCATGATGAAACTGGCCCAACCCTGCCTCTGCAGTGGTCTTGAGGAATGTCTATTTACAGGCCAAGAGAATTGAAATTGAAATTTTGCCACTGAAATGACTGGCTCGGTAACCGAGCCAGCCATTCCAGGGGTAAATCTTCAAAAATACTCTTCTCTTGACCTGCAAATATATATTCAATAAGGACATATTTTCATTTTCTTGTCCAAATTTAGACATTAAAGGGTTAAAGATGAATCTTGACCTCAAACATTATTTTCTAAATTACAGAATAAATTATCTTACCGCATAATTACAGGCATCGTCAGTGTTTTGTCCAGAGTTACTACAAATATGGATTTCACCGAATTCTCTTTGATGACTGTGCATTCAATCCGAGAATTAAGAGAAAAGGTAGTTTAGATATGTTTCAAAACATCAATATTTACTTTCACACAACAGCTGACAATACGGATGAATGATGAGATGAATGACATTGACACAATAGTATAATGATGATAAAAGTATTTCCTAATCATGGCATGAAATTTGAAATATTCTTATTTCACAGGAGTATGCCTACATATTAGTTTTGTTTCTATTTATTAACTAGAGAATTCGTGTGACCTAGATTCAAACTGCTGAATTTAAATTATTTAGTGTTTACAGGGAAAATTAGGTTCAAGCTTGAAATCAAATTGGTAACCTTGAATTAGTATACACAATGTGAATCTATATCACACCTTTACTATAGCAATCATCAACCCTTTCACCCGATAATTCAACAACATAAGTAATTTACAAAACCCGATATATCCTGTTGCTTATTTTTTTAAACTATTTTGACGTCGAGCTGTTTCCAATTATGGCAATAAATAATTACCTGTACAGTTAGCTTGATACCGAGATTGATGTTTCAGGGTATAAGGGGTTAAAGGATTCTAAACATGGCCATATCTAAACCTATTCATATCTGCATTATCCATATTATTCCCTTAATTATGTTTGGAAGAGTGTCTTGTATTAATATTGTTCACAATGTTGTTGTAGTATACCTGTAAGCATGCAGAACACGCCGCACGAGGTGCACCTCACCTGTAGGAATAACCCCTATTGGAGATGTGAAGATGTCGATTCCAAATACGGCTATGTAGAGGTGACAATGTTCACGTGAACTGGGTACTAAGAAGACATAACCATGTGCCGACAGGGTGTAGATACGAGATATGGGTGATGACTGCCCATTCAGATGTCTGCGAGCATGAGATAAGATACGATAAGATGTATTGTACCAAACACCATCAATGAAGGCAGTGTACATATAAAGCAACATCAAAGAAATAATGCATGCATAATATGTTATTAACTATAGACTATTATGGTACCAAAAGAGGTACACCTTTATCTATGACTAGATGACAATTTATATACATGACTAGGTAACAATAAACACAGGCCCTTGGATCCCTTCAACAGAGCTGACACAGCAGAAATACACATACAACCACACACATAAGCACTGGGTATATCTATATAGTAGCACGTCCACCTCCACTACATCGACTCTGCCAAAAAATCAAAGGCCCGTGCAATAAGCAAAAAAGACTGGTCAACATGGGTGGGTTTCACAAACCCTCACAGCCCAGAATCGCCTACACGAGCAAATCTCCATGGCAACCTCAATCCCAATCGATCAGATATTAGTTACCATAGAGATCCGCTCAACTGCGAGATCACTGTCAGGCATAGAAATTCCCGTAAGATCCACTCCTGGAATTATATGGTGGTATTGTGGAATGCTTAGAGTGAAAGCCAATTAAGGAATACGAATTTGGCAGCATCATCTAAAAATCGAAATTGGTCATAAGCAACTTGAACCTTGTAAAATGCTGTTCTTTGTTGACTATATTTTGAGCAGGTCATTAGAAAATGGTATTCATCCTCAATCTTATTTGGACAGAATGAACATTTTCTATCCTCAAGAGGTAAACAACAGTGGCCACCGTTCTATATCATCAGATCATGATTACATATGCAGAGTCTACAAAAGAACGTCCTTGTCTTGAAGTTTCTTGAATGGATTAGATATCCATCCACATTTATTGAGTTTTTAACCTTCCCATATATTCTTAGTTTATTGCCTGATCCATTCTTCACATTATCATTTTCAATTGTCTGAATAAAAACTATTATGCAATCTCTCTTTAATCTTCTCTTCTATTGCTAACAATTTAGAATGTAATGGTGAGCTAATTGATGAAATGGTGTCCCAGATTCCTAGTCCATGGCATGACGACTAATGAGATCTGAAATACATGCTTTTAGTAACTGTTAATATAAAATTCAACTGACGACTGACGAATGCACGACTCGTTGCAGAATATGTAAATATTAAAGGGAGATTAGAGGCTAAGGGTCCATGAGATCTTTCCAAAGTTATCTCCTTTGATCCAATTCTAAGAGAGCTTTACAAGCTGATATTCGCTAATATAGGCCCGATCATTACAGGTCTTTAGTTCACACTACTAACAGTTCTCATAATTTTGGCATAGTCAACTGATTCTCTCCCAAATAATGTGGTAACGATGAATAGTTACATGAACTCACATACAACAACAGTCTGATGAACATATGATGGAAACTTGATGGCCAATCAGGTGACACCACATACAATTTGTGGGCATGGCTTTCCTCCCATCGGCCACCTAAAGGTAAACGACCGATTTTGCAAAACTGAGAAACGCTGATTCCAGTTGTTAAGAGAGACTGGGTGAATCACAATAATCCTGTCAACAAAGCGTTATTGCGTCCATTCTTCAAAAAGCTGTCAAAACACACACGGTTCCCACCAGATCATCTTGCTCAATCTATGTCCACTCTCTCTCTCTCTCTCTCTCTCTCTCTCTCTCTCTCTCTCTCGCTGTCCTCCTTCCTATTTACCATGCCTGTCTCGCATGCGCATGATCTGGGGTTCTACACGTGGGTATAATGGATATTTTACTGCAAAACAATCAACAAGTTTATCTTCTTTTTAAAAATCCGGCCATGTATAAACTATATATTCCTATTATTTTTATTTTCGATGAAGGCGAGGATGACTTATTTAATTTCAAAGATAATAAATAGTACATAATGCATAATGCCAAAATCCATCAGATAAGAAAAATCCATAGCCACCTTCGCTGTCCTCCTTCCGATTTACCATGCCTGTCTCGCCTGCGCATGAGCTGGGGTTCTACACGTGGGTGTAATGGATATTTTACTGCAAAACAATCAACAAGTTTATCTTCTTTTTAAAAATCCGGCCATGTATAAACTATATTTTCCTATTATTTTTATTTTCCATGAACGCGAGGATGACTTATTTAATTTCAAAGATAATAAATAGTACATAATGCATAATGCCAAAATTCATCAGATGAGAAAAGTCCATAGCCTCCTTCATGCAATTCAGCGAACTCATATCCCGCGAATGACCGTCGCTAAGCAACGAAGGATAACGCGCTTTCTAAATAATAGTGTAGAGCAAACAGAGACAATACAATTTATTTTTCATCAGGTCTAAATCGGACTGGACGTATGGAGTAGCAGGGGGGGGGGGCGGGGTGGAGTGGGGAAGGAGGATGTACCAAATAAGATGCCAACGTATAACAATATATAACAACGTGCGTATATATAGAGATAATAGTTCTGATGAATGATTGACTCGACTCCCTATAATCTAATGTAGCGTTTAAGCTCACACTATGTTTATGCTTGTACTTTACATCGTCAGCTAGGCAATGCCTTTGGTTAGCTACCCGTGTTTGTTATTGTAAACTACATATCTAATATGAAATTAAATTACCATGAATTTGAATTTAACTAATGCAAGATATACACTAAGCGATCATCATAAGTAATGCTAGGAATACACAAAGCAATCATTGTCTACCAGGCACACATATCGGCTGAAATCGGGCAGACTCGTATTCAGTAGGGATGTCGCCCTAACTGGATGTCATACAATGATCTTATACTGACGTACCAGACGGAAAAAGCTCATCGAGACATGAACGAAACAGAGCTGATATTGTAGGTTTTTTTGTGCATCCATGCATCCATTAAGCAGAGCTGATAGTATAGGGGCTTTTGTCCATCCATGGATCCATTAAGCAGAGCTAGTAGTGTAGGAATCATTCTGTGGGAATTAAATGTTAGTCTTTTACATCTATCATAATTGTGTTCGGTATGATGATTTGATAAAGCCAATGACACAGTTTTTCTGATTACCTTCAAGGACATTTGGAGGTCATTCTATGAAATTAACCACAAATTGACATACGAAACCGATATAAAAACTGGATTTTCAATAAACTCGTAGGAATATAATCATATGGCATAGCAAATGATATGTTGTATTGAAAATATTACACATAATGTATGTATGATTACTGTATTCTGTGGCTGTAGTAGTAGTAGAAACATCCTACAGCTGCAATCAGTCCTTCTTCGCGTTTGCCCACTGTGCCTTCTCCTCAGCCAAAATCCGTAGCTTCCTCAGGTCAATTCTTGACTTAAGTGTACCTAATCCTGCCTTCTTGAGGTCACCCCGTAGCACGGTTAACAGATTTATGGAATGGCGTCTTCATTACCATCATTTATATGAATGGGGGATACAGAACCTGACAACTCATTATGTTTCAATGATGTATGTGGTCAGAATACAAATACAACAAGTACATGACAATGTATTATAGGTATCTCTTTCCAGAAAATATGTTGTCCATTTGTAACATCATGATCAGACTAATCATCATCATCATCATCGTGAGTGGCTTCAATTGCCATATTCGCTAAGTTCTCATTGTCTGCCACCAACCTGTAGATTTCAGTGCAGACACCAGTGTCTGCCACACACCTGCATATTTCAGTGCAGACTAGATTTACATGCTACTTGAGCAGGCTGATGTTGTCCATTTGCTAGTACTACATCCACTTTTGAGAAGTTCTACGAACATTGCAGGTGCTGGTGATTAGTCCTAGCTGACTGGAGTGTAATGTTTATGCCCCAGTGTCCACTCAAAATGCCTGTGTGAAGGCATGTCATGGGTTGCTATGATGTCGTCACACCATATCATTGCTTGTTTCTGTGATCTCTTAACATGACACTTTAGCCTGGCTGATTTAGGCGGGAGATTCTCCACCCGGGCTTTACTTTTCATGAAGAACTGTCATCTCACTGTTCCTATCGTAATTGCATTTTACGTGGCTAATATAGTTGACCGAGTACTTCTTCCAATCCAGCAACCATATCCTGCCTGTGCTGTGGTGTTAACATTGCCTATCTGTTGCAAGGCCTCAGGAACAGTCTGGCTTGCCTTCAACATTCCAACATGTTACCTTTCCCTTTCTGGATAACTTCCCGGTGGTTATTGGATGGGAGTTGGATGTCATAAATACTTGAATTAGTCCAAGGTCTCCTAACAGATTCACGGCTAATTACTCTTCCAATAGCACTACCCCTCAATCAATGGTGACCATATTAGCAGCTGCGCCAATGGCCTAACAGGTGTCACATGATCCACGACAGGCCAATATAACAACACCTCGAACAATCGCGACCATATAAGAGGCTGTCCTGATTGGTCGAGTTATGACATCACTACAAGCCTACGCCCCTAACATATTCACGACTCATTACCCCAGTCAATCATCGGCACACTTCAATGTTCTACATCACCCAAATGCTGGGAAGTGCTGGGCGGATGACGTCATGTCATTTACATATTAGGCCACGCCCACACGCCCATACATGACTATGGGGATTATCCCATTCAGAAAATCGATAACAAAAGGTGATGCCCCATGACCATATATTGAATGTCGGCATGGCCTAATATGCAAATGAGATGACGTCATAACTCTCGACCAATCAGATCAACCACTCACCCGTCGCTCGTCTACTCAGAATAGGAGAAGGTACAAAATACGTCTCTGAGAGGTGCTCGATCCCGCGTAGACCACACTAGAAGTGCAGCGGACACCCTCCAAACCCATTCGATCTGCCATTAACTTAAAGATTTTCCTTGCAAGCTCTCCTTATTCCAGCTGCTGCATCGCATCTTCTTTTAAAATAAGCAACAAGGTCTACATGGGCGTTTATAGTCCAGTCAATCTAAGAAATAACCTCGGCAAAATAGCAACAGAATTTCTGTCGGTAGATCTATGGCGAACAAGCAATGGCATATGACCAAGAAAAAAATCTAGCCAATTCTGACAGTGGGAAATATACAATTGTAGGTGTTATAACCCGTACTCTTTTGCGCTACGTTTGTTACTGATTTAATGAGCGCGCACATTGCCCTTACGATCGTCATCTCAGAATTTAAATCGCCCACCTTTCTTTTATTCTTCCATATATTATATTTTTAAACTGGCAGGCTTATTTAGTGTTATGTTAGGTGTAGGGTTGCACGATATGCCGATATTATCAAATATCGGGATTTTTTTTTTAACCACGATTTTTTTCGATGCAGTTTTGTAAAAATCCAAATATCGGCTAAATGATCTTGAAGTTTCAAAATTGTATTTTAATACGTTATTGCCTTGTGAAAAGTTGCGGGTTGTTGTAGTTTGATCTATGCCGTATAAAGCAAATTTTACTCCAAACATATAAAGGTTGCGCTAGGTAAATAAACAATACTCACTAGTGTTAATCCGATGATAATAACATCCTAAAGCCATACAGTTTAATCATTCATACAGCCCCGTCAAGTTTTTCTGCCTCGGCCTCTTTGACCAGCTATAGTTAAGAGCAAAACAAAAGCGCTCTTCTAACGACCGGCGATCGGTAATCCGTCCAGGCAATGAGTGGCGGGGAGTGGTCTATTGTTTAGGTGTTGATTTTTGACGGCTTCTATGTCATTATTATAACAACATAATAAAGTGAATAAAATAGTTTGGATTGGCCAAATCTCCCTTGATTATGATATAAAAATGCTAACAATCTCTGTTTACAATATTATTTTCAAAATTAGTTAACCCGTTCACGATGTCGTCCGAAGTTAAATTAATAGCGAAACCTAACGTGACTGCTCCTGTGTGGAATTATTTCGGATTTGACGCTGACGAAAGTGGTAGAAAGCCTAAGGATGAGACCAAGGCTATTTGTAAATCGTGTGGGAAATCTGTGTCCGTGCCAGGAGGTAACACCTCTAATGTGATGTCGCACTTAAAAGTGTACCATATTCATCTATATACGACGTTAAGAAGTAGTATATCTAAGCGCAAACGTGTTGATAGGGGTCAATTAGCTGACGACGAAAATGAACGGTTATGTAAGCAGCCTAAGATTGCGTCCGTTATGCAGAAATCAGTGACATATGATAAGAATTCAGTGAGACACAAAGCCATCACTAAATCAGTGACACATTATCTAGCAGGTGAGGCCATGCCGATCTACACAGTAGAAAAGAAATATTTCAAGGAACTGTTAAAAACATTAGACTCGCGGTATGAACTTCCTGGTAGGAACCATTTTACGCAGGTGGAGATACCTAGGTTATATACAGAGGTGAAAGACAGAGTAACGTCGGAGATTAAGAATGCTGAATATTTTTCAGCCACTACAGACATGTGGTCCAGTATCGGAATGGTGCCATATCTTGGCTTCACCGTGCACTTTGTAGATCGTTCTTGGAAGCTGTGTAGCCGTAGCTTACAAACACTATTGTTTCCAGTCGACCACACAGGTGATAACATTGCTGACGGTTTAGTAGAGACATTAGAGGCGTGGGGTCTTGATGCCACAAAGATGGCCTGTATTACAACCGATAATGGGTCTAATATCCTGTATGCCATTACTACTGTTCTTTCCTGGCCAAGAATTTCATGTTTTGGGCATAGTTTAAACTTGGCCGTAACAAATTCGTACAAGAATTACACCAGAGTGACTCGGGCATTATCAGTTTGTAGGACTGTTGTGTCAGCTTTCAGCAACAGTTGGAAGCGGAAACGGGATTTAGCAAAAATTCAGGATGAATTATCACTTCCAAAGCACCAGCTCATAGCGGTAAGTTATTTTTAACCCATTGAACCCTTAATTCCCATAATCGCAATTTCACGATCGCTATACAGATAAGCTGTTGACTATTTTGAAACTAATTTGACAGGAGTTGGGCAGCAACAGCTTCCAGTTAAACTAGTTTCAAAATATTTAACAGAGTGCTCATTAAATCGCAAATAATTTTGTATGTTCCTACTACTATTTAGAGAAGGAAAATTGCTAGGTAATCAAACCAGTCATTCAACAATTATTTGATAAAACATGTGCGTGTGCATATCTGTTGATTTTGTTCCTTTCTACACCTTGTTTTGTATTACATGCAGGCGTACATGTGGCAATAAAATATTCATTCAATGAATTACGGGAAATTCCACCGGAGAGTCATAGACGTACACGCTGACGGACCGACTGACTGGCCGACCTATACAATGTGCGCACACACGTATTGCATTACACAATGAAAGAAGAAAAAAATGAAATTTACAAGTGTATGAAACTTACCCGTTTCGCGGTTATCAGAAACAAGGGAGATAAATCGTAACAGTATTTCAACTACGCAATAAGCCATACAGAGTAAGCTCCTTTATTATTGATTTAACCAGACGGGGGAGGATTGGGAAGTGGTTAAAAATGTGTTCTTTTCTGTGATAGGTGTGCTTTATTATTATGTTTTCCTAATGTATAATATTTTCCATTCCACAGGATTGTTGCCCCAGGTGGGGAACTGCCCCCGCCATGTTTCCCGATTTTTGGAGCAAGAGGAGGCCATTAGAAAAGTGTTAAGTGCAGACAGCAAGTGCACGCATTTAATCCCCAGATATAACGATGTGCAAGTTCTAGAAGCTGTAAAACTTGAGTTCGATCCGGTGTCGGAATTTACAGATATCCTGTCAGCCGAAAACTACGTGACAATTTCGGCAGTAAAGCCTCTGCTCTATTCACTAGAGCATGATATTCTGTCAACAGACAGAGATACGCATTCACTGACATCTACGCTCAAGGATAACATGCGGGCCTATTTACACAACAAATACTCTGATGAAACGATTCAGAAGATATTGTGTTTAACTACATATATTGACCCCCGTTTTAAGACTGAGCGTTTATCGGAAGAAGAATGCTCACGTGTGCAGGCCACAATACGGCGCCAGACAAAGACGCACGCCTCAGCGAACTTAAAAGGAGCGTCGTCTACGGATCAATCTCAGGAGTCAATCACCCCCACTAAGAAAACCCTTTCCATGCTATTCAAGAAAACAAAAGTGGAACCAAAACTATGTGATCAGAGCGACAGCTTAACAGCTATTAACCGCGAGATCGCTTCGTATGAAGGCCTTCCGTGCATCGATTCTGATCTTAGCCCTCTTGACAGGTGGAAAGTAAACCATATGAATTACCCTACTCTTGCCAATTTTGCTCGCAAGTATCTCTGCGTAATCACGACAAGCGTGCCGGCTGAGATACTTTTCAGCCCTTCTGGCACCATAGTAACTTCAAAGAGGACCCTTCTTCGGCCTGAAATGGTTAACATGCTGACGTTTTTGTCCGCTAATTTGTAAGGTGTCGCTTCCGTAGTAGTCTTGATAAATTCCCATTTGCAGACCAACAGATTACTTTTTGAAAATTTAACACTGAATTGACTGGCTAGATCACCGAACCAGTCATTCCAGTGGTAAATGTTCAAAGTAGTCTTGGAGTCTTGGTCAGCAAATGGATATAAAATGTATATAATTTTGCTCCCTCTAAAATGTGTTATGCTCAATAGTGTTAATAGAAATACCCTTCCATTAGTGCTTCTGGTACTTATAGCAGTCTTGATAAATATTCATTTGCTGACCAACAGAAGACCAGTTAAAAAAAATGTTAACACGTTAGATACAATTCCGAACGAGTCATTCCAGTTATAAATTTTCAAAAATAGTCTCCTCACCCCACTATATGTATCGTGAGTGCTTCTATAATAAGCTTCAACAATGTCCATTTGCAGACCAACAGAAGAGTACTTTTTTAAAATTTACAACTGGTATGACTGGTTCGGTAATATAATCAGTCATTCCAGTAGTAAATGTTCAAAAAGTACTCTTCTCCCGGAGTCTTGGTCAGCAAATGGACATAAACAGTATATAACGCTGAGGCTTCAAATGTGTGATAATTCATGCTATAGAGTCCTGCGGCTTTCACTATATAGGCCTAATATTAACTTGTTGTCATCCAGCGCTTGGCTGCTTGTGTATAACACTGAAAAGTAAATATGAAAAATGTAATATATGAAACATAGTCACATGAATAAATACTATTGCATATTTTCTTCACATAAGCTGTCTGTGTCTTTATTTCTATCAATTTGAAACTGAGTATAATCCAGGAAATAGGAAGTAAGAAATATCTTATACGCGCATGTCTCCCGTCCCTATTACAGAGCTCTGGATTTTTAATGTCTTTTGTGGCGAAGTTATGGAAATATATCAAATCAACTTTTATTAGCCACTTACTCCACTGAGTCCATTCTACTGTGAGTATGTAGTATGTATTAATAACGCATGAGTGCAGAGCCAATGGTTTTGATACCTTTTAAGTCGCGCCATTAGCAGCGCTTTATGAGCCCACTCAACCATGTCAACCCCAAACCAATTCGCCCCAATTTCCTGTCATTAAAAGACCTGATACATCGAGATATCGCGATTTTCTTATCATGATATATCGCGATATCATCTAGGGCAATATCGTGCAAGCCTAGTTAGGTGTAAATCCATGCTTTATGAACGTTCATTTGTACAGCAGTTATTAAAATAGCTGCCATGCTACCGGATTTCGATTTCTCTTCTTACGCTGTAATTTTAGTGTCTATCTTTCCTAGGAGAACCACAGGCGGATACCTTAAAAGTTCTACCGATGTACTGAGCTTAGATTTCTGCCATTTCCTCGTGTCGCTTTCTCCTTCTTCGGATATTCCGCCAGTATTAGGCGTATCAGCATCAGGTTATTAAATTATGTTATAATATAGCAATCTATGATGACGCGAACTTAGCTGGGTGTGATTGGTGATAATCCACATACTTTTGGTATATTATTCATCAATACATACAATTCTCATTTTTGCCTGAATGCAATTTATTTACATATACCAAGAAATACATTTTTTTTCAAATAAATGTAGGCAATTTGGAGCGTACTGTGTATGCCTGATTACAAATTATTGTTCAATTATGACATTTTAAGCAATTATATAAATTTTATATTTGTAGCTTACAGGTTCTTTACTGGTGTGAGAGTACAAAAACAATCACCATCACCGCCGCTGTCTCAGTGTTGCACTCTGCATATTATAATGTTCATGGGTTTTATTTGATTAAGCGGCAATAGACCCTTCCCATGAACTAATGCAACACGTCTACGACCACACAGATATAACACAATCAACCTTTAGATGGCATAACAATCAAATTAAATTTAAACCATGACAGTGTCTAATGTGCATTTAAATACTCTGATACAGTCCTTTCACTTAAAAGTAATGTACTGGGAGTGGTATACAGCCAAATATGGTCGAGTGGATACATCCATATAATGGATACTTGTCGACTGACGACTGAGCAATGTTTGGGAGGGGCTGGGTTGCTGGTGTGGTTCCTTGACGCCTTCCCATATTGAATGTTAAGGTTACTGATCAGCAGTACAGGCGGAAGGGTTGTGAATATAAAGTATATTGTATATACCCTTTAGTCTATTGCCAATTTGCATCTCATTACTTTCAATTGGTAAATGTTAATTTTCAGGGGTAAGGTTTGGCAAAAGGTGATCATTTTGGATCATGGGTCATGTGACATCTCTTAGGGCATTGACATTTGTGAAATTCCTTGCATCAATCATCAGAATTGGCAACATATAATCCTTCAGTGGTCAGAAGTAGTAACAAATCTTGATTCTGGGTAGAAATAAGATTTTACAGCAGAATTTGTAAATTATTGTCTTTCATTGTTTAGAATTGACAACAGATCAACTTTCCTCACTCACAGATGGTAAATGTTACCTTTCAGGCATTAGGTTTGACAAAAGGTCATCACTCATGGCATGGCATGTGTGATATTCAATGCATCAATAACCAGAATTGGCAACATATCATCCATCAGTGTTCAGAAGTAGTAACAAATCCTGTTTCTGGGTAGAAATATCATTTTACTGCACTAAGAATTTGTCAATTATTTTCTTTCAGTGCTTAGAATGGACAACAGATCAACTTTCCTCACTCAATTGGTAAATGTTATCTTTCATGGGTTAGGTTTGGCAAAAGGTGATCTCTCATGGCATGCCATTTGTGAAATTCCATACATCAATGATCTGAATTGGCAACATATCATCCTTCAGTGTTCAGAAGTGGTAACAAATCCAGTTTCTGGGTAGAAAGATAATTTTTCAGCACTAAGAATTTGTAAATTATTGTCTTTCAGTGCTTAAAAATGAAAACAGATCAGCTTTCCTCACTCACAATTGGTAAATGTCATCTTTCAGGCATTAAGTTTGACACAAGCTCATCTCTCATGGCATGCCATTTGTGAAATTCCATGCATCAATGATCAGAATTGGCAACATGTCATCATCAGTGTTCAGAAGTGGTAACAAATCCTCATGTTTCTGGGTAGAAATATCATGTTTAGCACTAAAAATTGGTAAATCATTGTCTTTCAGTGCTTAGAATTGACAACAGATCAACTTTCCTCACCCACAATTGGTAAATGTCAACTTTCAGGGGTTAGGATTGGCTGGACCACACCTACATTCGTGGTAAAATCTGATTGTACTGTACTGTACCTATATAGACTGTTCTCAGGATCTTATAGTTTGATCCTCATGTAGTTTACTCGTGATACCAACCTTTCTGATGGGCCTCGCCTCCATCTCCTCAAAATGGGGTTTCCATATCAGGGGGTAGTTTAGATTGATGCTAAAAAGGTGGGTATGCTGTTCTACGGCAAGGTACTCTCTCCAGGCATCAGAGAGAACTGAGAAGATGTTGGATACAGTATGTGACTCTATTGAGTTCTAGCTCCCAATCATCTGTCCATTGTAGTTTCTTATTCACTCCCACCTGTATTCTATAGCCTGCTTCGCTGGCATGCTCTGCAGCACTCCGGATTGCCAGGTCGCCAGTCAACAAGTGTCCATTATATGGATTTATCTATTCGACCATGGTTGGCTGTATACCACTCCCGGTGCATTACATTTAAGTGAAAGGAGTGTATCAGGATATTTATATGCACATTAAACACTGTCATGGTTTAAATTTAATTTGATTGTTAAGCCATCTAACATTTGATTGTGGTATTCTGTGTGGCCGTAGTTCATGAGAAGGGGGCCATCGCCGTTCAATCATGTAAAACCCATCAACATTATAATATGTGGAGTGCAGCGCTGAGACAGCAGCGGCGTTGGTGTTTGTTTTTGTTGCTTTCGCACCAGCTAAATACCGGGTATACTACAGATATAAAATTCATATAATTGTTTAAGATGTCATAAATGAAAAAAATAATGTTAATACAGGCACACATGTAGGCCTACGCTCCAATTGGTGTGGATTATCACCTACCACGGTGACCAAGCTAAGTTTACGTCATCATAGATTGCTGTATTATAACATAATTTAATAATTTGAACCTGATACTCCTACTAACGGTAGAATATCCTAAGAAACAGAAAACGACACGAGGAAATGACAGAAATCTACTGGACTAATAGATCAGAAATTAATTTTAAATGTTCCTCTTTTATTCGATTTATAAGATTCTGTGAATTTACATCTAATTGTTCCAGTTGTCTGTTATACATATGGATCATATCAGACAAATGGAACACTGGGCACACGCCAGGAGCTCCTGCCTCGCCAATGTATCAAACCAGCTCTGCTAAAATCATAGATTTCAATTCTGCTTCTAGGTGTGTACTAGTAGATGCATTGACAGCGGCTCGGGATAGTTATAGAAAACATTCAGGCACAAGGCGTGGTAACACACATGTTTAGTTACCTATTCAGAATTTGCTAATTGTGCAAGCCGCTTTACATTTGGAAGATGTTCATCGATGTGTGTGGTCGCAGCTTTCTTTAGTACATCCTGTGTCAGTATGCTATACTCGTTAAGCGAGATCCGGCGCTAAACATGTTCGAAACTGCTCAAGCAGTAGGTAAGCATGTCACTGCATATCAGAGCTTACGTGTCCTGCGTGGTCCCACTCGTCCGTATAAATATATTCTACATTGGGTCTCGATTACTTATTTGACACAAGACTAACTAAGTATATATATATTGTTAGCTAATGTTGTTAAAGGCCCAGCACTGATTATTCTTAGGGGAATTGGATAAAGTTGTTGCTGGCTTATTCAGCAACGACTGCCAATCGAAGTGTACGAAATATCTCCAGACAGCTACATTGAAAGTACTGCTGCGTATTTTGAGAACAATTTGCTTGAAAGTTGTTTCATCAACGATTTTCAGTTAAATCGTTTTAAAATTGTTATCTAGTTACACTGTTGAATTTTCCGTAAATAATTTGAAGGGAACTTGTTTGGGCTATGGATTGGTGAACAATCAGACGCTACATTCAAATGGAATGTATCGATTACATTTATCAGATTACTATCTGCATTCTAGCGCGCATTCACTGTATTGATCAGGGGTTGCGTTTTAATAGCAAGTGAATAACTTCCTGTTTAGGGTTTATGGTTTAAAAGTAGAATGACTAAGAATATCACAGTAAATAAAATAAATAACATTCTTAAAATCATTTTAATTGGCTTCAAAACATGTCACACGAATGCAACATATGCATTTAAATGATATAGAATGTATATTTCACGCTATATATTCCCAACGAACGCTGCTCATACAACTACGAAAGTGGGCATAATGCATTGTACACTCCCGATTCTGCTATCCGAGTAGTAGAATTTGGTACCGGCTACTGGTTAAAGGTAATGACAGTTGGCAACCTATTATATGTATAACACACGCGTCTGACATAGAAATAAAATGTGTATGGTTGGATGCATACACGTGCATACGTGTGCATGTATGCGTGCTATTTAATGTGTTGCTACTCCTCCCATATATTCAGAAGGTATATAGGTCGAATGACTAATGTGCGCGCGTGTGTGTGGGGGGGTTATGGGTGGGGTTTCGGTGGGGTGGGTGGCAGTTGGGGGGGGGGGGTGAGGGGTGAGGGGATGTTGGGGGAAGGGGGCTGGGGTGGGTGGGGGTGAGATGTTAGGGGCGAGGACTGGTGTGGGTCTGTGGGCCGATGATTTACAGGGTCTATCCCCGCGAAAATTGTGGAATCTCCAATCTCGATCTCCTGTATTTCAGGAGGTATAAATATATTCAGATTTATATATAATTAGATTAAATATAGTTGGCAAACATTTGGCAGTCCATTAGATGCATTAACTATCCTATTGTGACGATGCGCCTACATCAATTACTTGTTAAATTATAGTTTTCATTTGCTTTATATATCTATTCTCACCCATCTCTGAGCTCCGTATGTAGGCCTATGTATGCGCGTATCTGTATCCAGAGCTGCATCTAAACAAATGCTTATCCGATTTGGCTCAAATTGTAACACAACAAAGACACTTATCATGACTGAGGACTTCTAAGCTTTGGGCATGATCCGTATAAAATAACGCAGATCCAAATCAGATCTGAATCTATGAATATCTCTGAAACTGCTCGTCCGATTTGGCCTCAAATTTAAACACAACATACACAAGAAACGACGTGGCTGTATGTACAAAGATTCCACATGTTTGGCCGAGATCTTGGTGAAATTTGAATAAATGATAAAGGAAATCTGAAAAGTCTTTACAATGTGACACAGACTGTGTGCGGGGGAGGGGGGCGTGGTGGTTTGCAATCTCTGCATGCTTTTTGTTTGACCTATTTTATCATTTTGATCAGCCAGGCCGAGTTTGTATTGAGGACTTGGCTGGGGTGTTTGGGTGGATGTTTGGGCCGGGGAGCGGGGCACACACCAGCCTCGCGAATCCGGCCTAGCTAATGAAATGGTTGGTGGAACTGCTTGGGATGGGCAATGTAGGTGCATGTTTGTTTCTTCAGTATTGCGGCAGCGCGATGAGGGGTTATCCACAGCTGGCCCTAATCGTATTTAAACTCTCACATATCTACTCCTACGGGCCTACCAAAATAGCCAACTCTCCGCGTACCCATATCTACCCTGACACAATAATAACACCTACTGTTATAGCTACCCCTACGTTGTAGTGGTGTCATGGTGAAAATTCGATAACAATGTATATTCTGCTGACACCCAATTCAATAGTGAGAGATAGGAGGATTATATCTAAATGTCATCATTAATGTTACGCATGTCAAACCGTGTGTGACTACTCTCCCATTAGACGACCGTCGCTATGACAACGCCAGTTTTCCCAGTACATTCCCACTCGCACTAGCTGCCTCTACTGACATTACTTACATATGAACGATGTATCATAGATAGTTACCGGTACCATTCACGAAGAGATATCATCACTCAGATGTGTCGCTACCCTGTAACTACCCTGCCCCCAAAACTACCCCTACCGCCATAGCCTAAACTAAACTAGCCTACTAGCCTTGTGTAGCATACTGGTCTCGTCTAGCATGCTAGTCTATTCCAACTTACTCCCATACCAACATGGACCCAGTAGCCTAGCCTACTACAATGCGCTACGCTACAGTGCATAATCTACTATCATGCAGGCTAACCTATGTGACGAGGCGCCTACATCTGTTGGCTGTTAAATTATTATTTTAATTTGCTTTCTATATTTTGCTCTATTTTAGATTTTTTCTACAGTCATGCCGTGTGTGTGAGCGTGTGCGTGCGTGCGTGCTTGAGTGAGTGCGTACGTGCATGCACACGTATGTATGTGCTGCGTGCATGGTGTGTATGTGTGTGTGTGCGTGCGTGTGTGCGTGCGTGCGTGCGTGCGTGCGTGGGTGTACATGCAAGAGGACATATACATATCTGCCTCCATCCCAGGGGTGTAGAAGGGATCAAAATATCAAATTTTAATTGCCGGAAATTTATTGCAACACAACTAGTCCAAAGCTGAGGGAATTAAACTAAATTTGGTATTTGAATTATCCATATTATGATTGTGGACTGCAAGGGGACATTTATATTTGGCCCACCAGGGTCTAGGTGAGAGGGGTGCTCTAGAGGTCACCAAATTGATTGTAGTGGAACTCCTCCGAAAACGGAGGACGGGATTCAACCATATTTGGCCCCTGTTTAAGACTATATGCTCGGCCTCAACGTGGCGCAGGGGTGTAACCCACTGGGTGTCAATCCAGACATTTGGAGGGGCTAACCAGAGCATTATGCACAACGCTAATGAAATAACACTTGGAGATCGAATCAACCGAAATGGTGCTCGCCCTATGAGGATCCGCCAGGCAGGTGCAGCGACGGGCTCCACGCCTCGAAGGAGCCCACCCCAGCCACTGGAGGTCCCAGCAACTCGTCTTGTGGAGCCAAGGACGAGGATGGAGAGCTACTGGCCAACCGAAAGAGAAGACCAAACCCAAAGAGAACCCCAGTATCAACATCATTCACTGGAATGCAGAAGGGGTTACCAACAAGAAATCAGATCTCGAACAGTTCCTGTACGAAAACAACATTGATATCTGCTGCATCCAAGAGACAGACCTGCAAGAAGGAAACCCATTTATGATCAGAGGTTACCAGATCGAAGAGGAAGAAAGAAAGGCGGGGTGATCACCTTGGTCCGAAACAGCGTGAACGCCAGCCAGATCAAAACCTTTATGGAAGAGGCAGAATATATCAGGATCAAGGTAACAACCAGCAACTCTGTGACTGACATTGTCAATTATTACTGCCCTACTGACAAGAATCTCTCACTTGACACAATCCAGGTCCCGGACTGCCACTTCCTCATTGCGGGAGACTTTAATAGCCAGTCCCAGAGCTGGGGATAAAGAACATTTGATAAACGAGGAGAAGACATTGAAGCATGGCAAGATGAAAAGCACCTTTTACTTGTCAACGATCCCACAGATCAGCCTACCTTCCACTCGCGCCGGTGGCACTCGGCAACAACGCCGGACTTGGCATTTTGTACAGAAGACATTCACAGAAACCTGAGTAGAGAGGTCGGATCGCAGCTAGGAGGAAGCGACCAACGCCCAGTCCTCCTCTCTCTTTCTGGAAGTATTTCGACAAGTTCACCTCAACATCCAAGGTGGACCTACAAAAAGGCAAACAGGAGTCTGTTCCGCATTCGTTCCAATGAGCTTACCCAAAATATAGCAGTAGAAGGGAGAAACATCAACAATGTGGTCAAGGAATTTAATTCAAGTATCCTCAAGGCTACCAACGAAGCGATTCCTCGAGGGTTCAGGAAAAACTACCGCCCCTACTGGACACCGGAACTGCAAGCAGCACATGATAAACTAGACAAGGCCAGAGAAGATGCAGAGGGTAATCCCTGTTATGAAAACCACTTCATGCTACAACAAACTAAAGCCAGGTATCTAAAGACCAAGCTTTAGGTCAAAAGAAGAAGCTGGAGGTAAAAGACGGCAGGGTTTAATTTAGAGAGCGACACCACAAAGCTATGGAGACTGACTAAAGCACTGACTGATGAGGGTGTCGGGGGAGAGAGCATTACTCTTGAAGATGATGGACAAACACTGACAGGAAAGATGGCTGCAGATGCCTTTGCGAAGGCATATGCAAAAGAAAGAAACATTTCTATACCATGAATGCATCAAAAAGAGGTTAGAAAAGAGCAAAAGGAAAGAACAGACACAAACACTCACGATGCAATGAAAGTTGACATTAGTTTGGCAGAACTGAAGAAGGCTGTCCGCCAATTGAAGAAGAAGGAATCTCCCGGGCCAGATGGCATTACGAATGAAATGATCCAACACCTTGGTAATGCATCTCTCCGCAAGTTGCTAGACATCTTTAATCTCAGTTGGACCAATGGAGAGGTTCCTCAGTGCTGGAAAGAATCCTGAATGACTCCTATTCTGAAAAAAGGGAAGAACAAGACGAAAGTGCTGAGCTACCGTCCTATCAGTCTTACAAGCTGCATATGCAAGACCATGGAGCGTATCATCAACCAGCAGTTGCTGTTGTACCTGGAGTCGGAGAACATTATAGTTTCAGAGCAGGCCGGCTTCAGAAGATACAGGAGCACAGAACATCAAACAACACATCTTGCACAGGTCATAGAGAATACGTTTCAAGCCAAGAAGGTGATGCTAACTGCCTTTATCGATCTGCAGAAGGCATTTGACAAGGTGTGGAAGGATGACCTCCTCGTGAAGCTCCGGCGCACAGGCATCGGTGGCGACATGTTCCGATGAACCAAATCATACCTACACAATCGCAGAGCTAGGTTGCTGGTGGATGGACAATCTGGACAGAATGTATTGCTGAGACAAGGGGTGCCACAAGGCGGTGTATTATCACCAACTCTGTTCATACTCTTCATTAATGACATTGTAGCAGAGCTGCCCAATGGGATCCAAGCAGTCCCCTATGCAGATGACCTCGTACTCTGGTGCGCCGAGGAGTACACAACGACTGCCACGTACAGAATGCAGCTCGCCTTGGACAGAATTACAGCTTGGGTCAATCGCTGGTGTATTACCATCAACAAAGAAAAATCATCAGCCATGCTATTCTCACTATCCACCAAAACCAAGGTTGGCAATCTGACACTGGGCGGTGCTCCACTCGAGTACGAGGACCATCAGACATACCTGGGAGTCACCTATGACAGAAGATTAACATGGAAGGAGCACATCCACAACGCAGAGGCAGAACAGACCACAGAGCACATACTTCAATGGTGCAGTACGTATCAGCTGCTGAGAGAAGAGATCTGGCCTTTGTCAACCTCTTTTAATGAAAAGCTGTATGGGCCTGTGGAAGAACTGCAGAAAACCACAGATTTCATCTTGAGAACGGCTCTCCAAGTGTGATACCAGCGATCGAAAAGAAGAAGAAGAACCATCTTTGGTATTTGAGCTACCCATATGGCTGCGGAGTGCAAAAGGACATTTACATTTGGCCGCATCTCCAGTGGTGTGGGTCAAAAGATCAAGAAATTGATTGTATTATAAGCCCCTCCGAAAAACGTCCAACTGATTTCAAGCAAGTTTGGTATGTCGGTTACCCATATGATTGTGAAGCGGAAAAATCCATTTGCATTTGGCTCTCCTACCCCTCCCGCTGGTGGGGTGGGGTCAGGTTAGTGTGTGAAAGTCGTGAACGTGTGGATTTTCGATAATGTATCGTCGACTGAGCAATCAATTTTAGCATATTGTTGTAGCCTAGCTTAAGATTCCTAATAATTTAGGCTAGGCAATGCTAGGCTATAATGCTAAGTTAGTATATGATCGTGGGCAGGGCTAGCATACTTGGCCCTAGGCTAGACTAGTCTAGTATGATAAACTAGCCAGTATGCCAGCTTGTGTGATATTCAATGATAGGCTAGTACGTTATGCTACACTAACCTATTAGACTATGCTAATATCTTGGCTAGGCTAGTAGTCTAGATTTATGTTTGGCTAGTATGGTATGCAATGCTAGGCTAGACTTGGTTATACTATGCTATTGTAGCTCACCGGGTAGTGTCGGGCCATTCCAGTGCATCGTGTCGACTTGCCTCGCCACTATTGCATGACGAGTGATGACGCTGGTTAGCATCCGGTCTCGGGGTGATGGACCTTTACGAGACTGCCCTGCGGGAAACAAACACCAGCTCCTAAGGTCGGTGGAACTCAATCGTTCTGTTGGGGCTGTGCGACCATCGTCGTGAACGTTAAACACAACGGTCTCATCCCACGAGTTTGTGTCACCAGTATGCCTGTCCATAGCAATTTCGTGATCTATGGACTTACAAGATTTGATTTGGTGACCTAAAAATATAAGTCTATACAATGAGTTTACCTAAATAATAAAAAATATGCTAGATAAAACTACAAAATGTGTAGCGCCAAATCAATGGCAGCATGCAATTTTTCTGTTCCAACGTTTTATCAAATGTTTTATGTTTGCCGTCACGTTTTTGAAGTATTTTTTGAGTCAAAATGTTTCTAAGTAAATGTAAGTTGTGCTTCTTATATCAGTTATTGATTATTCTTTGGAAGTTACCTATCGTTAGTGATTTAAATTTCAACGTGGTTAGAATAGAACCAGAGTATAGGCGGCCATTAGTAGTTCAGCAAGGTAGTGAGCACTGCTCAGGTAGTAGGACAAGTATAGTGAACTGTTTACTAACAACAATGATTAAATACTCGGTGTCGGACCTGAAAGCAATACGGCTTTCACAATACAATCACAGATATTCGAACAAATTGGATATCAGCGTGTTGAACTGTCTTCACAAATACGGTATTATTAACCCTACAAGACGTGGGTGTCGAGCCGGCAGAAAAAGACAGCGAACAATACCTACTTTAATAACATCACTTAAGAGCAGACCAAAGTGTACATCTGGACAAGGCATATGTACTGCCAATCTGATTCAAGTATCCATCGTACCAAACCCTATTGACTTAACCCATGTACCTACAGAACCTCGCCCAGCTGACATGTGCAGGGGTGGATTATTGAACGCTAGATCAGTGTGCAATAAAACTGTTAGTATTGTGGACTATATACTTGAAAGGGACCTTGATATTGTTGCAATAACAGAGACGTGGCTCAAGACTGAGTGTGATAATATAACAATAGGTGACCTCACACCCACCGGGTACCAGCTAAAGTACAACCCCAGACATGGGAGAAGAGGGGGTGGAGTCGCTGTGTTATATAAAGAGGCGTTCGATCTTAAAGTAATACAATCGCCATCATATCACACATTTGACTGTCTTGAATGCGAGTTTATGCATAACTCAGTCCTATTAAGACTCATAACAATATATCGGCCGCCACCTGGAAAACATAACCCACCCTCGTCAGAATTCTTCCAAGAAGTGTCTTCCCTACTTGACCGATATACTTTCAGTACAGGAAATTTACTGTTACTCGGTGATTTTAACGTACACATGGAAATTGCAGACGATCATAATGCATCAATTATGCGGGCTTTATTAGAAACATCAGGTCTTATACAACATGTGAAACATGTCACCCATAGTAAAGGACATCTACTGGACTTAATTATAACACGAGCAGATGAATCTGTCGTCAGTAATGTTGATCTTGATGCAGGCGCAATCGCGTCTGATCATGCATTTATAACATTCGACGTTTCTCTTCCAAAACCTGCTCTGCCACGAAAAACGATTACTTATTGGCGACTTCGTTCACTTCCCATTGAATCAATCAGATCAGACATACGTGCAAGTAGTATGTACACGAATCCATCTGAGAACATGTCCAAACTCGTGAACCAGTACGACAATGAACTACAAGCCATTCTTGATAAATATGCTCCCCAAAACCATAAAACAATCGTTGTTCGTCCATAATCACCATGGTTCAACAGTGAGATAAAGGAAGCAAAACGACTTTCATGAAAATACGAACGCCTTGCACGCAAAACGAATCTACACGTTCATTTACAGTTATATGCTGATCAGTGTAAAGTGGTTAACAAAATGATAACTGTAGCAAAGCAGGATTACTACTCAACATTATTGTCCGAACACAAAGCAGACCAGAAAAAACTGTTCTCCGTTTTCAACAGGCTCCTTCACAAAGATAAAGGACGAAATACCTTACCACAGCACAGCAATTCAGTTGAGCTAGCTGGCAATTTTGGACAGTTTTTCACTGAAAAAATCGAACTCATTCGTGCAAACATTTTGAGACATGCAGATTATTCAGTACAGATTCTGAACGATGTACCAGTATCAGAATGTCCTCTGATAGAGTTTCGACCAGCTTCCATCAGTGAGGTGTCAACACTAATCAGGAAATCACCACAAAAGTCCTGTATTCTAGACCCAATACCCACACACTTGGTTAAAGACTGTATCGCCGACCTTGCACCAGTCATTACAAATATGATAAATATGTCTATGGAGAGTGGCTCTGTGCCTACTATCTTTAAATCAGCAAACGTGATACCACTGCTCAAAAAACCATCTCTGGACTCTAACCTTCTTAACAACTACCGACCGGTATCTAATCTAACATATCTATCAAAACTGTTAGAAAAAGTGATTGCAGAACGACTTCAGAATCACCTAGAAGTAAATAACCTACGTGAGTTGTACCAAAGTGCCTACCGCAATCTTCATAGCACAGATACGGCTTTACTACGCATGCAGAACGATATATTATGTTCTATGGACAATGGTATGTGTGTGCTATTAACACTCCTAGACCTATCTGCAGCCTTCGATACGATAAATCATACAACTATGCTATCACAACTAGCAGAACTGGGCATATCTGGTACATCACTGAGTTGGTTCAAATCCTATTTAGCATGTCGCTATCAAACAATCACATTAAATGAAGCTAGGTCATCTCAGTATGAGTTGCTCTCTGGTGTGCCGCAGGGGTGTGTGCTCGGGCCTATATTATTCACTATCTACACGGCACCACTGGGACGACTTCTAGACGCACGTGGAATGAGCTATCACTTCTACGCCGATGATACTCAGCTGTATCTAGCTTTTCACACACCCAAACAATTGAATGCCCGGGAGATTCTGGAGGACTGTATTCGCGATGTGAAACTTTGGATGTTAAACAACCTTTTGCAACTCAACGAGAAAAAGACAGAAATAATTATGATCGCTTCCCGTCACTTGAGACCAAAAATAGAAATTGAATCGGTTCATATCGGTGGCGCCAACATTCCTTTTAGTGTTAATGCGAGAAATATTGGCGTAGTCTTTGACAATACTATGTCTATGGAAAGCCATGTGACGTCGATCTGTAAATCTATATTTCTGAACACTCGCAACATCGGTAAAATTAGGAAATTGCTAGACTATAATGCAGTCAATACCCTCGTCCACGCAACCATTACATCAAGGCTGGACAATTGCAATTCTCTTCTCACAGGCATATCATCAATCGCAGTTACAACGTCTCCAACGAGCACAAAATACGGCAGCCCGTTTAATAACCAGAACAAAAGTGCATGAACACATTCGACCAGTCCTCAAAGAGCTACACTGGCTGCCAGTGGAACAGAGAATCGAATTTAAGGTCGCACTTTTCGTGTTCAAATGCCTACATGACTTAGCCCCACCGTATTTATCATCACTCATAACTAGACGAATAGCACCGAGAGCACTAAGATCGAGTGAACAGCTACTCTGCGTAGTACCCAATTCCAATCTTGTCATTGGAGAGCGTGCTTTCTCCATAGCTGGACCAAAACTTTGGAACGACCTTCCATCCAACATTCAAAACAGCAACAATGTTGAGGCTTTCAAAACTCTTCTAAAAACCCATTTGTTCCAAAAAGCATATTTCACTATTTTAAATTAGCTTTAACTTTTGTAAAGCGCCTTTGGGCAGTTAATTCTGGAATTGGCGCTATATAAATGCATACATACATACATACATACATACATACATACAATAAGAGCATACGAAAATACGAGACATAGAGACAGGTAGATGAACTTTTAAACATGGGGCTCCCGGAGGTACCACACAGACTCGTAGGTCCGCAGAGGTATCCCCGCAAGGGAGGCTCCCGTACACGAGACTTAACTAGTTAACTTAATATAAGTTATTATACCTCTAAACTGAAAGGAAGAAGGTTATCTCGGACGAAAAGTGATGTGCCTCACGCGGGCACTACTCCCAGTGCAAGTTTTGGGTGAGAAGTATTATCCTGGAGTGGACCGTCGTCGCTGAATCCTTGTGAGAGGCAAATGCCTCGTGCAGGCCTCCGTCCCGGGAAGGTGTCGCCACTGCTTAAAGCGGAAGAAGTATAGTAGGCAAAAATGGGCCTACTCTAATATTTCAATCAAAAATGCGTTAGGAAGACGAGACCATACCTAGTGAGATTGTGACTATAGGGGTGCGTACTGTTTTACGTGAAGACGGAACGGGGGATTCCCGATGGATTCCGTTGTCACCATCTCATGTAGTTCTTGGTTTACTGTATTAGTAGTTGCCGCTTTATTTCTGCGGGCCTTCTGCTTTGCTTAATTCCTTTTAGTTGGTTTCAGAACAAGAATTATTTTAGGGCGCAAATGGCTGATATCTACTTAGCTATTAGACATGGCTGTCACGGAGAACAGATGCCCCAAGACATCAATACTAGAGACAGCGCTCATACATGTTACATAGCAGGATCTCCGAACTGGATAAGAATCCGGACATCCCGCCCCGCAACCACATAAAACATTACAAGACATGGGATACATTTCACGAAAGCATTATTAGACCATTTCTCTTATCGTTATGGTGGGGGTAAGCGAATACCCACCATAAATGTCCTTCCCACAAGGGTGTGGCAGATCTAAATATCATGCCCAGACATTTTCACGGAATTCGGTGGGAATACGTATCTCGTTCGTCACCGGGTCCTATGGAACTAACCGTTTTACCTGCCATTGTCAGTTGCCAGTTTTGCACTGCGGTGCTGGAGGATTGTCAGTAAATAAAATAATAATTAATACATGAAAAATTGTTGGTGGCGGGAGAAAGTGCTGCACATATAAGTGTTGCTGTATAGTGTTTCCTACGTGCACTGCAGTCCTCTATTTTCTATGAATAAACAAAACATATGAACGGATGGCCACTGGCCATACATATACATAATCTAACCAGAACAATCAATACGGTGTCAAATGATCAAGATATATATAACAGTACCGGTTACCGAACCTACTATAGTGCGGTTAGCAATACATTGAGGAAAATGAGAATAATTATCAACAAATACAGAAATTATAACTAGTGGTCCTAAGACCGTTACGGTTCCTTTTAGTCATCGGGACCGTTATTGCGGATACAATATAATTAACAAAACCTATATAGAGAAATAATTAAACTGTGAAGTGTAGTTACTTGAATACTTGGTAGTCATTCCTAAGTTAGGCTACCATGTTACTGAAATTGATACGTCAATCCGTAGTCATCGTGAGATGATGCGCTCTCCGGAAGCTGGAAAATTCCCGCAGGTTGGTTCCCGCAAGCTGTTTACCGCAAACAAGACTTCCGCAATAACACTCATGGCGAGAGTGCATCGCTTAGTGCTGTATGCCTAATAGAATGTCTAACGAGCAGTCAATAAAAGATACGATAGTACTATGTGGTGAAGAAAGTTCCCATACACAGATGGCACGGATGGAAGGTGTAAACAACCCGTCAATAGCGGGGGATGTTAGAGGCAAACGAGGATACAAAACAAAGCTTCACAGTGTCAGTGCCAGTTCTGAAGACGCACCAGGCAGAATTTACTTGCTGCGGTCGAAAGTCGAAAGAACCGACACAATATTAGTGCAGCGGCGATTGAAATACCACTTTTAGGCTTGACCGACAGATCTGGCGAGTCATCCATCAAAGAACATCCTGTCTCTACATCTGTAGACTCACATATTCAGGCCGTAAAGGCCTCACCGCAAATTTGTGTTCCGCATGTGGATGTTAGTAATCGTGAACAATTATCAGAAGTTCCAAATTACTCCCGTAAATGGGGAGTTACACAATTATTTTAGTGCGGTGGGTTGGAGAACTGCACACTATGGGATAAAAACCCAACACATAGTGAAGGAAGACGCGTATTGCCTGTCGCGCTTGTTAATAGCTGGTACAGATCCAACCTGTTCGACCCCTGGCCGAGGATGCTCTCGATCACTGGATCGCTTCTCCTTTTATACTCCGCGTAACGTCACAGGCGCAGGCTTCATCCAATCATCGTTCGAGCCAGAGCCAATCAGCGCACAGCTAATAATAGCGCACTCGAACGTTCTAGAACATTCTAGAAGCTTTGCGTCCACGTGGTTATGACGTCACGGCAATATTTTGAAGATAATCATGAAGAGTTTTCCCTGGATAACTCAGCCATTTCTCAACCGATTTTGAAATGGTTTACAGATTTGAAAAGCCCGTTGAATTCTGGTCTTGATTAATGCCGCCAAATTTAACGGGAACAGGCAATCAATAAGGATTACAGGGTACCATCTCGGTACACTAAAAGCGCCATCCTATCTAGGTCGTAACTACGCGCTCCATATAAACAGCGTCCTGGCGTGCGCATGCACATCAGGCTTTTTAATGAACTTAGTCAGGTTTTTTGGACACGCTTTCTCTCCCATAGGCCTATATACGCTTATGACTCTACCCAGAGGGGCGTGATCAGGAAACGAATCCAGGATGGGTGGCGCATACCCAGCTCAGCTGGTATGGCCGGTATCCGATGGGTCGATCCGAACTACACTATGCTAATATACTGATCCACATGTAGCTACCACTACAATACGCCCAGAACGTCACAGACACGCATACGTACTCATACCCATACACTCGTATTCACTCATACACCTACAATCCTCGCTATCAATGCTCATGAACATAGTTATCCCCTCGTCTTTCGAAGCGAAGTGGTGATTATGCTGTGAAACCAGCGCGCACTTGTGCACACATGTGTGCATGCACGCGCGTGTGTGTTTTAGCTATCATGCAGATAGTGATACAAATATCGATACACATGGATGTAATTACCCCTACACATATACCCATGCTATAGCTACCCCTTCACATACATCTACTAGTACATACCCATAGCATATAGATCACTCTTACTACACACGAGCACCAGGTAGCTATGCATTTCTGCTCGTCTACCTACATGTCTATCCACCCATGCTCACTTTGTAGCTACATATTCACTCACCTACGGACACGCAGCCCACCCACCCCACCCACCCACCGATCCATCCAACAACTCACCCATCCATTCATCCAGCTAGCCAGTCGCCAAACCATCCAATCGCCCATCCATCCAGCCACAGTGAACGACCCAGCCACCCATCCATCCATACATACATCCAAAGTGGGATAACAAGGTAGTCAGAGCAAACCAGTCATTTGCACCCCACCACCGCTCCACCCCATCCCATACCCAAATACTGTTACCGGGGGGGGGGGGCAAAACCAGCTACAATGGACCATTTGCCACCACCCTCCATACCTCAACTGCACTGCGCTCCCAGTGGAAACTGACCCCACTGATACCCCGCTCCACATCACTACGCCACTATCCATCCATCAACCCCTACATCCACCCACCCACGCACCCACCCACCAACCGCCCATTGACAATCGAACGAATAACGAAATGACACGATATAGTGTCAAACTCTCACAGTATGATTGGGCGGGGTGGGTGGGGTGGGCGTGGGGGGGGGGGGGGAAGGGGCCGTTCTGGTGTGTTGGCAAAGCAACTATTGTGCAGTGTCTAAAAATAAAACTTGAAAGAAAATGTAATGTTAACCAATGAGTTGTCAGTAGATACCATATTAAGGTCTACCATTTTCATAGCAGTAACCAGTAACCATGGTAGCATCTATGTATGATTACTGTATTCCGTGGTTGTAGTAGTAGAAACATCCTACAGCTGCAATCAGTCCTTCTTCGCTTTTGGCCACTGTGTCTTGTCTTCAAACAAAATCCTTAGCTTCAGCAGGTCCATTCTTGACTTGAGTGTACCTAGTCCTGCTTTCTTGAGGTCACCTCGTAGCATATGCACACTTAGCAGATTTATACGATGACGTCCTCTCCTGACTCAGTATTTGCTATCTCCGAGTAGCTCTCTGTGCTGGTGTGTCTTCTGGCATCCTTAGCACATGGCCAAACATGGACCATCTTTGCTGGCCGACTTTTACAGACAGCGGCGACGTATTACTCATCTTGTATAGTGCATCGTTTGACATTATGCTGTCTGGCCATGTTGTCCAGTGATGGTGCGCAGGTGTTTGCGGTGGCAGGCGTCGATTTTGTCTAGAGATGCCTTTGGAGCTGCCCAGCTAGTGCAGTTATACATCATCAAGGATACGCAGGTTGCATTGTATAAACGTAGTCTATTTATCAAGGGCATTTTTGATCTACGAATCCATCGCTCCTGGTGTGCGTGCGTGCGTGCGTGCGTGCGTGCGTGCGTGCGTGCGTGCGTGCGTGCGTGCGTGCGTGCGTGCGTGCGTGCGTGCGTGCGTGCGTGCGTGCGTGCGTACATTCGTGTGTGCGTGCGTGCGTGCGTGCGTGCTTGAGTGTGTGTGTGTGGCTTGGTACTATAAACATATTTGGGAATCCCGACCGCACCCGAGGATGGAATAGAAAGCCAAATAGCAGCAAACTGTTCACTTCAATGAAACATTCGACCATGTTTATGACATTAATGAATCTATATAATGACTCATCGTACTAACATTTGATCACTAACCACATAACTTTGCTGTATGTGGCCGTACTTGCCGTCCTTTGATTTCAAACAACAAACTGCAACACTTGATCGTCTCTTACGTGCGCTTTGATGAGGCGGAACCTACATTAGCAAGAAGAATACAGCAAAGTCCTTTGTAACCTGGGACGTCATTGAAATCCATGTGTATTTATACATGTGCGCACGAAAACGTGGATTAATGCATGTCTGCAAGTAAACACATGAATGCCCATGCCATATGAGTGGGAAAGGCATGCTACCCATGCTACCGGGCCTTAAATTTAATTGTGTAGCGCTAACTACGTTTGACGATTGACAACTTCCATGGCAGTAGTGCGATACCGTTTGCAATAGTATCCGTTTCTCTGGTCGTCTACTCGGAAGGCAAATTATTTGGAATCGTATACTCGAGTTTCACAAGAGAAAGTTAGTCCGAGTTCGCTGACGCCATCCTATAGGGTGGAGTAGTCCAAGTTCTCTGACTACAGGCTGGGGTCAGAGAACTCGGATTAGAGAAAGTAATGAGCATGCCAAATTAGTAGGCTGGTACCCGACTCCTCATACCCTCACTGACGATTCTCTGGCTCAGGATATGGGGGCCGGTAACGGCGTACATGACGGCATTACACACATAGGGAAATCCACGTGTGACCTAGACGAAATTGATTACTGGATTATATCCCCGTACTCGTTATGTTTTATGCCACGAGCCCGCTTCATATTTCAGTATGGACTTGTCACAGACATAAAAGTCGTCGAGGTAGTAAACTTAATACTAAATGTTATTCTACATACATATCTATTGTCATATAATGGCATGGTAAGAATACGGAATTGTGTTCAGGGTGGGTGGCATTTATACCAGACGAGTACAATGCGCGATCACACGATTCCATTAAATTTGATAAGAATCTGGCTGACGTGACTCACCGGGTTTGCTTTGTGTCGCCTGCATTATTTTCTGACAGTCAATGCACACACTGAAATGTGAGTATTTATTATAAATGTGTTCTGTTGATTTACATGGTAATGACGGTTGGTATTTTATAGAGTCTGATAATAAGACATACCAAATATATAAAAAGTAGGCGTTCTACTGTAGAATAAATATTTATTTATTTAACTGAAATGCTTAATAACACAAACAGTGAATTATGTAAATTTATTTAAAATTTAATAATAGTATATATCGTCCAGTAAGGTGTTTCCGATGGTCATGTGAAGTCAAGTTACATACGTTCGACGGTCTCACGTGTGCACTGGACCAATCAAAATTCCGTTAATTAAAAAATCATAGATGTTCCTAATCATTTTCTATAAATAGGATTTCCAGAAGTTATGAAAATCCAATATGGCTTTTTGAAAAATCGAGAAATTGAAATTCTGAATGCTACTTCCAGAAACTATCAACTAAACTGAAGCGAAACAAAAATTTTCAAACGATCTAGGATTTTCACCCAAAAAAGTAATCTATCAAAATTCCGTTGTGTAGCACTATAGGGTCCTTCTAGTCAAATTCAGTTGAAATCCAGCAACCCGCTAAGGAGGATATGAATTTTGACAATTTCCAGTATACTTTTCATAAAATCTAACATTTTCATCAAAATTCCGCAAAAAAGTCTAGAGCGTATCACCATAATAGAATTCTTCCAGTCAAATTCAGCTGAAATCCACCAAGTGGCTAAGGAGAAGAAACAGTTTGACAATTTGCAGTAAGTTTTCGTAAGAACTAAGTTGTTCACCCCCAAAATTTACCCATTAAAATTCTGAATATAAATTGTGGAGCCTCCCACCATATGGCCAGTCCTTGTAGCCAAATTTACTTGACATCCATCAAGCATCTATCATGGTCTATGGAGGAGATGCATTTTAACAATTTTCGGTAAATTCTTCATAAAATCTAAGATTTTCACCAAACATGCCAAAAAGATAACCAATCAAAATTCTGCACATACTGGCTGGAGTCTACCCCTATAGGATCCGCCCAGCCAAATTTGTTTGAAATTGGTTAAGGTTTAAAGAAGGAGATGCAATTTGATGGATGGCCAGTACCCATGGCATAAGCTCACTTGACCCTTCGGACCATGTAAGTTAAAAAGTGATTGTTCACTTGAAACTAAAATAGTTTTATCCATATAATGATTGTTACTAAGTTCCTCAGAAATGTCCATTTGCAGACTAAGAGAAGAAATATAAGTATGGAATGACTGGTTCGATTATAAACAATTTTACTTCCAAGCTTTGCATATAGTATCAATTTGCTGAAATCCGACAGAGACTGAATTGTATTCCTGTCTAACTGTCATTGACTGGTGAATTTTCCATGTGACATCCATATAGAAAATCTATGTTTACGCGATTAATAAATAATAGCAAATGAAAATCTCTCTGAAATAAATCTCCATTGCTTGAATCTAAAGCAGTAATATTAGAATACATAATAACATAAGAATTACACTATTAACCCTTTGACTGCCGATGAAGCACTTTTATGCATTCTCAACAGACAATCACAAAGAAGATCTGATCAATATTGCCATTGCCAAGACAGCAATTGTCACTGCGTGTCAAATTAATTTCAAAATATTTTATTGCTTCTCCATGTTATTGACTTGAAATTGGATTTCATCAGTGAAACAGGTGTTGATCAGGTGGTACTCTGAGCATAACAAGCAAGATAAGATTCTACATCTCACGTGTAAATATTTATAAACATTTTGCACCCTGCTGAAATCCATAGACATGATAGAAAGTGGTCAAGTAGTTACATGTAAAAAGGAAGCAACAAATTTCATTCACATACTATTTCCAGATTCCTTTCATAATAATCAGTATAATTTTGTCTATTGACACACAACTCTAAGCACTTGATAGTGCTATTCATTTCCTGTTCTTTTTCTAGTTTATACATGTAGCTTTCATAATATTTGAAAATTTTGGAAATCTAGAAAAAGTATGGAGTTTTAAGAAACTAATTTCCAGGCCTACAGCCAAGCCAGTAATTCCAGTGACTTTTAAAAATAATCTCAGAAATAATCTCTTTGTCTGCAAATTGACAATCACATTTTCTATGAGAAAATAAATTTTTTGTTGTTGCAAAGTTGACATGGTTGAAGATTACAGGGTTAAATTTTAAATTCAATAAAGACACAGGTCAGACACTAAGGTGTTGATCATTTACCATTTTTGTGATAAATAGATCGACATCTCTCGATGGTGATGTCAGCTACCAAGAGACATATTTTCATTATGGCATCATATATTTAATTCAATTCAATTGAACCATTTCAATTCCATCAAAGACAATATTCCGTTTCCCTGTTATAGTAGTTAAAAATTGAGATTGACATTATTAATATGACATATATTAAAGGTGTTATTTAACCCTTTCATCTATAAATTCCCCATTATGTATCCCAATCTTGGGGCAAACAAACAGGAAAGACGTTGAATATTTTGAATTTAATAAGACAGTCATATTAATTTTAAATATTCGACAGAAATGTTAGATATCGTACACAATTTACTTTTCATGGATTTATATATAACAGTGTCTATGTGATTGACAATATTATAATATTGAGAATATTACATAGTGTAATAAGATTTTGCCATGTTTATACCTCGGAGTGCCATGCTAAGTGTACTGATCACTGATGTAGGGTTGTGCGATTATTAATTTGAGGCCAAGAGAAGATTATTTTTGAAAATGTATCACTAGAATGCCTGGCTCGAGAATTCCTATGATACTTGGTCCTGCACGTTAACTCCATTTTTGCTTTGTAGATCGCTTTGAACCTTCATAGGATGTCGACTAGGTTTAAGGAAGAAACGTATCCAAATCTAGCTGATCCAAAATCCAATATGACCGTCAGTCATCTTGAAAATTTGTTTCTGGATGATAACTCCAAGACAGTTTAGCGGATCGCTTTGAAACATCATAGGACAACTGGTCTACATGTAGGTCTGAGAAAGAAATCACTTTTCTGATAGCTTTTATTCATTGGTTTGGCATCATGGCAGGGTGTTGTGCACCATTTGCGGAGCTCTTGTTAATCATATTTATAAATTTACATATAAACATGAAGTTAAAATACAGTAAATATATATTGTGGCTTGAAATACTATTTACATGACAGATCAGAGTTACAAAAGGTACAAATGCAACAGGTATTGACAATGGAAGAATCCACTTTTAATTATGCCCCGCCCATTTCTAGCTAAGCTCCGCCCATGCTTTGAACGTATCTTTATCGATTTATATACTTTGAATCGATGAACCCTGAATTCTCAGTATCGTGATTTCAAGTATACAGGTAAGCTGTTGAATATTTTTGCCAAATTAGTTTCAAAATATTCAACAGGATGGTTATGTAGTAAAAGCATATAATACAACAATGTACACAAGATGCATGACATCTATATATATATATATATATATATATATATATATATATATATATATATATATATATATATATATAGCGTACCTTTAGTAATTATAGTTAACATTAAATTACATTGTCCTCAGTTTGGACCAGTACATTGTACATACATGTCCATATTATAGTATTCATGTGTGAAAATGTTCTTTGACATATGTTAAAATGCTAATAATATTTTCAACATATGTTGATTCAAGCAGAGGGCAGTGTGATTTAAGAGCATCTACATTACTAAATTTATAACAGTCAGCAGCAAGAGTTACTGCCAGACAGTCCAGTTTGCAACATTGGAGATGGCGTTTAAATGGTTTGATTTTCTGCATCAAAATATTGACTAATGAGTGTTTCTGCAGGCTTAATGACACATATGGCAGCTAAACCAGTACATATATTATCAGCTTATGCACAAATTTCACAAACACACTGTTTACTGCAATTGTCACAGCACGTGTGGGCTTGATCAGGCCGAACAAACTCACAACCAAAATGGACCATCAGAAATAAGCAACGACAGCAGTTGGTTTTACAAAAATCCGTCATTTCTTGATTCCTGTGTTTGACTTTGGCTGCAATGTCAGCATTGCTGAAGTACGCGGTGGCTTTTGCAGCATTTTTGTCACGTCCTGCTCTTCCCGTCTCCTGAACATAAGCTGAAAATGAGTAACAGGTCAAGACATAAAATCACATTTTCCATAACAATTCTAACAATACCATAGTATTAAAAATGCATTTTAATTAACTCTCATAGCACATTTGGTTGAATTCTGACAAACGGTTTCAGAAGAGAAAGCTCGATTGACAGATGGATGGACGGACCATCAGTAATTTAAATGAATTATACAATTTTGTGGTGATAAGAATAAGCCATTATAGCCATTATGTGATGTTGGTGAAGATCCATTGTGTTTAAAATGAATGCCAGTTGTTCTTGTGTCAAGCATAATTTACTAAGGTAGAATTAGTTTGTAATGGACCTTTTCTACTTTATCCATCCATCATATGGTGTCATAGTCTAGCATGTGACAGCACACAGTCAAATTAGTTACAAAATATTCAACAACTTAGGTGATGCATAGTCTTCAAGAAATTGATAGTCAGGGCACTCAGGGATCTATCAATCCCAATATGGCGAGGTGGATGGAGCTTAGCTGGATGTGGGCGGGGTATGGCTAAAACTGGAAAGGTTCATTGCAGTTGACACCAGTTTGACCTTTGATGTAATTGACCTATTCGGAATTTTGATTGGCCTTAATCCACAGCTCAATTTCAGCGAAACTTGGGTGGAAGGCTTTTATAAGATTGACTTCAACATATCAAATGAGAATTTTGATTCATCAATTTTTTTTCCAACCATTTTGGATTGTCCAAAGAATATTCATCATGTCTACATAAATGCAAATGGTTTAAATACCGATGGAACTGGTTAGCTTTACAGGCCTTTGGCTTTCTTCTTGTTCAAATGCTGATCTACCTGGTGTTGAAATACATGTTACGTGGCCATACCTTGCTACTTTGTATATAATGCTTTTTGTCTTCCTTTGTAGGCATGCGCCTTCACCACCAACTCATTGTCTCGAGAGTAAATCCAAAAAGCGCCTAGTATTGTCTAGCATAGAAAATGTGCTAGAGCCTGAAACAACTAAGCAAGATGTGTTATCTGAGTGTGGTCAAGGTGCTTAGAGACCAATTGTATAGCGTCCACAGGCAGATCACTATTACCTCCTACACATTAACAATGCTACGACCTCTTCAAGCAGGAAATGTCATAAAACTCATGTTGATGTGAAACATGATCATGCCACGGCTAATGAAATCCTGTCATTATCACTAGTTAGGGATAATACTCCACTGAATGGCACTATAAACCGGAAAGAGAGAGATAATATTGCATCTGCTCTTAATTCCTTATCTGTCATAATGATTGCTAATGCTATAGTTAAAGGTTCAGTACTATGCCATGCAGTTCAAAAGCTTGTTTTAGAACAAGTAAACCAAAATGTATCAGCGCTTGGCCGCAGAAACCCAACTCATGGATATGTATATAAATTAAAAACAAAGGATTATTCTAAACTCGTAAAATTCACATGGTGTGAGGTTGTCCTGGAAATGGCAGATTGATGCTGGCACTGGCGGTGTGAACGCTGCTCAGGTGGACAATGTTCTACCCCGACTTGGAATGGCATATGCTATTTTGGTCCAGGCTAGACACCACGAGCTTAGCTGCATACAGCGAGTTCTCACTGTGTGTCTACATGACAATGTCTGTGATCAGAAGGTGTTTGACCGTCTCCAGACAGTTGGTGTTACTCTTAGCTACTTTAGAGGGCTTTGTCTCCTTGAGGAGATTGGTGGTCATTTCAATGACAAAGTTATTGAGGCAGTGAAGCAAGGACAAAAATTCAGGATTATTGGTGCCTCAGTTTTACAATTACAATTCCGTCGTATAGAGATTGTGAATGCAGTCAACCTGAGTGTCTGTGTTTCTGTCATGTTGATGATTTTGATTGATACGCGTGGCTGTTTATCTGCAGATGACTCTTGCGCTGTCGTGATGTGTGACGTTTTTATTACCACCAGGGGTGGGTGGGGGGGGGGGTTGAAGTGCGGTGTTAACTTTATCGGACTTGAAGTATTTCGTGCTCTGTAATGGCCGAGCCCGGGGGTGGAACAGAGTTACTTTAGAGCATGGATGACCAAGGCGGGCGCTGGCGTAACTTGAATCAATCCATTATCGAACTTCCTTTTGGGAGCAAAATCCTACTCTGACGAACGACAGACTGTGGGCATTTTGCTCTCTTAATAATATTGACTGTTATTACGTGTGAATGACGTGTAAGATATTAACTGTTTCTGTACGACGATTCCGGGTGTGGGGGGGGGGGGCGTGGGAGATACCCCATAGCACGTACTGTAGATGGCTGCAGTGTTTTCCTCCTTTCCGTATGATCAGTTTTCCGTAAACCAGATAAGAAGGTGGTTGCGGAAAATGTTGACTCGTGTTGATGGTGGTAGTGATCTGTTGTAGGGAAGTCGGGGCTGCTGTGTGACGCTGGTGTAATGCGGTTTGGGCATATCCAGGTTTTCAGGCTGTTGAATGCGGAGTCTGTTGCAGTTGTAGGGAAGTTGGGTCTACGGAAAGTGATGAGCTTTCCGTATTTATGTGGAAGAGATTGTTGCGAAAATGATGTCTAACTTTTTCAAGTAAAAACACTAGGTGAATGCTACACTTGTTGCCGAGGTTGAATGTTCGAGTTACACTATTATATAACTGAGTATGTGTGTGATGTTTACGCAATGATGAATTGACATATCCAGCCTTGCAGGCTAGTGTGTTCTGTATGCGTCTGGATTTCTGTGTCCGGTGCACTGTTCTGACTGTTCACCGAGGGGGGTGGGGGTGGGGTGGGGGTGGGGTGGGGGATTAATAGGGCAGTGGTGGTCGAGAGCGCACTTTGGATGGAGAATATGGTCATCTCCTGTTACACGATGGTTGGTACTCTGCCATAATTTTTAAGTACCGGGAATATTCGAGCTGAGAGTCTGCTGAACAGGCTGCATGTCACCTCCTCTGTAACAGCGGACTCCCTTATATCTGAAGAGTGACAGTCATCAGACGACAAGTGGAGTGTGAAATGGACAGGACCGGTGATGTCCGAACTTGGTGCATAGACTAAGGACGCAAGTTGGATCAGGGGCATTGGTGAAGCCGTGGGCCAGGTTGCCTCTTGGGAAGGAATTGGGCTTGTGGTTTTGGGAGTTGGAAGGGTACACTGAGTTGTGTGGTTTTGCTGTTCTTGAAAACAAGCAAAGGTCTCATCCGGTCTCTTCACTTCCAGCCTATTTATTGCATGTTCCACCCCACAAGAAGCATGGCCCAGGGCAGCCTCAGCTTCCGTCCTTGTTTTGACGATATGAAACAGTTTGCAGAGCTCGCAAATCTGCCGGCTCTCAAAATTACTTCCTTGATCGGAGTGCAGCTCATAGGGCCATTCCAAACTGTCAGAACACATCACTTGCCAAGACTTCCACTACTGTGGATGGCTCTTGGTCTGGCAAAGCAAATGATTCCACCCACTTCGTAAAATAATCTTGCAATACGAGGATGTACTTGTTTTCTTCATCCGTCATATCCAAGGGTTCGAGCGCATCAATAGCCACTCACTCCCATGGTGCACCAACTATCCTAATTTGAAGAGGTGTGGAATGGGGCTTGCCAACAGCACGTCTTTGACATGGGTCGCATTTGGCGACCCATGCCTTCACATTATCGTGAATCCCGATCCAGTGGAATCTCTGTTTTATCCATGTTAATGTCCACTCAACAGCGAAATGACCTGCATTGTCATGAAGTTGTTGTAATATATTGGTTCGATAGCGCTCGGGAATCACTATGCAGTTGTTGATGTAGAGAACACCTTTACGTAGGTGGTATTCCTCAAACAGCTGGTAGTAGTATGTTGCTGTTGTGGATAATGTGAGAGGACGTACCCCCTCATGGATCCACGCATATATATTTCGTGTTTGCGCATCTGTTGCTTGCTCGTGAGCAACTGTCTCCATGTTCCACTCTGCACACTGCAATTCGGAGAACTCCAGAGATGGCTGTGTAGTGTCACAGCGGTGGCCATTTTCCGTTCATCCTCGAGCCTGATTCTGCTCAATGCATTCGCATTTCCATGCAGTTTTCCGGGTCTATGAACGATGTTGAAGTTGAAGGCCTGCAGGCATTCCTGCCACCTCGCTACCTGGCCCTCCAGATTTTTAGGCTTCTGAGCCAGCGTAGTGAGGCATGGTCTGTACGGAGAGAAAATGGGCACCCATACAGAAAGTTTTTATAATACTTGATGAAGTGTACTGCCACAAATAATTCTCACTTAGTAGTCGCGTAACGTTTGCCCATTTTATTAGGAGTACGCGAACCATAACCCAGTACCTGCTCCATTCCATCTTCCATGGCCTGAGATAGAACTGCACCGATGGCATAAGCCAACGCATCAGTGTCCAAGATGAAAGCGAGGATAGTGTTAGGATGGTCAAGAATTCGGGTGGTCGTCAAGAGTTCCTTCAGCGCCCTGAAGGAACCTTCACACTCACACGTCCATTCGAATGGTCGATCCTTTTCGGTGATCCTAAATAGGGGTGATGCAATCTCGCTGAAATGATGGATGTAATGGCGATAGTACTGGCAGAGTCCGAGGAAACTCCGGTTGTCCATGACAGACGTCAATGTCTGCCACTCCGCCGCTGCTTTTGTTTTTGACGGTTGAGTGGCCACTCCATCACCGGATATGACATGTCCCAGGAACTCGATGCTCTGTCTGAAGAGATGACATTTCTTAGGTTTGAGCTTTAAGTTAGCTGTGGGGAATCTCGAAGGCACAGTGTCTAAATTGGATAGGGTATGCTAAAACGAGGGACCAAAGACGATTACATCGTCAATGTAGAATAGACAGATTTCCCATTGCAGGGTAGTTAATACCTGCTCAATGAGACTTTCGAATGTTCCAGGAGCGTTGCACAAACCGTAGGGCACTTTGCGGAACTGGAAAAGAGCGTCTCTGCAGACGAATGCGGTCTTCTCCATGTCAACCTCATCTATGGCTACCTGCCAGTATCCACTAGCGAAATCAATGGTACAAAACCACTTGGCTCCAGACAAGGAATCTGAGGCCTGATCTATCTGAGGTAACGGATAAGCGTCATTGATGCTTAGAACATTAAGGCAGCAGTAGTCTATTCAAAATCGCAAAGATCCATCCTTTTTTCCTGCTAGTACAATGGGACTGGCCCAGGGGGATGCTGATGGCTCTATTATGCCTGTCTGCAACACGTCGTTCACCTGTTGGTCCTTATGTATGGGAAGATGTCGTACCAGCTGTCGAATGGGTCTGTTCTTTTCAGTGTCGGTGGAGTGTCGAACAAGATGAGTTTCACCCAGTTCCATGTCTCCAGCTGAGAAACTATCATGGTACTTGTAGAGTAATTTCCGATGGCACTGAGGAAATCAGAGCCAAGCCTGGCATTGTTTTGAATAGAGGCGAAAACAACTTGCTGTATGAATTGCATCTCCTCTATTTGTATCACGAGGTTTACTATACCAGCCACGGGTACATCAGCTCTCGTAGCCATTTGCACAAATATGTGTGTAGGCTTAAGGGGTGGCTTCTTATGAGGTGGGATGCTCCCATACAAGCACTTTTTAAAAACGGTGATGGAAGCTCCAGTGTCGACAGTGGCGCTGGTGGAAATACCACCATACAGGCAGGCACACTTATATATTATTTTACGGTGGACCTGCGGAAGAGTTTCTGATGATACCAATTGTGGAAGTAAGGGTGGTGCAGTATCATTCTGTATATAGTCGGCTTGTTTTCGGATGGCTTCCGTGAGTGCAGCTGGTGGCTGATTATGGAAAGCGCCAACCCGTCGTCACTGCTGCTGTGATTGCTTAGGCGCTGACAGAGTTGGGGGTAGAAATGGTGGTGGCGTTGTTGCTGGTTCCGTGTATGCTGAGTTGGTGTAGACAGCAGTGCAGATAGGATTCTCACGCTCGTGGGTGAGGGCTACCTGAGCGAGACACTTTTGACAGTGCATCATGGGATGTTTAGGCGAAGTGCAGAAGAAACAATGACAGCATACTATTTTCCCATTCTTGATATAATGCTTCTTCTTGCGAACCCATGAAGCTGAATGAGTGCTCATTTTGGAATCACTGCTGTTGCTGCTAGACGTTGTAGGTGATGTTGTAAGGGGTCATGAGTTGCATACCACCAAACGGCACCCGGTGTTGAGTAGAAGCGGAATTTGTGGGCTCACATTTACGGAGAGGGAAGATGTTAGTGTTGCAGATGCGGTGTGCATCGTGGGCACCGACATAGAGGAAGCTGGGTGCTGGTGCATGCATGGTGTATTAGAGGATTGATGGTTAGTAATGGTTGCCTGACGTTATGGTTCAGAGGCCGCAGTTGAGCCGGGTTGTACAAATGGGCACCAAACCGACTCTGTAATCAGTGCCATTGCTAGTTTTGACGGATTCTCAGGCTGTGGAGTGCATCGGTCAGTGGTCGGAGTTGTTGATGGAGGTCGGTTAGGGCATCAATCCTTCCAGTGGCCTGGCTGACCACATCCAAAACACATGTTTGGTGACGGTGCTGAAGCTGTAGTGATTGGCGGGTCTTGTGGTGGATTGTGTAGCTGATGGTAGTAACTAGATTGGTGAGTGCAGAGATCTGTTTAGTAATCTCTTCTAACCTATCATGCATGTTTTGACAGTTCTTGCTGTTGTGCTGGTTTCCACGTCCTTGGGCATTGTTGTGGCCCCCCGCGATGGGATTGACCACGCCCTCTTTCTATAAATGCGTCCTTCTGACTGTTGTTTAGTTTGTGCTGTGCTTGTGGGTCAGTTGCTGAGGTAGTTGCGGTTGCAGTGTTGCATTCCGTGTTGGTGGTGGCGACATTAACATCATTTACCTCGTTTATCGGTTGAAGTTGGCGGCGATTATTTTCCTCACGCTCCAAGAAGTTCTCAATACAAACTGCGGTGGCAATTAGTTGCTGGAGGCTGCCATGCTCCTTGAGAAACAATTTTTCCTTCAAGGCGGGCTCCCCGCTCAGCACATCAATGAATGTACCTAAGTGTAGGTGGGTGATGCCCTCGAGATTGATGCTGGGATATGTGCAGGTATCTAAACGACGGATGCGACTACCTAATTCTGGTAATGTTTCCTCTAAGCGTCGATGCAAGTTTTTAAGCTACAATCGACTCATTTCCCCGAGGGCTGTGTCACCGAATCTTTCTGACAACACGTTCTCTAATTCCGTGTATGATGGCGTGTCGTCCATGTCTAAGTCTGCTAAGACTTGGAGAGCTTTCCCGGACAGCTTTGTGGCTAAATACTCTCCAATCTGACGATTATTCCACCAGTTTGTCCTACTTATGATTTCGAACTGCACCTTATAATTAACCCAATCAGTCTTCCCGCTGAATTCGGGTGGGGGGGGGGTTAGGGGGGGGGGAGAATGATCCGGCCAGATCCTCGTGGGGAAGTAATGGGTGTGAAACCCGAGGGTGGTGCTAGTGTAACTGAAGAGAATGCAGATGGTGGTTGGCGTGTAGGTGGTGGTGGTAGCGGTGGTGTCTCCCATCGATGTCCTTGTCTATACTGTTGATGCCGCGTGAAGGAGATTCCCGTCGATGGGGTTGTGCATGATATGTAGGTTCTGTCGAATACCAACCTGATGCGGGTCCATAGACAGGTGTAGGTCTAGAGACTGGTGGTGGCGTGTTGTGTAGACGACGTGGACGTTCTGTGGATAATTGAGGTGGATGTTTTACATACAGTGGCGGTGCAGATGACTGACGTGGATGATGTGTGTGACGTGTAGGTCTCCTGATATATTGCTGAAAAGGTGTAGCCACATCCTCCAGTTTGCAACGCGGTCCTGTTGGGTAGTAAGGTGAAGACACATGAAGCAGTGGGGATGCGGGGTATGGTACATGAGCGTCCGGCCACTGGTCACCCATTGATGACGTTGGTGAACAAAATGGTCGTGAACGATGTTGCTGCTCCCATGGGCGTCTTTGTCGAGGTAGTCCATGATCCGGCGTAGATGGTGATGTCCTATCATGGAGATCCAATAGGGTAATATATTGAGTTCCCGCCTGCGAGGCATCGCAGAATGTCCCCTCACTAATTGGTGAAAACTTGTGTAGACGCAGTACGGGTCATTCCACACCAGGGAAATTATTGACATTGTCACTGAGCACGCGAGCAGTATGACTGCCATATGATAATACTTCTAGGTCAAGGGAGAGCTGACTGCCAGATGAAGGAGAGTGAAAATCACGGGTGTTGAACCTTGGCGTGGGTTCGCTTCTCATTCGAGCCCCACATCAGGCACCACTTCTCGCTCACGGGGGTATGCGCTGGTCTGCCATATTGAACCTATCCATCGTGCCACAAATGCAAGACATAGAGGAGGGCTGGTTAGCTGCAGATCTCGGGGTTGTGGATCCCGTATCGCATCTCTCAGGAAGGTACAAAAACCAGCCTCAAGAGCCAGTGGAACACTTATGTTCCAGTGGGGCCATGCAACTATTGCTGCCGAGATTGAACCACACGGTGTCGTCCCAACTATTCGTGTCACCGGTAGGCCTATCCATACTAATTTAGAGATATGAAATAAAGAATAATTAAACAATGAGGAATTTAATATACTATACAAACAGGTTTATGCATTTATCAGTAAATGAGCACAGTAATACACAACATAGAGCCACATAGTGTTCTTTCCACGTGGTGTCACCGGAGGTACCACACAGATCCTTGAATCTGCAGAGGTATCCCCGCAAGTGGAAGATTCTGCAACGAAGCCACTAGATAGTTTAATATAAACTAGTATACGCCTAACACACATACAAAGAAAATATTGTTGTTGCAAGAGGAAAGTGCCTCATGTGGGCCTCCATCACAGGAAATGCCTTCAACGCAGAAGCGGAGGAAAAGAGCCTTTTGTTCAACAGAAAATGCTAAGTGCTGAAAATTCTAGTGCCGCTACTGTTAAGGTGTTGCAGGCTGGTTTACATGAAGACGGGACGAGCGATTTCTGAACAATTCCTAGGTCACTGTCGTATGTAGTTCCAAAGTGACTGCATTAGTTGTTGTCGCTTTATTTATGCGGGCCTTCTGCTACATCCTAACCTACCAGTTGGTTGTTAGTAACGGATACAAGCTTTGGCCACAAGTGGCATGGTTTTCTACCAAACTTTTAGATACGTTTATCCATTGGGTGGAGATGCCCGGCTTCCCTAAGTTTGCCCCACATAGCATCCAACTCCAAGGATAGCATGCGTACATGTCACAGAACAAAGCTCTGAATCAAATAACAATCCGGCTACCCAGCTCTGCAACCACATATAACATCACTAGATGGGTTTCACAGTTCACACAAGCTAATTTAAATACTAACATGTCATTATGGTGGGGATGGAGAGACGGATATCCATCGTGAGCGTCCTTCCTATGAGGGTGTGGTGGCATCTAAGGCCCCACCCAGACACTTCAACGAGTTGGATGGATATCTGCATCTCGTCCATCACCGAGTTCTACAGGGATAACATTTGACCTGTCGTTAGGGTTATTTTCCATGATGCCCAGAGATGCACTGCAGGCCGGTATCACAACATACAGATTACTATTAGTATCATTTCGCAGTGCTTCCTACTTTGGTGGAGGAATCTACCTAATAAGTATCCGAAGACACAAGGGGGCATGTATGTAAATCGGCACTCTAACTATCACCGCTCGGAAACCTCCGATAGTTTCCCAGGGTCGGATCCAGTCAATGTGTCGATTGGGAATCCAGACAATTAATAAGCCATACAGCTGGTGGATCGTGGAAAGAGACAATCACTCAATAAATATACGAGGCCTTATAGGTAACTGGCCAATTTTACACAACCTTGCCGGTGCGTGGGGCTACATTACCAAAACAACCGGAAAAGAGGCATACACTAACCACTTTAAACCTATCCTATCGAGCTGAATAGCCAGGTGTGGTCAGTAATATGTCAGGCTCAAATATTTAGAGCATGATCAGCGACTTCAGTGTAAACTTGATGCTGGCGGGAATCGTGATGTGGGTATAATGTTGCTGTATAGTATTTTCTAACATACTGTGGTCTAGAGATTTCATAAATAAACAAAACATATTAACTAGATGGCGACTTACCATATGAACAACTAACCAATACACAATTTAACGAATAAAAGGATTATAGTATCACAGGTCATTTGACCCTTCAGTGTGGCTAGTTGAAAGCGCCCACAGTAAACAAGGATAATATTCACAATAACAGAAATTATAAAGATGCGGTCCTAGGACCAGTAACGTACCTATTAGTCATCAGTACCATTATGCGGAAATAATAATTAAAGGTTCAATAGTATACTTACTTGAGTACCTAATAGTTATCGTTATGGAACAAGTCCAGGCGCTAAACTATGAGTAGCGCGAGATGGCATGATCTCAGAAGCTGGGAAGATGTCCACAGGAATACATCCGCAGGCAGGTATCCGTAGGAAGGTAACCACAAGCAGGTCTCTAGAAGCTGAATTCTCCAGGCAGGATGGATATGGCACATTCGCTGGACAGATAACCGAATGGTTCAAGAGATGCCCATTAGATCGACATTTCACTCATACAGGATAGAAACGGTCTGTTGCAAAGTTTCCGTCCGGCGACGGTAATATGAAAGGTGAGAGCAACCCATTAACAGGGAGGGCTGCTTATATAATTTATGCATGTACTTTCGCATGGTGTGTGGTACGTCGCATAGCTCTTGCGACGCACTGGGCAAAGTTCACCCAGACTGGTCGAAAAGTTAATTATTACACACACGACATGCTGTGCGGGAGTTGAAGTCCACTTTTCAGTGTGGTTGGCAGATCCGGCCATCCACTGGTCATCCACCAAGAATCACCATCAGCTCTACATTCTGTAGAAATACATCTGGGCCCGCCCAGCCCTCCAATGGAAAGACATCCGGGGGGTGTACAAAAACTGTGGACGCCGAGGACTCCTTACCACCACAGATGAGCTGAAATCCGATTGGCACCGGATGATGAAGGGATCACCGTAGGTAAGCAGTTACACATGTCCTTCCCGATGGTCCAGTCGTCCTGCACGGCCTGGCTTCCACGCTGGTGATGTTCCTGATTCTTGATTTTTCACCACTTTTATGCTACTTGTGACGTCAGAGCTAGGGGCCTCAGCCAATCAGCGGCCGAGCAGGAGCCAATCAGCGTGCAGATAGAAGTGGTGAAGTGGCTATTACGTACACAGCACATTACTTATTTATTTATACATACACGCGATTAAGACGTCAAGAGAATTATTTTGAAGATAATTTAATGGGCTTTCCGAAGATAACTCAGCCGTTTCTGGGCCAATTTCAATAATTTAAACTGTTCTGAAATCCTCGTTTTATTCTGGTCTTGATCACTACCAAGAACAACGCGGATGATACAAGTAAAGTTATTTACGGGTACCTACTCGGTACACTAAAGGCACGCAGTCACTTCCAATTCCAAGACTTGTTGTCAGGGAAGCTCTGTCGTGCGCTCATGTGCAACTAACTGACTTAGCCATTTTTAATGAACACCTCTCTCACAGGGCTCATATACGCATACCATCCTACCCAGGGGGGGGGGGGCCGTGTTTGGAGCGAATCCGGAATGGCCGTTCCATACCCAGCTTAATCCTATCAATCCGTGCTACACCACCACCACCACTACTACTACTACTACTACTACTACTACTACTACTACTACTACTACTACTACTACTACTACTACTACTACTACTACTGCTGCTGCTGCTGCTGCTGTTGCTGCTGCTGCTGCTTCTGTTGATACTACTGCTGCTGCTGCTGTTGCTGCTGCTGCTGCTGCTTCTGTTGATACTGCTGCTGCTGCTGCTGCTGCTGCTACTACTACTACTACTACTACTACTACTACTACTACTACTACTACTACTACTACTACTACTACTACTACTACTACTACTATTGCCCTCCCCCACCCACCCCCACCTCCCCATCCACAGAGCCAACATTCTGCTCTCATTTTGCTTTTGATATTTGAAGCCTGACGTCAGAGCAGACAGTTGACCTAGATTTGCCTGGAACTTAGAAAGACATGTAAAGTATTACATAAGAATCCCGCCGCTGCCGCCTCCAACATGGAAGCGCAAACCCATCATACTAACATATGCCCACTCACATCACTTCGCTGTTCAAGGAGTAGCTATGTGAGTAGGTGTATTGTAGCCTCCGAGGTTGCGCTGGTCTCCCGGATACTCTTGCTCCACAACAGCGCAAGTACATGGTACGTTGGGTGAGGCTGCTGGTTAGCTGCGGATCTTGGGGTTGCAGATCCCGTGTTGCACGTTTCCGGATGGTACAAAGATCGACTTCTAGAGCCGGTGGAATGTTCATGTTCCAGTGCCCTTTTTGCTATCTCTCTTCCTCCGCTTCAGCGTTGTAGGCATTTTCCTGTGACGGAGGTCCGTGTGAGGAACTTTCCTCTCGTAACAAATAAAGTTTGTGCTAGTGGTTAAGTTAGTTTATATTAAACCTGTTACGTGTATTTATTGTATGTATTTAATTATGTTTAGGCTCTAGATGGAGCTAATGGACCGTCACACTGGTGACACAAACAGCGAAGATGAGACCGTGTGGTTTAACTTCCCGGGCAATGGTCGCACGGCCCACTCTCCTGTTCAGCTATCCTATGTAAAAGAGTCAACCTAGTGAAATTATAAGTTATTGCGATGCACGCTGTATTACGTGAAAATGAGGTGGATGATTTCTGCAGAATTCAACACCGTCATCTTATGTAAGTTCAAAGATACTGAATTAGATGTTTCTCCTTTATTTATGAGGTCCTTCTGCTAGATCCTATCCTAACATTTTGTTTTTGGGTCCAGATCAAGGTTAGGCCGCAAATGGCTGTATAATCTAACTATCTTTAACATACGAGACTGATAGGCGAGAATGCTCGGTGAGATCCACACCCGGGGACTAATATTTTACCTGTCTTTAGGGTTATGTGAAATCGCCCAGGGATGCACTGCATGCCAGTAATTATAGTATTTTCGCAGTGCTTCCTACTTTGGCGTGGTTATCTAACTAACTAGTATCCGAAGATACAGGGGAAGTGTGTGCGGTCATTGACACTTTGTTTCTAACCACTCTGAAAACCCAATAGTTTCAAAGTCAGCTCTAAACAATGTGATTGAGGGAGACAATTAATAAGCTCAGAGGCTGGAGGAGCGTAGACAGAGACAACCACTCTTATATTCGTAAGAATAGGAGATCTTAAGGTATATGGCAAATTTATACAATCTAGACGGTGTGCAGTATCCTGGGAAAAGAGACTTACATGAAATGTCTCCTACAGAGTAATCGTCCCTACTACTATAAACCTATCCTATTAAGCTAAAATAGTCCAGGTTTAGTCGGCTGTATGTTATGTTCGTGTAGTGAGAACATGAACGGTGACCTCAGTGAAAAATCGATGCTGTTGGGGGAACAACAAGGTGTTGTTGCTGTATTGTGCAGCCTAGCGAACTGCGGTTCCAATGTTTTTATATAAAATAAGCAAAACATATATAACGAAAATGGCTACTGCCATATAACTATCTATCAGAGTACAGTAAAATATGTCACCCGACCTTGACGATGCCTGTTAGTCATTGGCATAAAAATAAGAATAATATATACAGCTAAAAAAACAACTATAAAAATGTGGTCTCAGATGGACCTGCGGTACTTATTAGTCATCAGTACCTGTTACAGAATAATACATAAATATAATAATATAATAACGGAGTACCTGTTAGGCATCCGTACGGAAAAAGTTCTGGAATCACAGTAGTTGAAGCGTCATATATTTGGAGATGGCATGATGCGGAAGTTAGCCGCTAGGAAAAGCTGCAGGCGAACTGTATGATGCGGCTCACTCTCAGGAACGGTGAAGAAGAACTGTTGTGTGAGTGGATGGCCAGTAGGTAGTGACGTCTCTACACAGAGTAAACAATTTAAGCGGTGTTTAGAAAGTTCTGTACTGGTGCGGAAGTTTGAAACTGCCCTGTAGTTATGAAGGGATACAGTTGAAAGTTAAGAAATGCTGATGCATTCTGGCAGATCACAAGATGAGATGCACCACATAGCTCGTGCGATGCATCGGGCAATGTCCCCAGATTGCGGTCGAAATGTCTCAAACTGAGCATGACACATGTGCGGATTTGGAACTACCACTGGTATGGCAGATCTGGCGAGTTATCCATCGAGAACACCACACGCTCTACATACTTCGACGAGCTTCACATCAGCGCCAACAGGCCCATCCACAAGAAGGTCCATCTGAGGTGTTGGTAGCGTGGGTTGCCGTACTTAAATTTCGTTATTGCTGCTGGGTGGTATCTTTCCGGGAGCGTACACAAACTATGATGCGCATGCTGTAGTCATGTGCCAGAGACGAGAACTCAAATCTGATAGGCAATGCTGCTGTTGTATGTAACAATGCTAGCAGTAAGCAGTTGCCCGCGTCTCGCAATGCCCTGGCCACACAACCTAACACCATCTCTCTTCTGTTCTCACTGCTCTCGATTCGGATTTTTCAGCCCCTTTTATATTACTCATGACGTCACAGCTGGAGCGCCACAACCAATCAGCGCGCGAGCTGCAGAGGCGGGGAAAGCGATCGCGTGACACGCTATTGTCTCCATGTACTAGGTACATGCACGCGCTATGGCTATGGAGAAGTATATTTTGAAAGGAATTTGATAGTTTAATTAAGGATAACTCGGCCATTTCTGGACCGATTTTAAAATGGTAAAACGATTTGGAATCCTCGTTTCATTCGAGGAGAACATAATTTAAAGGAATTACCTGTACCAACCCGATACAAAATATGATGATTTTCTCTCCAACGCTAACGCGCGTTGTCAAGCAATCTCCGACGACCGCGCATGCGCGCTAGGCGATCTCACGGACTCTCATATGGCTTTATACACATGTACTGTCCTACCGAGGGGGGGGGGGCGGCGGGCTTGGAACGTATCCAGTACGGCCGTTCCGTACACAGACAGGGTTCCTGACCGGTCGATCCGCGCTACATTATGTTAATACGATGGTGGGTTGGAGGGTCGGAGGGGTAGCCAATGCAGTTAGGTCATCATTTATTTCTTATCGAGCAATTTCCACAGTTCATTCCTATTTAGGACGTTTCGTTAATTTAGCGCATATATCATATCCTACACGCACAGTCGTCGATGCAGCAACCTGGTTTTGACAGCTGAAGCGATTGTCTTTGTCGTGAAGTCGTAGTAAGTGTTGGTGGTGGGGGGGGGGGGGGCGTGTACATTGCTTTTACATTCATAAACTGAATCTTTGATATACCAGCGCTCAGTGTTTAAATTGAGACGTTTCGTCCCATATCGATGTCATCTGTATTGCAAAGTTAGCATTACACCCGACGCCAAACAGTAATGATTCACTGTATGCTGTCGCACTCTTCACAACATGTGTGGACGTGTTTAGAAACAAGTCTTTGTGCGCTGTGATAAGAAAGACGGTCGGATTCATACCAAATTCTGCGAAATTATTCCGAGGTTGTGACAGTTAAATCACTGTGTGAAAAACATTCGCGAATGCGTCATTTGCAAGGATAGTCTGCGTTCTTTTTAAAGTAACATAGATACCAGTCTAGAAATGCGCATTCTAGCGTGTATTAGCTGTATTGATTATGGGTTACGTTTCAATCGCAAGTGAATAACTTCCTGGGTAGGGGTTACGTTTTAATGCCTGATGTATATCTAGAACACAATGTGAATGCAAGCTGTTGTTTCCCGAGGCAGCAAAGACATTCATTAATGGAGAAATCCAGTTTTAGCTATACCCCGCCCATCTCTAGCTAAGCTCCGCCCTCGTTTTGACCGATTTGCGACTAATCGATCCCTGCACTCTCCGAATCTCAATCCAGAACACTACAGGTAAACTGTTGTACATTTTGAAACTAATTTGAGTGTTGCTGCCTATGGTAGTAACAGCGCCCTTTCAAATTAGTTTCAAAATATTCAACAGCATGTGTATTAAATAGTTCAGCCATACAATTCGTACAACAAGGCTTAAGACGTCATCAAGTACGTGTTCGTGATGAACTTATCTACGGCATTCATGACCTCATTGATTATGATGTCGTCCTACACGTCACGCATTTGATTATGTATGACGTCATATGATTGATGATAAACTGGAAAGGACCATTGTCCTACTTTTGTACTTGAATGTTATTTACCGGCAGTACGAGCACACACCGAAGGAGTACACCGGACTGTTACCAGTGTGTTGGGTAGGTCCGGTAGTGGTGGTGGTAATGAAATTTATTTGGCTACAGTCCCACCACAAAGAAGCTTAACGGTGCATATTCTCAGCAAAATTACTGAAAATAAAATGGTTAAAATTGCATACTTTTATAAGCTTAAATTGTGTGCCTATGTGTAATGAAACGAAATAAATCTTAACATATGATGACTTCATTCCATATAAATTAATAAAATTTTTTAAGTTGCGAAATTGAAATAGAGGCATGGACAAAGTGTGGGTGGAGCTTAGCTAGAGATGGGCAGGGCATAGCTAAACCTGGAAAGGTACATTGCTCTTTGATAAGTTATTGTTAAATATTTTAAAGATAATTTGACTCGATGTCAGGACAAAGACATAATACAACCACCTCAACCATTTGAATCTTGGGAAATTTGAATTGGTCAAAATATAATTATTTGACAGACAGCTCTGAGCGGAATGGTAACGTTTTAGGTTATTCACCAATGGAAATGTAGGGAATAACATGTGCCAGTATTTAGATTTGCAAATTGTGCCATACATACACCACCAAAGACATCAGGCACATTTAATGATTATTTTTTTAATATTTCTTTTTCGAGTTTGTTTGTGTCCAAAATGATGTCTATTACTCGAATCACAGAGAGAAAACTTTGTGACATCTACTCCTGGCCTGGAGCGCGTCAGATTGAGAAATTCTCCTCATTGTAATGTGTCTAATTGGGTGGGGCTTATATTGTCATAGTTGAGCCGAAAATTCCGACCATGGTGAAATAAACCCAGTCAATTTTTTATTCCCAGTCGGACTCCCTTACACGCAAGCGCGCACCGCGGCGCCGGAGGAGTGCATATTACCTATCATCTGTGCTAATAGTTAGTCAGCTAATAGGGTACCGCTCCATTTCCGCGAAATACAATTTCTCCTAAATACCATTTACAAGACTCGATAGACTTGGCAACACGCCGCCACACATGACTGCGTGACTGATATATAATAAGTAATCAATCTAGGCCTATATATATACCGAGATGCGCTTTTGAAAAACGACAAGTAAATTGAGTACTGAAACACGCTAGAAATGTTTTAACTTCTGAACGAGCGTTACATAAGGTAAGTGTTTGTTTATGACAGATGTATTTATCAGTATTCAGTAGCAAAGTTTATAGCACCCTAATCAGGGAAATATTTTGGTCCGATCTGCTCTTACTCAACCCGCCCATCATTCGTATCTCGCGAGATCTCCTTCAATTCCTGATAGAGAAAAGTTTCTCGTATGTATTGAGTAGCCATTAGCGTAGTGATTTCCACCAGAATATGGGGGTAGATAGAATTGAAACTTAAAAGGACAAGAGCGCTACTCTCCTCATACCAGACAATATTAATTCACGTGAAACGAGATGATATAATACGGTGGCACGTATCTACTATATATATAGTAGGCTGTATGACAAGTAGTTAACAGAAAAATGATCCCTCTGAAATCGTCGTAAAATTCAAATCTAACGCACAAAATGAGGTCAAGAATTTGCTGACGTTGCGTGGATATTGACATCACGGGAACCACTGGGTGGATCAAGTCCATTTTAATGTCTGTATTAAGCTAGTGATACTGAGGTTAAGATGATACCAAAATCAACACGATCCATAGTGTTCCTTTTACAGTCCGCTACGGAGATGGACTGGGTTCCGATATGTTTGGTCGGCGAATTGGAGTCTGTGTAACAGTCCGGTCGTTGTGATGACGCAATAAGATGGCCGGTCAATACGTTAGAGGTGTATTCTCGTAGAAGCCACGCATCTATTTTTAAATTTCCCGCCCCTGTGAGAGATATTTGGACAGACTGACGGGCGTGGGAGAGTCAGAGCAATTAGTATGTTCAGAAGTTGGAGAACTCCGCCACAGCTTGATAACGCGCCTCTTAATCGACCTTAGCTACAATATTCGACACAAACCCCGGTTATTGCTTCGTATAATTCACGTATCCATTCGCTTGCACCTTAAATCAAATTAAATATGTCATATATCTCACGTTATTTAACTTTTTAGCTCATTGTTGACGAATTTCTTTAGCAAATTTCAAGCGAGCAGCCATTGAAAAAATAGTGATGACATAGTACACAGCTTTTCGGCTTGAGCAAATTCGAGCCCCAGGATGAGTAAAGTAAACTGGAAAGACAAGGAGGAACTAGATCACATCAGTTTTGTTGGTTAGATACGATATTCAATTATTTATGCTGCATTCATTATTATGATTTTATATCCGTGGGTGTTTGGGTGTGTGGGGTGGGTGGGTGAGAGGGAAGTGGGTGAGTGAAAGAATGAGCGAGTTATTCAGTGAGTGAATGAGTCAGTGCGTGGTCGGTCGGTCGGTCGGCCTTCTAGCCTACAGGACTAGTCGACCAGCTTACTAGCTAACGGGCCTAGTCTAACAGCTTACTATTCTACTAGTCTACAGGCCTAGTCTACCCGCTTACTAGCCTACACTCCTAGTATACCAGTCTACTAGCCTACAGGCCTAGTGTAGCGTATATGGTTAGGCCGTAGCTCTGCCTTAGCCAGTCTTGGCTAGGTCTTCATTAGACATTAGGTAAGCTACAGCTAGGCATTATTTGGGCTTGAATATGCCTTATCTAGCCTTAGCTATGGTTATCTAGTCGTTATATAAGCGTTAGCTGGGCTTGGTTAGGCCTTCATAGGCCTAATCTATGCCTTATCTACGCTTCGCTTAGTCTTAGCTATACCGTAACTATGCTTACGTAGGCATTAGTTAGTCCTTACTTAGACGTAACTGGTCCTTTCTTAGGCTTGGCTACGTCTTAGCTAGACCTTAACACGGTGTGACTTAGCCTTATCTAGGCATTGACCAGGCTTTGATAGACATTACCTAGGCATTAGTCTGTCTTGCGTAGGCCATAGCCAGCCTGGATTAGGCATTACTTAGGCCATAGCTAAGCTTGGCTAGGCCTGAGCTTGGCCTTATCTAGGCTTGGGAATACATTATCTAAGTCTTTGTTAGGTTTTGGCTAGTATTACCTAGGCTTTAGCTGGGCCTTAGTTAGGCCTTAACTAAAGCCTAGGTAATGCCTAGATAATGTTAGCCAAAACCTAACTAAGAACTAGATAATGTATAGCTAAGCCTAGATAATGTCAATCTCAGGCAGGGCTAAGCTTTGCTAAGATCTAAGTAATGCCTAATCTAGTCTGGTTAAGGCCTACTCAAGCCAAGCAAAGGACTAGGTAAGGTCTACGTAAGAACTAACTAATGCCTATGTAAGCAAAGCTAAGGCCTAGTTAAGACTAAGCGAAGCATAGATAAGGCATAGATTAGGCCTAGGATGGCTTAACCAGGCCCAGCTACGGCTTAGGTAACGACTAGGTAACCATAGCTAAGACTAGAGAAGGTGTATGCAAGCACAGGTAAGGCATAGCCGTGGCTTAGCTAATGTCTAATTAAGACCTAGCCAAGACTGACTAAGACAGCTACGGCCTAACCATGTAGGCTAGATTAGGCCTGCATGCTAATAAGCTGGTATACTAGGACTGTAGGCTAGTAAGCGGGCAGACTAGGTATGTAGGCTAGTAGAATAGTAGGCTGTTAGACTAGGCCATAGGCTAGTAAGCTGGTGGACTAGTCCTGTATGCTAGAAGACCGACCGACCGACCGACCGACCATCCACTGACTCATTCATTCACAGAATCACTCACTCACTGAATCACTCACTGAATAGCTCAGCCACTCTTTCACTCACCCACTTCCCTCTCACCCATCCACCCTCGCACACGCAGCAACCCACGGATTTTAACTGAGAAAAATGAATGAACCATACATAATTGAATATCTTATCTAACCACCAAAACTACAGCATCAATATTTCTGCAATGGCCGTTTGCTTGAAATTTGATAAAATTCGTCTACAGTGGGCTAAAAAGTTAAATAACTTGACATATATGACATATTTAACAGGATGGAAGGTGCGAGGGAATGGATAAGTGAATTATACGAAGCATTAACCGGGGAGGGGGGGGTGGTGGTGGTGGTGGTGGGGGGGGGGGGGGGGGGGTTTGGGTGGAGCGGTGGCTTTGTGCCGAATATTGTAGCTAAGGTCGATTAAGAGGCGCGCCGTTATCAAGCGGGGTGGCGGAGTTATCCAACTTTTAAACATACTAATTGCTCTAACCCTCCCCGGCCGGGCAGTCTGTCCAAATATCTTTCACATGGGCGGGTTGAGTCAGAGCAGACTCGGACTACCGTTATTGATGAACAGATGTAGATAAACCTTGAGAGGGATATTCTACCCGTAACCCTTGACATCAGTACAGAGCAATCCACTAATCGATTTATTTACCGCATGTTAGTATTATGTTTATTTTACTCACATGTTTTATGAGCCTACTCCATTTTGTGAGGTACTGCACGAGTGACTAACGAATATTGGTTCTAGAAACGAATGCCACAATGTACCCATTTATTTCAAGTGAATGGCATAGATACACACATTTTCATGTCCCCCCCCCCCCTACCGACCCAACCCCTCCCCCACCCCTGTGAGAGGAAAACGATTAAAGCTATCTATACACAGTAAAGTCTTCGAATCCTAGGTATTTTATGTATTAATACGCCAATATCAATGGGCATCATTATTTCCGTGTACAAAGCGGTCTATGCGGGACTATAGTTGCTTGGGCTGGCTTTCTGTTAAAAGTATATGGCCAAGGGTGTAGATAGAGCCTGATACCCTTAGCATAGGAACAACCTTCCTTTATTAAGTGATGTCAAGTAACACGACATCAACGCTGGAACTAAAAATAGGTCGCACTGATGTCACACTAATCTCCCTTTGATCCACTACATAACTTAAGCATACAATGCGTGACAATTGTCTGCAGATAGTTTAAAAAAGATAATCATTACCTTTAATTGGTTTACCATAGCCTTGGCTTTTGGCACATTGATCCCAATTGTATTGCACATGTTTGGGCCCTTAAGGGCAACTGTACACCCAAGTCTGGTGGAGATCTAGTAGAAACAATGTTATTGAGAAATGTATTTTTCAGGCACATGGGTTTCAAAGTAATGCCTTTAATATGTTTGCCATGGCCTGGCCCTTTGACCTTTTGACTGTAAATTTATCGCACATTTTCAAGCATCCACAGGCAATCTTTCTTCTAGTGTAATTACTGTATATGAAAAGCATGCCAGAATAAGATGCTGTGACTGGCTGGCTGGCTGGCTGGCTGGCTGGCTGGCTGGCTGGCTGGCTGGCTGGCTGGTTGGCTGCCAGTAGGCCAGGCAGCCAACCTGCCTGCCTACCTGAGCTGCGGTGAAAGCCTGCCTGAATGTCTGCCTGCCGGACTGCCTGCCTGCCTGACTGTTTATTGTGAAGTTGCTACCGGCAGATAAAAATTCTCAGAAATAACAGGAAATAAGCAGAAGATTGATAGAACGTGGCATGGCGTGAACATGAGTTACCTTCCTAATATTTTCGACAATTACTAATTAGTTATTCATAAATAAGCTGTTTATATGTCTTATATAAACTGCACTAATAGGAATAAAAACTCAAGAGGCATACCTAATAAAGAAGAATAAGCTACAGGTGATTTTAAGGTAAGAGTAATACCCAGACTGTTTTCGTTCTTACCATTTGTGCCAACACACTCATTGAACCATGACCTAAAGATTTGATACATTGACATCAAATTCAAGGCACTAATAGCCAGTTCCAATAAGAAGGGTGTACCAAATATGATGATTCCATCTACTTACATCACATAGTTATGTAAAAGATGCTATTCCAAAATACATGACCTCGGTGTCACGCTTCTAGCGAGCGCCAATATGGATAGATGTGCCAGATTCAGTTATTCTAACTTCTCGTATTGGATATTTATGACCAGCCATCTTCAGGTTTTTACGGAGTTACCGCTTGACTTAGATATTTAATCATATTACCTGAAACTAGAAGTGGTTCTGAACAGTCACAAATTCCAAACTTCTGCCTTTGTAATGAAGGTTTCAGCTCTTAACTTAAATATTATTCTATATTAGTTTTGCGGAGCGTCTAATAAAAAGGAGTTAGATTAAAATAAGTTAGGTCTGAATGAACATAGAACGAATAAGATTCTCTAGAACACTCGACAACAGCTAAGTTTGGGTAGCATAGTTGTAGTACAATTCAGAAATAAATTAACAAAGTTTCCTGAACAAGGTAAGTGTAAGTAGTGAAGTGGGGTGGGAGGACAGACGTTATTGTTCTTCTCAGCAGGAGGTCTTGGAGAACAATGGCGTCCGTATGCACGAAAATGGCGTCCGTAGGCACACAAAGAACAATGGCGTCCGTACGCACTGGTATGTAAGGACAATGGCATCCATCCCCCCCCCACGGTAGAGAGATTTGAGAAGAACAATGACGTCTATATTCGCACACTTGAGAATCTATGTTTAGTATATGTGACTAAAATTGTTGAAAATTTTAACCCCTAATAGTTGGATATTTTACATTTTAACTTAGCGGCGCGCACCCCCCCCCCCCCAACCCCCACCCCTCCACCCCCCCCCCCCTCCGTCGCCCCTCCTGTACTGTGTATGTAAGGTAAAATTAAATAGAGTTTAAGAGGTGGTCTAATAACGGAGGTCGTAGGAGGAGGAGGGCGGAGGCTGAGGAGGAATGCTATGGCGGCCAGCTGGTCTCTGCATGGTGCTGTCCACACACAAATGAAGAACAATGGAGATCGTCCGCACACGTTTTTGAGAACAATGGCGATCATCCTCCCATGATTTAGAGATTTGAGAACAATGAAGTCTATATTCGCACACTTGAGAATCGATATTTAGTATATGTGACTCATGGTAAAACCCCGTTGTATGTACTGAAAATCTTAACCCCTAAAAGTTGGGTATTTTATGTTTTAGCTTTGCGATTCACGCCCCCCCCCCACCTCCGTGTGGTAAAAATAATAGATTTTAAGAGGTGGACTGATAATAGGATGTAAAATAGAGTTTAAGAGGTGGTCTGATAAGGGAGGTCTATAAGGAGGCTGAGGAGTAGCGGAGAGGAGGAGGAGGAGGCTGAGGAGGAATGCTATAGCGGCCGGCTGGTCTCTGCATGGTACTGTTCTCTGCGCGTATTTAAGCAGAGCATTCCTGTCTAGTTCACTGTCGATATTTGTTCTTTTTTAAAACAAACATTTTAGAGTGTAGATTTTACAATTTTAAATAAAGCTCGGATTAAGTGTGCGTTAAAGACATGGCAAAAATGGCAGATAATTTAATCGACGAAATTAAAGAATGTGAAGAGGCGGGTAATGTGATTTTGCAGCAGACGCATGACTCTGATGTCGCTAGATTAAACATGGATCTACCCTTTTCACCTGATGAACATGTGGATAACCTTATATATTGGGGTTCTATGTTATATGAACATAACGACTTTGCATTACGTGATGTAAATGATAGTGATGTCAACTCTGTTCCTGATTACTGTGAAGTCATTCCTGAACTGTCTATTACGAATACTGATGCTGATGTTTTCAATTATTTGGATGATTTATATGATTATGACGTAATCATACCTGCACAACCTGCTTCTACCGATGATCTAACTGATCATACGAGAACTGAACTATCTATTCCTGATCTGAGTACCGTACCATCATCATTTTTCAATTATCCGCATAACGATTGTGACGTAATTGATCCTAATATTCGACTGGTGTACGTGATGGACACGATGTAAATTTAATTGGCAGTGCACCAGTTCCTGACTGTATTGCGCCTTTTGCTAATGACTCAGGTTTTTTGACTCAATGACTCAAAGTCTAAGGATTTAGCATGCCTTCTTAATGATTACGATGTAAATTTATTGACAATGGCTCCCTTCTTGTCTTTATTGTGCCTTCATCTAATGACCTATCTCTGGATTTAGCATACCTTACTAATAATTCCAACTTAAATTTATTCGATGATGCCCTGGTTCATGACTGTATTGCACCTTCTGCTAATGACCTATCTCTGGATTTAGCATGCCTTCCTAAGGATACCATCCTAAATTTATTTGTCAATGCACCAGGTCCAGACTGTTTTGCGTCCTGCTAATGACTTATCATCTGGATTTAGCATGCCTTCCTAATGATTCCACTTATCGAATCGATGTTCCTACTCTTCAAACTGTTATTGACATGCATGCAAATCATTCGGCAGATGAAATTGGTCTCATCACTGATGAAATCAGTCGATGTATAGCAGAGACTATAGTGCTTACAAATGATCTACTTAAGCATTATTTGCAATGCGTTCGGCGCAAGCATGCTCAAATCAGAGGGTCGGTATTTGATTATACCGACTATATATATGTGGAGACTGTGCACAAATACCGCAGTAAAAAGTCTCATCTCGAAGCTACTGGATATAATGTATCTTTTAAAAGTTATCCTATAGCCGATACACCACTTTCTCATTCTGAGTTCGTGTCAGGCCTCTTTCAATCTTTGCTTGATATATATAGCGAATATAGTAATGTTCAGCCGAATGACCACATGAGAATCGAGTTGATTCACCCTTCTTTGGAAATACCGATAGCGATGGATTTTAGGCTATGGAATGAAATTACGCCTGACATAATTTTAGAATCAGTGGAAAAGGTCAGTCAGTCAAATACTGATTGTAGGTTATCAGAGGGTTTTGAATTTCACGTTTTTCGTGTAGAGGACTACAACTTAGGTGGGCGAAATGGTACTCTCCTAGGTGTGATCGATTCTAGACATTTAAATTTATTAAATTTACATTCATCTGATTTAGATGCATACATGTGTATAAAAAGATGTATTATACCAGTTCTCGCTGAATATCCATTCTGTTTCGCAGCAGGAATATTTTTAGGAATAAAATTTATTGAGAAAATGAGCAAATTAATCTCTGCAATTGAATGGCATAATTTGAGATGTAATAAAACATATGTGACGCATATGGTGCTTGAATATCATACAGCGTGTTGTATTCCTGAACGCGAAATTAATAGTACTGATTCGAACAAATTTCAGGAACATTTAAGCAGTCAATTTTCTATTCAAGTCTACTCGGAGTCAATGCATGAACACCTATTCGGTAGCTCGGCTGGTGCGATCTTTGTAATTCGCATGAAGCATGAACAATATGTTTTGGTGATAAATGGTGTATGGATCTATGACAGTTTCGTCCTGATGGTTATCCTACTGAACGTGGTTTATATCTCAGCGTAGTAGTGTTTAAACAGCTGTTACAAATCATTACCGATATTGAAGATGTGGTAAAACGTGCGCGCAAAAAAGAAGGCATACTATTTACATATTCTTTGGACAATTCTGTTCGCATTTCTGTCTGTGACGAATTTCCGTGTATTGACATACGCTATTTTTTCTGCTCTGACGCAGAACCACGCCCCACACATAGCGGTTTATACCTGCAAGACAACAAGTGGGAATTATTTCTCCTAATTTTATGTCACAATCATAGCATTCCTCCTAAGTTGCGCCTCGAGTATCTGATGTTGTAATCATATTCTTAAATGTTCATATCATTCCTCCTAACTTACGTCTCGAGTATCTAACATCACAATCATAGCATTTCTTATAAGTTACGTCACAATAATATTCTTAAATGGTCATAACATTTCTTCTATGTTATGTCTCGAGTATCTGATGTCACAATCATAGCATTTCTCATAAGTTACATCTCGAGTATCTGACATCACAATTATATTCTTAATGCTCGCTAACCAGTAAACATTGATACAGTATTCGCAGAAGAGTAACTACATATTACATCATACTGTTACCATTGTGACGGTTCACGTACGTTCATGTACGACTAAGGTATATATATATATATATACTAATGAGCGTATACCTCCTTAGTCATAGGTGGACGTGTGTGTGCCGACGCAATGCCAACCTCACTTGACTTCAATATGGTGTTACATCACCCATTTACTATGATTGTCTCTGGACCAACGCAGTGCAGTAAAACTGAGATGATAAAAGCACTAATAAGAGATCCCTACGCCATTGCACCCCCCCCCCCCTTCCACAGAGGATTGTGTACTGCTACGGTGCATGGCAAGACGGGTATAACAATTTGGCGAAAGATGTTGAATTTAAAGAGGGTGTGAATGTTGAACTAGACACAAGTTGCAGAACATTGCTGCTACTCGACGATTTGATGAATACATGCGACGAGAATGTGGCTGACCTTTTACATGCGACGAGAATGTGGCTGACCTATTTACAAAACATTCTCACCATGAGAATTGTAGCATGATATTTGTCGCACAAAATCTGTTTCACAAGTCACGCAATAAACGTTACCTGTCACTACATGCTATTGTTTAAGAATCCACGTGATGCATCATCTGTTCATTCTTTACCTAATCAAATGTACCCAGGCAATACAAAGTATTTGATCGAATCATATAAGGACACTACACACGCACCTCAATCATATCTACTAGATTTGAATCAGAAGACATCTAACAATATCAGACTACATTCATCTGTTCATCCGAAGGAGGGCTGATACGTTTACATACCTAGGAAAAATGGCATCACGTAAAATGGAATGCCATTTGCCAATGCTGCAATATTTGGCTAAAGTAAAGCCTTCAATCAGAAATGATGTAATCACACAGTGTTCAAACGAATTGGAGAATGTACTATGCGAATCATGCCTACACGTATTACGTGGGAAAGTCATCTCACTAAATCATGATACAAGCAGCTGAGTAAATATAGAGACAAAATGCACACGCTGACTAGTTGCGGAGTGCCATACGCACGTAAAAGAAAATTGCCACAAACAGGTGGATTTTTAGGAGCCTTATTACCAGTGGTGATTGGTACACTGGTGCCATTAATTTGTAAACTGTTCACGTGAAAAGATGGAACATACATGTAAAATGGAGCTAGTTCCTCACGAATTGATAGGTAATTTAAATGAACAGAGTAAAATTTCTTTGCTACAGACAGACCCATCAATACGTAAAGCTATTAGTCTAGACAACGAGATATCCAATATATTAGCCAGACACGATCTGACTGAGAATGAAAAAGCAAAATCGTATTCACAAGTATTGGATACGTATAGGCACTACTATCAGCAAACGCTGCAACCCATAACTAACTACGATGTGCTGCCCACACAAATACTTGAACGTACAATGAAGGGAATACCAAAAACATACAAGACAGGCCAGTAGACTAATTGATATTTTACATTCGGTTCATGAACATTTTAACGTTAATGCCATGGGCGAAGTGACAATAGAGCATACGTTTTCCCCAAAAAAGTAATGTACTTGACCTGCTTACAAACGTCGTAGCGCATGGGTGAAAACCTCTTTTTGCTGGTATGCACAATCAAGCGGAGGGAAAGTTTCTTAATCTGCTACGTGTCCTAAACATACCCCATAGATTCGTAGGCCAAGAGAAAACAATGAGACAGATATATAATGGCGCAGAAAAGGATGATAGCACCAGTGAGTACACGCCTACCCCCGTGAGTAAAGGAATACGTAGAAAGAGTTATCTAGCAGGCAACAGGAAGAAAAAGGGACATTCAATTCCGGTGTGGGTAAATTTAGATAAGTCATGAATGATGCTAAATTGGCAAAAGTATATTTTGATCCGAAACATTACGCATCTTTTGGCGGGAAAGAAAAGCTATATAGTGCATTCAAGGGTTATACCACGTAACTATATCGACAAATGGTTAAAACACCAAGAAGTATATATGCTTCACAGACTGCAGAGAACAAAGTTCGCCGATGAAAAATAAGAGTTTCAGCTGTTGATGAACTATGGCAGGCAGATCTATGCTCGATGGGTATGCTGGCAAAAGAGAACAACAATGTGTTATATATGCTATGCATAGTTGATGCCCTTTCATAATACGCATGGGTGGAATGCCTGTTTAGTAAAACGTTTCTGTAGTCAGGAAAGGGTTACAAACAATATTGGGTCATACGGAGCGCCACCCACACGCTATTCAAACAGACACAGGGGGCGAGTTCGTAAACCGTGTAATGAAGAAGTATTTGAAAGATAATGGAATACATTTCTACACTTCTCAAAATGAAACGAAAGCAGCAATGGTAGAGCGTTTTCAACACACCCTGAAGGGTCAAGTATACAGATACATGATGCATAAAAATACACAAAAGTATATTGATGTATTACCTAGTTTAGTCACAGCATACAATAACAACACACATTCCAGCACGTCCATAGCTCCTGCTGACGTCGACCATAGTACTGAGTTAATCGCATGGAGAAATAGATATGGAAAGAAGATGAAGAAACATACCAAATCTAAAAACAGTCCTACTCAAGGCGACCATGTTAGAATATCACAAGCAAAAATGCCATTTGAAAAAGCATATCATGGGCAATGGAGTAGGGAATTGTTTAAGGTACGCGAGGTACATACAGACAAATATCCATACTTATATAAATTAGAAGACTATGGAGGCGACCCGATTATTGGTACTTTTTATCGTGATGAGATACAGCAAGTGATAGAATAAAATGATAAAGAGTACTCAGTGGGAAAAATACTTAAAAGTAGAAAAAATAAAAAGGGATAATGCGGGTATCTGGTAAAGTGGCTTGGTTACCCGGCTAGGTTTAACACATGGGTTAATGAACTAAGTACTATACATCATTAACAATGGATGAATATATAGAGAGAAGATCGGATTAGAGCATGTGGCAAATGATGGGTTCGCGAGTACCGAAAGAAGAAATAGTTTACCAAGCTCAAATTATGATAATTTATCGTAATCATTACGTGTATCATGAATCTGAGTATACAAAATGGTCAATTGGGCATATGGATATCACCTTTGAGTGGATGTCTAGGGTATATATTGCCTAGTCCACGCATAAAGACAGCCATACATCATTCAACTCAGAATGAACGAGGATCAGTTTTACATGACCCTTCCGAGCAATAGCAGTACCCAGTTCTTTCCAGACAATAAGATATCAGAGTTTAGAACTCATCTGTAAACTCCATTAACATTAGATGGCGAATGAGAAGTCGGCCTCTCGAGTGTGCTATATCCGAGGAGTTGGCTTACTATTGCAGAGGAAGGTTTTGTGCAAATATATGCATTTACTAAGAACACGATAAAGAAGAAGAAGAAAGGAAGCGATGTGTCAGAAGAAATTAGCAAAGATGACATAAGTGCATTAGAAATAGAAAAGAAAAAGACAACGACTTTTCCGCTAGTTTTAAAAGATGTTTTTTTAGATAATCCACGTCCTGCCAATCGGGGAAAACGGACACGAAATGATCGGGGAAAGTATCTAAATGGACAGATAGAGAGCAAGACACGATTTATACACAGACAATTTTGTTTCAATTTTTACTTGCATCGCGCGAATTTCGTTTCTCTCACAGTTAAAGATAATTATGCAACACGATTAGGTGGAGAAGTAGCAAATTTAATCGGATTCGAAGGAGGAAAAATACATATGGGACTATAGACTTTAAAGAATCATTTCATTCAAATCATGAAGGGGTTTCTACGACCGCGTATATATACTGCGACGTAGTCTCACACAGCGTGGTAGGCGATACTTCCGCACCGCTACTCAGAGGGATACCCATTTCTAGTACAGATGGAGGGAAAGATATATGTCAGTGGATGTTTCCTGATATTCAATACCGCTCTGTGTCAAAGAACTACATCGATACTATTGGAATACCTATAATGGATAGAACTGGCGCCAATGTACCATTCAAAGACGGAGCATCACCGAGTGTACTCTGTCTGCATTTCAGATGACGACAACGACGATGAGAGGGCGAATGAGTGCTCCAGCAGGTCATGGATGTATTCCAGTTTTTGTAGGCGCGCGTTACCAATCAGGGCATGGACTCTGTAATATCTTAGGCGGACAATTACGTTCAGCAATACCTATCGTAAAAAATGTAGCTAAATCTGTAGGTAAACAAGCGCTTAGTGCTGGAATCGGACTAGCTGAGGACGTAATGGCTGGAAAAAATGTTAAAACAACATTAAAATCAAGAGCTTGTGGTGTTGCTATGTCTATGATACCAGAAGCTGTAACGGCAGTGCGTGGTGGTTTAAGACCACCTCAACCTAAACGTAAAAAGAGGAATAATACAGGTAATGCTCAGTCAATGCACACGATACCGAAGAGGAAGGGTTGCAATAGACGGCATAGAAAACAAACTGATACAGTACAGATCTTAGTTAGCTTTACTTAAACGCATCCTAAAGCTCGTTTAAAATGCGTCTATATGGCATCATTTTCTCGTAGTGATTTACTTATACATAGCGCATATGGTAAAATCTCAAGAGGCATCTTGAATTTTATCTTGACGGGTTGAAATTTTGACACTACTGGTTTGACATTTTGAATGACGGGTTTAACTTTTTGCCCTACGCGTTTGGTAGCGGTTGAAAATTTTATGATAAATTAAATGCGCCATCAATTCCAACCGCGGGTCTCCAGTTCTTTCGACGAGTCCTATGGCTAGAGGCAAACGGGTACTCGGTTCCTAGTCTAGGCAGACCTGGTATCAGGACAGGTTTCCTCCGTACATGTATTTCGCATGCTTTGCAAACTTTGAGCGATTCGTACAGCAGATTTTAACTTATTTATGTCAATATGTGGCCGGATTTATCAGAAGATGTATTTAATTTAGTGTTTCTTTGCGGGATTCGTCTAATTTCTGTGTTTTTATAGTTAAAATCTCAATATATCGAATGCCGAATGGACAATCGTCTTGAACTGGAACACCATTCCATTCTAATGACGTCATCGCTGTGAAAAATCTGGAGGTCATAAGGGGAAATGATCTGTGAGAGCAGGGGTTAAAATTAACATGAGCGCGAGGTTAGATGAAATTGACCAGGGCTAGTACAACTTGTAACCGACCAATTTGACATGTCAACCCTTTAATGGCCAAGGTGGTCAAAAAATTCTTCTGATGTGAGCAGAGCAAGACGACTATTTTTGGAAATTTACCAGTAGAATGACTGGCTCGATAATTGAGCCAGTCATTTCAGTGGTAAAATAAAAAATAGACTTCCCTTGGTCTGCAAAGATTTGAAGGGCTATAGTAGAATCTACTAATCACTAGTCTTATCTAAATGTAGTGGCTCATCTGGCTTAATTTAAAACTTTTGAGAGGGTGTCAAATGATGTGCGAGAGTGTGAACAGGACAATGGGAAATCTAGATAAGAGCCCAATCTTTGACTACATAAAATAAATGTTGTCAGCCAATCCACAATCATATGGATAACCCACATACCAAATTTGGTTGAATTCCACCCAATTGTTTGGGAGGAGATTGCATGGTGAATGGATGGAGACAAATGTATCCACATTTTTTCAAAACTTGGAGATAAAGAAAGGACTCGAGGAGATTTTAAAGGTAGGTAGGTAATTAATTCAACGTCATCATGAGATTTTCTTTCGGATTGAGAAATTAGGCTACCACCACCATTTAACATGCCACATTGTTTTCAGGACCTGTCGGTGAAAGGGTTAAATATAGCAAAAGCTGGAATTGGCATGAGGATAAAACAGAAATTTCGATTTTCTAATGGATGGATCCACTTTTAGCTATGCCCCGCCCATCTCTAAGTAGGCTCCATCGATGCTTTGCGACCATGTGTTGGGATCAGTATGTACTTTGAATCCTGAATTCCAAATTTCATGGTAACTATAGATACAGCTAACCTGTTGAATATTTCGAAATTAATTTCAATTAATTTTACCAGGGTATGTTGTTAAATATTCAACAGAATATTTACTAAATAGTAAAGACATACAATTCGTACAACTGACTCAACAGATTAAGCTAGGTCAGCCTACATATGATGTAATTCATTATGACATCATATATTTAACACTTTAACACTCATGCAGGGTTTTGCGGAGACAGGGCCCTTGCACCAGTTAGTGCTCTAAAATTCACACCATCCAATCATTATCTCCACACATGGTTCATTGGCCAACTTGATCCAACATTTGTCAAAATGACCCATGATTTCTTGAGGAAGTGAGACAGTTCACCCCACTAAGCAACCGGATCGGCAGAACCCGGCTCATATCATCCAAAACCGGTTTCTGCAGTGGTGTTGAGAAATATTTATTTGCAGACCATAACTGTCTCGATAACTGAGGCAGTCATTCCAGTCGTAAATTTTCAAAAATGGTCTCTTGTTCTGTAAATAGATATTTTCCTATCGGTAATTGGCGGTCTGACTTGAATCAGTCTTTCACTCTCCTGACATGCGCGATTAACTGTCCTCAGCAGTCACTCACCTGGAAACACCAACTCCACCGGAAAACTTTGAAGTCTAGATGCTCTCCGATAGCAGCTGAGGTGTTTCCAGGTATAAATAGGCTTACGGGCTGTTTTGCTGTCTATGAAATTTAAATATTTCTTTACTAGTTTCCATAGAAATTTTTCTTTCAAACTTCACATCACCTGAGGTGTAACCACCATACATGCCACCCAGAAAAATTAATGAATAATCCAGCAAGCTTATCAGGTACCACTGTATCACCATGCATGTCACCCAACAAAATGAATGAATAAACTGGCATGATTATAATCGTGCTGGTTTATTGTAACACATATTATCAGTGAGGTACGCGGTGGTATAGTGAATATCCCTATGAGCAATGCACGCTGTACTCAGACAGAGTGAGATTATAGTAGCTAATTTATTAGCTCACCTGGCCAAGTGAGCTTATGCAATGGCGACCATCCATCGTCTGTCTGGCGTCCGTCAGTCCATCAACTTTTCTTTAAACGACTTCCTCTCAAGAACCACTTGGCCGATTTCAATTATATTTGGCAGGAAGTATTCTTAGGGCACAGGGATCAAAATTTGTTCAAACAAAGTCGATCGGCCAATTTGGCCGGTGGCCATCTAGGATTTTGGCCGATTTTAGGAAATGGCTTTAAAAATCTCCGAAACCGCTTAGTGGATCGATTCAAAACTAACGAAATATCATATAGGGCAAGAGCTGAACCAAATTTGTTCGAAGGAACTTGATTGGCCAAATGGTTCGGTGGCCATCTCGGATGACCTAGTTTCCGTGAAAACGACTCACAATGTTAATGTCGGCATCTGATATCTGTGTTGTGAAAATGAAACTGATAGGATGTCAAATGCCAGAGTTATCACTCCTTAAATATTTGCAGTTTCACTTTCATATGGCAAATACAGGTTTGTTCCCACAGTCCATTGATTTATCACCATGTCAGATTTTATTGCCAAACTAGATATTAAATTCCAATTAACAGATTAACCTTTCCAACACTGCAGACATATTTAAGATATGTATTATGTGCTCTGGCATCTAAGCTCTTAAAAATATTTTGAAATGTATTTGATTGAAAGTTGTTGCTGCTTTAGGCAGCAATGAAAGTTGTTGCTCCCTAGACTTTCAGTCAAATTATTGTTTTAATCAACTCCAGCTCACCCTACCCCTGCTGCTAACTTGGTGATTCAGCCAGATGCGCATGTGTTAAATGGATTGTGTGGTGGTGGGGAATAACCTGCTACAAAGACCACCTCCCTGCCTTTAGAGACCATTTTCTTCAATTGTATTTAAACCTCTGGTAACCATCTGACTTTTTTGCAGACGACATATTCCAAAGGTTATATAGCTGAACCTGATAAACATTTTGAAAACAATTGGACTAAAAGTTGTTGGTGGCTAAGCCGCCAACAACTTCCAGTCGAATTGTTTTCAAAATATTCAAGAAGTCAAGAGCTTTTGAAAATTGAAATTATTGACTGCACTGAGACATTTAAGAAACCATCTGTAGTTAGCACTGATATCAGCTATTTTCACTTAAACATTGTTCAAAATCACTAATGCAAAAAAGCAGTCCAGAGATTGTTGTCAATATCTCGAAAACTAAACCATTTGACTGAAAGTCATTGGAAGTGACACCGATGGATGTAAAACTTAAGTAAGATTAGTTGAAATGCTAGGTGAGCGATACAGGCCCATTGGGCCTCTTGTTATTGTGGCGTGAGACTGAGTGGTGGTAGTAAACACTTGACCGGGCAGTGCACCAATATCATGTCAAAATACATGTAGCATTCTATCAGTATTTGTGTTGGTACACCTTTTAATAATTTATTACATAATATACTTGTACCAACACAGATAGAATGCTATTTTGTCATGCTACTGTTGCAATGCTAGGTCAGGTGTTCACTACCACCGCTCAGTCTTACCTATAGTTTTGCCCAATGGAGGAATCCAGTTTTAGCTATTCCCCGCCCATCTTTAGCTAAGCTCCACCCAAGCTTTACCTGCATTGGGATTGATCTCTGCACTCTGAATCTCAAATTCCTGAAAACTATACATGTAAGCTGTTGATATGACAGCAACAACTCCCAGTCAAATTAGTTTTAAAATAATCGACATCATTTTTATTAACCTTTTAATGGTCATGCTGACCAAAACTGGCCTGTTATGGCCTTGTGGAATGGCCATTTACAGGCCAAGAGAATAGAATTTTTGAAAAATCACCACAAATGACTGGCTCAATGACCGAGCCAGTAAGTTGTCATAAATTTTCAAAAATTGCATTCTCGGCCTCTAATTGGACATTCAATAAGTGGATATTAAAATTTTCTTCACCAAATTTGTCCATTAAAGGGTTAAATCGAATACATATAGTCCGTCATCAATTAAGTGTCTGTGAAGATTGACGAACTTATCTACGTCATTCATTATGTCATTGATTATGTTGTCATCCTTATGCATCATGTAGTTGATTATGACATCAGGATTGATGGATAAAATGGAAAGGTCAATTATGTAATGCTCATAACTCCCTGTGTAATCATATTTGTTTCACTTTCTATTTCAGCTACTGTTGAAACATATCCAGACCACAAACAAATGATGCAAAAATAAGTGTACACAATCTGGAACAGTAGGACAATAATTTGAAAGACCACTATGCTATCAGTAATATATGACCTGTGACCAGCAACATCATTCATCAACACAGACAGTAGCATAACCATAAAACACCGCTGATCGATAACAATACAAATCTCAAAATCAACAGTAAAGTAAACTTAATCTTGGTCCTAGATAATATTGCGCATGCTGGTAATAACCAATCTGTGTTGGTGATTGTTTGAGCAAAACTCTGCATTATATCAATATGGCAGCATTCAATAACAAAGACATTACACTTTTAAATGAATGAATAATCAATTTAATCAAATCCAAAATTACCTGGTTTGACTTACTTACTGTATGTAGGTAAAGGTTGTATGGTGTTTTCATCATTTCTTTGATCTTCAGTGGAACACGGATTGAGAATTTTTCACCACTGTGAACAGCGGAACAAGGTAGTTAAAGGTAAGTAAAGCTCCAGCTTTACACCCCTTTACTGTCCAATATTTGTCAAGAAAATGTAAATTTCATCTGAACCTTTTAATGGGTAAATTTGGTCAAGAGGATTCCAATTGTCTCATAAAATGTCAATTTGCTGATCACGAGTATTCTGGGAGCCAGTCATTCCAGTGATAAATTTTCAAAAATAGTATTCTCTTAGTCAGCAAAAGGGCATTTCTCAGGAACACTGCAGAGGCTGGTTATGGCTGGTTTGACCATTAAAGGGTTAATAAATGCCCATTTGCAAGCCAAGGCAATTTTTTAACATTTAGAACTGTAATGACTAGCTTGGTTATCAAGCCAGTTATTCCAGTGGTAAAATCTTAAAATAGTCTTCTCTTGGCCTGCAAATGGTCATTTCTCAAGACAATTTGATTTCAGAGGCCAGTTTTGACCACTCACTGAGTCACGGTAAAAAAATAATTCTTGTTATGCATGTGGACATTTCTCAAGGCCACCACAGAACATGTTTTCACCAGCTAGAGTGTTAAAGGGTCAATTGCTAAAATGTACAATTCTTATAACAGTGACTAACTACTAACTCTTGGTATATTATTGGTGTATCTAATCATGTTAGTTAGAGCTAATTCAATATAACAAACTTTAACAGTTAATTAAATTCAAACGGCACAACTGATCGTGGTGAATGCACCAAAATAGCCCAAACTTCAGGGCAAACTCTTTGTCACTGATTGGAGAAGTTCACTCAATCTGTATTCTCCTTCGATCAATACTCACCATTCTGTTACTTTCTGATACACAGCTGGCCTTGACAGCTGGCTCTAGGACTATAGACTTAGAAAGCTTTACCGACTCCTTGGAACCGGGTACTCGGCACCCAACGGGTACTCGGCACCCAACTGCCGAGTACCCGTCTACCATAGAGCTCATTCTTGTTTGCATAGCGACAAGAGCTGTCCACGCTTTTTTGCAGGAGAAAGATTAAAGTTTTTTGAAAAGAAATCTTAAGTTTTTATACTGTGATTTGATAGTTTGTGCATTCTTGAAAGGATCTAACTTAATAAAATGGAGAATACCGCCAATGATGAACAGGTCGTATTTTTCCTTATTATCCATAGTTAAAAGACTTAGGTCTCTAAATTTCGTTGTGTCGCATGTCCCAATTTCTGACCCCATAGAATCTGGGACGTGTGCTAACAACGTGATATGCCAGACGATCGCCTTCTTTAAATCCCAACAGGCGATCGGCAGATATGAAAATAGGTTTGCTACGGTATTTCTAACACGAATATCGGCTGACGTCGTTCTCCGTAGGGTCCGAGCGGGTGACGTCAGACCCGTGATGCTCGGATGTTTATGTGAAGAAATTTTGTTCATTAATTCACGCATCTTGTTCTGGGTGCTGCGTATTAAAAATGGTACCAGAAAACTTTGAAATGGTCAAGTTTACATGTGGTCACGATCGGTTTGCAATGATTGGTGGTGTCAAGATTCTTGAGTGATGCGTGGTCTGTGGTTTTACCGTGTGCTACAGCAGTTTGTTTACATTTTGTTGTTTCTTCACATATCGTGTCGGCTTTCGTTAGGAGTATAATGTATATTGATTGGTAAATATACCCCGAATGCTATGCGATATGATTCCTGGTTCCGTTATACATCCTGGAGGATCAATTTATGGGTGTATTTATGCCCGCTTCGTTCTTGTCGTCATAATCAATGCGATCTTTGCTGTAACGTTGCGGGGTGGGGTGCGGGAGGGTTTGCAGTTAATTTATGGTCAAATTATTTGAAAATTAATTGTCTGCCTTCCATCCATGTTGTTCCGCTTGCTTATTGTAGGTTTGTGCTTATTTTATAGGCCAAGCCAGTCCCGCCATCATACGACGAGTGCCATAAGTTTGTACGCGTCGTGTTTAAGGACCATGTCTGTTTTAGGTGTACGCCCTGTAACCTTGATCATAGATGTAATGTGTGCGCAGTGTGGTCCGTCGATATGATGGTAAAGTTCCTTGCCCAGAAGGATGTGGCTTGGTCTGACGCGGGGTCAGGCGGTCCGATGTTAAATCGTGGAGCTTCCGGTTCGGCCAGTGGGGGTGCTCCATGTCCCCAGCTGGAGGTGGCGGAGATGGCACCGCCGGCGTGGTTCGGTCCGGCTATGCAGGGTTTTCTGCATAGCGTTCTGCCCACGCTGGTGTCGTCACTGCTACCGAAGGTTGGGGGCCAGTTTCTCCCCATGCCTGGTACGGGCCCTGTCCTTGGACAGGGTTCTGGACTGGTTACCGAGGGGGCCGTCTCGTACGGCCCCCTGGCAGTCCCGTCTGGCTCCGGCCTGGCGGGTTCTGTCTCTCTGCGGCCACCTCCGGGTGGTCCAGTAGCGGTGGCTGGTCCGTCAGGTGTGGGAGCCGTCCACCAGGACGGCTTCACGGTTTCCTCGTCTGATGACGACTCTTCGGAGTCTGAAGACGAGGAGGCCGAGAAGGAGAGGTTGCTGCGGCCTGTGATACCACAGGCGGAGTATATGGAGGTCGATTCCATCCTGGACGGAACCGTCCTCCATTTGTCTGGCTTGGCGCAAGCGAGGGCAGTGGCTCCGCAGGTGGTTGAGGCCAATCTGGTACCCGGCACCGGTCCCGTGACAGTTGGTTTGACGCCAGCTGACACGGTGACAGGTGTGCCAGGCCGGGCGTGGTACTCACCTATCTCGCCTGGTCCGGCAGTCAGACGTGGGGTGCCGTTGGCGCCCGTGTCTGGCCTCGGTTCCGCGTCCGCTACGGGTCCGTACGGTTTTCCGTGCGGACCTACCCCATGGACTGGTGTGTTTCATGGGGTGGCGGCGGAACCGGGTGGTACCGGAGTGCCTGGTGTGTCAGCCGCGGCTCCTTGCCGGGAGGCCGTGGCTGGCAGAACTGTGAGCGCGTCAACGGGTGACGTGTTTGCGGGTGTTTCCTCCTCGGAAATAGACTGGTCCGAGGCTTTGGCTTGGCTAGCCAGGGTGGGTGGACCCGTCTGTGGTTTCGGCCACGGCCGAGGAGGATGCGCCCCGTCCGTCGGTTGCATCGATTCGGACGGGGATCTTGCCCGCGGCCCGGATCCAGTTGGTTGGACTGTATCCATGGTTCATCGAGTTGTTGGATGCTATTTATAGCAAGCAGCTTATGACTAAGGGTCAGCTCCCTGCGGCCTCCAGGGAGGTGCGGGCAAGGTGTTGTATTCCGCAGGGGGAATACGACAGATATGGTGTGGTACCGTCGGTCACCGAGGATGACCGATGGGTGCTGGGCATTCAGAGTACCAGGGTGAGTGGGCCCGGCCCGGCACTTGTGGACAAGTCCCAGGCACACCAAGAGGAAGTCCTGTCCCTATGCGATGAGGGTGTGAGGGCAGCTATGAGCGCTGTCAACCACTCTTATCATCTTCTTCAGTCGGTGTGGGCTGAAGCGGGGGCAGACCACCCTGTGCCACCTGTGGCGTTTTCGTGCGTGAATGACGGCTTGGTGCTGTCTATGGATGCACTGGCAAGGGTGCAGGCACATGTGACCAAATCCAGGAGGCAAATGGTTATTGACCATATGCGTCCGGCTACGGCAGTCAGGGAGCGTCTTCTTGAGACGCCCCTGACAGGGCCTAGCATCTTCGGTGGCCAGGCGCGGGCCATCCTAGAGGATACGGCCAGCATCGCGCAGAATCGGTTGGCGGTCAACCTACAGCTGGAGCTAGTGCGGAAACCGCTGGCTGGACAACCTCCAAAGAAGCAGAAGAAGCATAGGGGCAAGGCGAAAGCTAAGCCTGCTGCGACTTCTGCTTCTGCTGGATTTTCTCAGCCGCCGCCGGCTAAGAAAGCCAAGAAGGTTGTAGAGGCTCCTACCCTCCCCAAGGTTGCACCTGACCGCCCTAGAGGCTGGAAGGGCAAGGGGAAGGGTAAGGGTAAGTCCTCAAAGGGCAGACAGAGGGGAGCGGATCGTACCTGAGGTTTCGAGAGCTCCATTCATATCCGCCTGGACCGCACCTGTGCGACAGGAACAGCGGTGCCAGTTATACCACCGAAATGGTTCTCTCTCTCTCTCTCGTTAAGTAAGGGGGGGGGGGAGCGGACTGCGAGCCGGACAACCCCGTTAGACGTCGAGGCGTCTATGGTGGGTGGAAGGCTCATGCGTTTCGTCGAGGCCTGGCGAGGTGTGACGTCAGACAGTCTGGTCCTGGGATGGTTATCCCAGGGTTACATGCCGGAGTGGTGGGACTTTCCGCCATAAAATCTGTCTTTGGCACCTGTCTGGACACCCGTACCAAGGGAGCCAGAGCCGTTCAAAAGGAAGTGTCCGGTTTGCTTCTGAAGGGAGCAATAAAACCAGCAAACCGGAACACTCCGGGCTTCTATTCAAACATGTTCCTTGTCCCCAAGAGAACGGGGGATGGAGACCCATACTCAATCTCAGGCCATTAAATTGGTTTATCCATACACCTCAGTTCCAGATGGAAACGCCGAGATTGGTAATGGCGGGATTGAGGAAGGGAATGTGGTGTGTGTCGATCGATCTGAAAGATGCATATTTCCACATTCCAATGAACTGGAGTTGGCACAGGTTTCTGAGATTTGCGTTTCAGAATCAAGTATGGGAGTTTACTGTTCTCCCGTTTGGCCTCTCTACAGCTCCGAGGGTTTTCACAAGAGTGGTCCTTGTGGTGACAGCGTTTCTAAGAAAAGAGAACGTGGCGCTACACACCTACATAGACGACTGGCTGCTCAAGGCAGACTCGGCAGCCAGGTTGAACGTGGATACTGCTCTGACTCTGAAGTTACTTTCAGATCTAGGCTGGATAGTCAACATGGAGAAATCCGAGTTGACACCCACTCAACATTTCGTTTATTTGGGGATGCGATTCGATCTCGAGGAGGGCAGGGTTTACCCGTCAGAGCCCAGAGTGGTGTCTCTGTTAGCCATCCTCAAGAGTTTTCGAGTGGGAAACCACATTCAGGCGAGGCTGTTTCTTCAGATGCTGGGCATGATGGTCTCCATGGAGCAAGTGATCCCGTTCGCTGCTCTAATGAGAAGACCTATCCAGTTGTATCTGATGTCACCTGTCAAAACTGGTGCCAGTTTGGAGCCGATAATATCGCATCTTGTATGGTGGACACAGCGTCAGAATCTCCTAGTAGGGGTTTCGCTGCACCTACCTCGCCCCCAGCTGTCCGTGTACACGGATGCGTCGCTGGAAGGGTGGGGTGCCTGCCTGGGAGAACACCAGGTCTCGGGCACATGGACTCTCCTGGAGAGTCAGCTGCATATCAATCTGTTGGAAATGATGGCAGTGGAACTGGCGTTGGAAGAGTTTCTTCCGATGATCAGGGGCAAGGTGATATTGATACGTTCGGACAATTCGACGGTAGTATCATACATAAATCGCCAAGGCGGGACCAGGTCACCCACGCTTTGTATCAAAGTGTGGCACTTGATTCAATGGTGCAGGAATTACTCGGTTGTTTTGAAAGCAGCTCACATTCCTGGCCATTTGAACATTCTGGCGTATGCTTTGTCTCGCAGACAGAGAATTCTGCCAACAGAATGGTCCCTCAACCCTCCAGTTCTACGAAGGATCTTCGAGCATTGGGGAAAACCCAACGTGGACTTGTTCGCCACAAGGGAAAATGCTCAAATCATGACTTATATCTCGCCGATTCCAGATCCAAATGCCGTCGATACAGATGCTCTGGCGATAAGCTGGAGGGGGATGCACGCGTACGCGTACCCACCCACCATCCTTCTGCCGAAGGTATTGGTGAAGATCAGGGAGGAACCGTGTCTGGTCCTGCTAATAGCGCCATATTGGCCAAGCAGGGCGTGGTTCACGGATCTGCTAGATCTGCTGGTGGAAAACCCGGTGCAGTTTCCCGAGATTCCGAACATAGTCTCCCAAGCCAAGGGACGCTTCCTACACGAGTGTCCCGAAATGTTCAAATTGACTGCGTGGATGTTATCAAACAACGTTCCACGTCGGAAGGCTTTTCTCGACAAGCTGCTGATTTCATATAACAACAAGGTTAACAGATTTGCAGACTGGTGTGAAGAAAAGGGTATTGATACCTTTCAATCCACTATTCAGCAAATAGCAGACTTTCTCTGTGAGCTGTTCTTTTCAGGACTAGCTCCTGTCACAATTGCTTGATACAAGTCAGCTTTGGCATCAGTTATCCCTTGTCTAGCCAACAGGGATAGTCCAGAGGTGGCCCAGTTAAATGTGATGGTGAAGGGAATGAGCAATCTCCGACCGAGACAACTGGTAGTCATTCCAGCCTGGAGTCTATCTTTAGTGCTCAATGTACTGGCCAAGCACCCTTTCGAACCGTTGCGTTCAGCTAGTCTAAAGCATTTGACTCTAAAGGCGGTCTTTCTATTGGCAGCTTCCTCAGATAGAATGCGCAGTGAGATCCATGCGCTTTCGGCAGAGAGGGACCGATTTATTGTCTCTGGAGAGGGTCTGCATCTTCTGCCAAGAGCAGAGTTTATTTCAAAGAATCAATCTTTGAGATATCCCGGCAAACCGATCATAATACCGAAGTTAACTAGGTTTGATCGTGATGCCAGTGTCTGGTGCCCAGTCCGTGCTTTGACTAAGTACAAGAAACGGACTGACACGTTACAGTCGAACGATAGACATCTGTGGATCTGTCATAAGAAGCCTTATGGCGCCGCATCCATGGATACTATCTCTCGTTGGGTAGTCGAATGCATTCAGACTACTCATGAGATGGCGACTGGGCACCAGGTGCAAGGCGTAAGGGCACACGATGTTAGAGGAATAGCCGCCTCGACCGCCCTTTACAGTGGTGTTCCGTTAAAGGACATCATGGCCCTTGCACAATGGCACTGTGAGTCCTCATTTACGGATTACTATATGAGGGATGTGTCAGACTCGGCCAATCCACTCGGTTTAGCTGTTTTGAGACGATAGTTAAGTGACCACACTGCTCTTCACCCTTTTTTCACTTCGGTTAGAAAAGAACCTAAAGCAGGCATGGTCGAGCGGGAGGATGACAACCAGATTGTGTCACTGATGGCCGGACCAGTGAATGGTTGGCGGTGGTACGTCTGATGTCCAATTATCAGGTAATTCATTAGTGAGAGTTTTTTGTATTATGTCTATACATCATGTTCATTCATCTTATATATTCATGCTCATTCCCAGGCTAATACATGTGGATATGCAAGGAGCAGTTAACCCTCTTGGCATATTTGTGTTTCAGGCGAGATACATGTTCGTGAGTTCTCTCCCTTTTCTTAGGAGAAAAAGGGGGGGGGGGTGCAGTGACGCGAATGTGATTCGGTTCCGATAAATTGACGGTCCTTTTAGGTCTCCGTTAGTCAAGTTGTTAAGTCTAAATCTTTCTCCAAGGGGAAAAAGTAGCATTTATGGCTTGCCCCTTCCCACCAGGTTACTGAACAAATCTGGTGTATATCAGAAAGTAACAGAATGGTGAGTATTGATCGAAGGAGAATGTAGGAAATTTCAATTTCCCTTTCTCCGAGATCTAACAATACTCACCATTCTGTTACGGACCCAGCCTCCCAGCCCCATGGAGGCAAGCCATGGATTTCTCTTGTTTGGTGGCTATGCAAACAATATGAGCTCTATGGTAGACGGGTACTCGGCAGTTGGGAGCCGAGTATCCGGTTCCAAGGAGTCGGTAAAGCTTTCTAAGTCTATAGTCCTAGAGCCAGCTGTCAAGGCCAGCTGTGTATCAGAAAGTAACAGAATGGTGAGTATTGTTAGATCTCGGAGAAAGGGAAATTGAAATTTCCTGCAGTGTACCAGCTTCAAGTTCATCTTCAAGTCTTTCCAGTAGTGGTGGCTTCCTCATCGTCAAACATGTCATCATCAGAAGATTCACTGTCCCACACATTAGCCGTCTCAGCATTACTATCAGTGTCTGATTCCATGGTTACAATGCCACGATGAGTGATATTTGGTTTAAAATATACAACACATTATATAGCCAGTGATACACTATATATATATATATATATATATATATATATATATATATATATATATATATATATATATATATATATATATGTGTGTATATGTATTGTTAGGCCCTATGACCTGGCAGCGACGGTTATGGTCATACACCGCCCTCAGACTTTAGCGCAGAAATCAAACACATTATTCATAGTTTCGCACATCCGTCATCTTGAGATCGGCTGCCATTAAAGTTGGGGCAAACTTACTACATGCTAAAGAGGACTGCCCATACAAACGCATTGTTTACATTTTACATGAAGTTCAAACCATTAAATCCTGTGTCTGAGAATCTGTAATAACCCCATCAGGTATCAGAAAACATGAGTGAATTTCGCAATATATTAAAGAAAATGAAATTAAGGTTTAACGGCCCATTGCTCGTAATGTTAAATTAGCCCATCTGAAAGTGGCATATCTCCCAGGGTAGTATGGGAAATTTGATTGTGATGACGCCATCGTGATTCTATGAATATAATACAGGGTGGTAATATTGCCTCCAACAAGGGAGTACTTCTACTATTGCATTAACAATTTCAACCGACAAGAGAAAATAATAAATTTGTTACGAATGTGTCAAAATTCTGGTGAATATTTTGAAAATAATTTGACTGAAAGCCAGCTTCGAGTCAAATTGCTTTCAAAATAGTCAACATCATACTTATATAATGACTGTAAAAGTGGAATTCTGGATTTTCAGGTTCAAATGGGTAAAATGTGATAATTCCTTGGCTTAGATTTGGGGCCTACTTCCCTGACAATACAGGTTACCAGGCCAATATTGGCCCAGTAACCTACATTATCATTCTTGTTTTAGTAAATGTGATGTCACCGATAATGAGAAAGTTATTGATTGTCGCAAGAGAGCTGCAGACACAAAATATATAATATCCATTTCGTTTACCCCTGGTCGCGAAAAAACAATGTTGGAGATAAACAATCCGATAAACTCGATCATCGATGGGTGTCTTTGTTTACAATTTTCGAGATAACTAACTTCAAGCACTGTCAGTAATAAGCCTGAGTTATGGTGCCGAAGCTGTCAAATATATAGGCATCACACTTTCTGATTGGCAGTTTCGTTATTCCGTGTTATCTGATTGGCAGTTTCGTTATACCGTGTTATCTGTTTACTTTTTAGTCTCTGGCGTATACAAAATGTGCATAGATTGATGAATTGCACACACAAAAATATGTTATTTTCTAAACAGTTGATGCCATCTTTGCTAAATCTCATTAAATATGTGTGTATTCTCGACCAATCAGATGGTGATACCCATTGCCGAAAACGGGTAATAACGTTACGTACTCGGATACTCCTGGAGCGAGTTCAGGAAGGCGAATGTTCGGCGAACATTCGCGTTCAACGCGGTACAGTGTTTAGTTAATAATGGAAAACGTTTTTCGCATTCGTGAATGCACCCCCAGGCATGGGTACAACAACTATGTATGCATGTACATGTCTATGTAAAAGCGGAGATTTTCGGTTACATATTATGTATGAAATAGCGCAATCGAAAACAACCAAATGTCAGGTTTGCAGATTTTGTAAATCGCTTCCCTTTCCATTATAAGACAAATTTGGCATAACACTAGCCGCAACTGGTGCATATATTGTTCTAAAGAGTTATGCCTATTACATCGGCTCGAATTAGTCTATATTGTAATAAACCCATTTCAGAGAATATCTTGGTTTATTCATCCAGATGTCAAAAGAAATTGTGGATTGAAAATTTATTAAAATATATGCAGTCATCCCACTAGCTTCATACACAGTAAAGAATACCCAGGTGCGGAGTTCACACACTTCCATTTTATACAAAATTAAGATTGATGATTACGATGATGACATTTCGACAATTATCATTTACAGCCACAAAAAAAGCTAAAGGCGATGCATGTACTTAACACATATACGGCTCCACTTGCAATTTAAATTTACATGCACGGGTCCTTGACAGACTATAGACCGATTCCACTTTATGTTTAATGACGCATAGTAAAAATCTTTGTAGCATTACTGAATACATTTGATTGCGCGTTTGACTTTTTCTGTGATGGGTTTAAAATATTTCATGATACGTCTAACATATTGTAGGACGGTGTAGACTTTCCGTTAGATGCGCCTATAAAATAAATTAAATGCATTTGGTGTTTGCCCATGCCTGGAAACGCTACGAGGTTTTGACGTGAAAAAGACACATTTTTGTTTCGTTTTTGCTTCGTCAAACAGTAAAGCTAACTAAGATCTGTACTGTATCTTTAATTAACAAAAAAACATAAAAACATGGAACTTAATCAGACATGTGCATGCTCGAAGAGCGAATTAGATATTTTCCAGATGCGTTCAATAGTGATGACATTGTAGTCTGCAAAATGGGAACAGTTTCAGCCTATATTGAGTTTATCAGATAGTGGACCAATCAAGGTTTACATCAGTGGGTCTGCTGATAGATATTTAGATCTTACACAATCTTATCTTTTGATTAAAGTTAAGCTAGTAAAGCTAGATCGAAATGGTGATGAGAAGACACTCGAGGCGAATGACCTGATAGCGCCTGCTAATAATTTTTTGCATACAATGTTCTCGCAAGTGGATGGTTTTTTAATGGAAAGTGTGTCAGTGACTCGAACAAAAATTATGCTTACTGCTCATACTTTGAGACGTTACTAAATTATGGCAGCGATGCAGCATCCTTGCATTTACAACTTGCTGGATGGAAAATAGATGATGCTGGAGAATTTGATAATATCGCCAATACTAACTTAGGATTTCAAGCACGTAGAAGAATGATGACTCAGAGTAAAACAGTGCAATTAATAGGCTGCATACACAGCGATATGTTTCTGCAGGACCAATTCCTGCTCGTTTCCGTTGATTTGAGAGTACGCCTACAGAGGAGTAAAGATCCATTCACCATTATGGCCACAGAAGGAGTGAGGCCTAAATTGAAAATATTGTCAGCTAACTTATTTGTACGCAAAGTTATTCCATCAGCAGATCTGCTAGTGGTGCGCACTTCTACTCTGAGATGGACAAGTGCAAAATATTCTATTCGCAGGGTAGTGTGTAAGACTTTCACATCACCTAGCGGTGTTATGAGTATCGATAGAGATAATGTATTTATGGGTCAGCTTCCTACTGGTATTATTTGCTTTTGTACCTAATGATGCATATAATGGTGTGGTACATAAAAATCCATTCAAATTTGATAACAATAACACTACCTATGCTACATGTTATATAAATGGAGAAGACGTTACAACATCGCCAATACACCCTTTGTTTAGTGACGACATTTACTCAGACGCCTATTTCTCACTATTCAGCAGTACTGGTGTGTTATTCAAAGACCGAGGCTACCTGATAAATAAGTCACAGTTCAGACATGGAACCACGTTGTCCGCATGGGATTTTACACAAGATCTAGCAGATTCATAGCATCGCTACCCTACATGCACTGGTTCATTAAGAGTGGTCTTCCATTTTGCTCAAGCACTGAACCACTACAACAAAGGTAATTTGATATGCTGAATTTGATAATACAATAGAAATTGGATCAGACTTTAACGTATTAACAGATTATTAACAAATATGTTGAACACATTTGAAATAGAGGATCTATTAATCAGTGACAATAAAATGTGTGAACACTTTCTCGGTGTTTTTTCCAATTGATATGTACCCACACATATTAAATATTGCCTGGCTTCATTAGTAATAAATACGCATCCCAGTAATAAATCCGGACAACATTGGGTGGCAGTTTATTACACTAGAAATGGAAATGCTGAATACTTTGATCCTTATGGAAGATGCCCTTCTGATGGAATAATGATATCAAATGTACAAAATGGACGCATGTTTATTATTTCAACAAGGAACGTTTTCAACCAGCCATGGCATCAACTCGCGGATATTATTGTGTATATTTTTTATACCATCATTCGAGAGGTGTACAAATGAAACATATTATTGGCGCTAAGAAACAGAGACAAAAATGACACTATAGTGAAACATCTGACGTGTACAAATGAAACACATATTATGGGCGCTAAGAAACAGAGACAAAAATGACACTATAGTGAAACATCTGACGCGCAGGATTATGAATAAACAGAGAAAAAATGATCATGTTTAATGTATAATTATTTATGTGCTATGTTTTCTTTTATAACTATAGTGAATAAATGTCGCTAATATTTATCATAAAAAATATACGTGTCAATAAATAATACATTTATTTTGTGAAAAAAAATATGTTATTATTTCTTCGTGTTCCCACCATCCCCAATTATCACCATTTTGATACACCATGATGGATGAATGCCAATAATGGTTACCGATCAATGGTGCACTAGGAGTGCGAGGCGTACCACAATGATCCAAATATCCTAAATTGATCGTATTGACATTGTGACAATGACAAAAAATGCAGCCATATTTGAATACAGAGAAACCATATGATGCGATCTGTAATTGAACCCTGGATATCAATTCCAGTTTTCTATAAAAAAAATGCCATTCAAACATGGCACAATGTGTACATGCAATTGTCGGCATAGTTATGTTTTGAAATCCGATGATGTTAATTTTAAGTGGTGGTACACCCCCCCCCCCGTGACCGAAATAAGGGCGTGTTCAGATGGTTTTACTGACAGCTCATTTTTTTAGCTATAAAAGCGAATTGTGCGTGACTAGTAAGGCATACAACTTTTTGAATTTGCCAAAACGAAAAATGGAATCTTTTTTATGCGATAACTGGAGAATGATTGGTTCTACACCGATTAAGTGTGGCTGTGTTGAGTGGAGTCAGTTTCATGAAGTGGCAGTTCGGCAACCATTTCATAAGGTGATGCGTGAAATCCAGAACCACTGGAGCGAATATCAAGCGGATCTGGACGAACGCAATTATAACAAATGGTTGCATACGAAAAGCCAGCTTCGGCGTGAATGTTGTTCATGTATGTGGTGATCACAGAAATAAGATTAATCATTTACGTGAAAGCAAATTAAAGATAAAGAAATAGGCCTCTTTTTTAAGCGGCCACCAATAACCAAAATTACGTTACATGCATGCACCCACACGCTAATGGGTGCTTAAAATATGCACGCACGCATGCACGATGTACACACGAAGGGGACAGGGAAAACATACACAGGTAACAAGCGGCACATGTGTGATGTCACGCGCGTAGTGCAACGTGCGTGTCATCATGTGCACAAGGGTATGCGCAGTATGTGTGAGTGTGTGTGTTGGTGCATCAGGTGCAGGTGTGTGTGGGGTGCGTACATGATAGAACGTAGGACACACTTAAGACATGAATGATGGATCAGAACCAGATTCCATCGATACAGGCAGTTACCCTGAGTTCCACCATCATGAGTGACGCCTTCGCCTTTCGTCATGGTCATCTGTGCTATCCTAATATAACAACGCCATTATTAGTTCACAAGGTAGTAGGCATAGACACAATCTACCATCAGCTGCCCTTAAAGTGAATGAAGCGATCATGTTTAATGTTAATATGAGCAATGCATGAACACGTCATAAATATGCAAAGCTCTAACGTGCCAAAACGTGATATTCTAATAATTGACCCACGGGAATTAGTACATATGTCCACTCGGTTAAGGAGTAGGAAAAGATACAATAATGCAAACAATAATGCGATTTTGTTATTTATTCAAAAACAGTCCAGAGAAGTATGCATTCACAACTGCAAAGTGAAATCTCCTCGTGAGTGACCTAGGTGATAATTTAATAGTAATTTTGGATATTTCTAAAAAAACCGCATAGAACGAGACGGGAGGTACTAACATGTTCTTTCATTATTAACACATGGCATGTTTGTATCTCGATAAAGATTGATCTCACAGCTATTGCCGACGAATAGATACATTAAAACCATACGTGACAAATAATCTTTTTATCATAGAGTGATATGCTTGACAAACAATTCCATAAACACGTGACACGCTCAGAGAAATACTGACACAATTTTAAACACAATAAATCTAAAATGTTACAAAAAAAGTATTTAAAAACAAATTGCGAGTAAGGTCGGTTAAGCCACCAGTCAAATCTGTTTTTTCAAAATATTCAGCATGTACATAGTTTACTAATACAATTTAGCAGCTTAAAAGCATCGTGACAACGAAATTTTGCACCACACAAAGTGGATGATGTTATCAGCTAAATATTTAAGAAACAATTTGATTGTGTTAAGACGAATCATTTTCAAAATATTTGTACGGTACAGTTATCTGTAGACATTTACCGGTAGATAGCGGGGTTAAAAAACCATAATAAAACATATGACAATGCAGTCATTCAAGGGATCTACTGATAAATATTTCGGGAAATGATCTTTAATAATGATGCCGACAACTTATTTTCAAAATATTTGTACATCGTGCATTGCCTTGTAAACAAGTACGCTAGCATCGGCCTCAAAACCAACTTCTACTGAGCAAGAATGTTAGCCTCATCAGCCTCCTGTTCCTCACCCTCGTCATAGACCTCCCTTATCAGACCACCTCTTAAACACTTATTTTTCCCTAGATTATCAGACCACCTCTTAAACCCTATTATTTGTTACCTTATATACCGCAGTACCACGGAGGGGCGATGGAGGGGGGCACGCACAGCTAAGTTAAAATGTAGCTCACATACCAGTACGTACGGATGCCATTGTTCTTCCTTTGTGTGGCTGTGGACGCCATTGTTGTGCATATGGACGCCATTGTTCTCCAAGACCACCTGCTGAGAAGAACAATAACGTCTGTCCCCCCCCCCACTTCACTACTAATTTACTGTTGGATATTTCAGACTTAATTTGATTGCAAGCCATTGCTACCTAAGGCAGGAATTGTTTCCAATCAACTGACTTCCAAAATACTAAAGAGAACATTTCTTGCATCATGTGCAAAATTGTACTAACCATCATGATTCTGCTTTTCTTTTGGACACATGTTAACTAATCTATTAGTTGTATCATAGGAAAAAGAAAATGGTATCATTAGACAAATGAACACAACTGAAATGAAGGCGATTCCCAGCAAATATAGATGGCCAGAATGAAGAACAGCATATCCTAATAAGCAGAAAGAAGAACAACAGCGCCAAAAAATTCGAGAGATCTGGAATTGGAGGGCAGATCAAAGAAACCAGCTAATTATGATGACAGTACATCCAGTGAACCTGAATTATAGATCTGGAACATATGAGCAGAAGTACAATATAATCAATGAACCTGAATAGAAAGACATTAGATTCAGTGAACTGAAAGAGACGGATAGTAGATCCTGTGAACCTCCAGAGAAGGACAGTAGATCTGGAGAAGATGAACAGAAGTACACTAGAATCAGTGAACCCAAATAGAAAGACATTAGATTCAGTGAAGTGGAATAGAAGGACATAGATTCTGTGAACCAGAATAGAAGGAAAACAGATTCAGTAAACTGGGAGAGAAGGGCAGTAGAGTCGGTGAACTGGAAGATATGGGCCAGAGAATCAGTGAACCAGAATAGGAGGATAGTCGAATCATTGAACCGAAATAGGACGGTAGCTCCAGAGAATCAGAATAGGTCTAATGACATCCGATCCAGAGAGCCAGAATAGAAGAATAGTGGATCTGTAATAAGAGCATGGTAGATTCAATGACCCAAAATAGAAGAACAATAGTCCCAAGGAACAGGAATACAATACGAGTAGATGCAGAGAAATGGAGCACAAGAATAGTGGATCCAGTAAATGTTATGCAATAGAAAATAATATTGTGCACATTTATAAGTTGATAAAGAATACAATAAAATATATCATATGATACCAAATTAAAGCCACCCAACATGTGGCTTAATGAACTACCATCTGTTTGTTCAATGTAGTAGTGGCTGTATTTTGTACCACAAGATTGCAGTTTAGGTTATGGCTAGCCTACTGATCTGGCAATGTGAATATAAGGTTTGGCATCGACACTGGTATATGTATTGTTTTAGTGATTTATTCAAATATGATAAAATATGTTTTCCTGTATTTCAGCATTGATCTCTGCAACTACTAGCATCTTTGCTACAATAGCTGATCGTACATTGCTGAAATACAACTATCAGAAGGCTCCAGCAATTTAGATACTAACCAATGGCAACTCGTTTTAGAGGGCAATGGAGAGGACCTCAGAGAGACAGGCCGGTACTGTTAAAAACTATGATTACCAAAATACGTTATTAGCTCACCTGACCTGAAAGACCAAGTGAGCTTATAGCATGGCGACCGATGGTCATCCGTCCATGTGTTGTCCCTCTGTCATCTGTCAACCTTTGTGTTAAAATGCTACTCCTCATTAGCCACAATTTTAGGGACGAAAATCTTAGATTTTATAAAAATATTTATTGGACATAGTCAAAACGATACACCTCTTTAACCGCTTGGCAGATTTCAACCTGATTTGGCTGGAAGGACTCTATTGGGATACTCTTAAGAAGATAGCTACATAATTCTGATTGATCAATCTGTTGGGGTAACAATCTGAGATTTTATGAAAGGTTTACCGGAAATTGTTAAACCGCTACTCCTCATTAATGGCTTAGCGGATTATAATTTGGCTGGACGGACCCTATGGTCATAGGCTACACAATTATAACACATAATTTTAATTGGTCAAATGTTTGGGTGAATATCTTAGATTTATCGATAACCTGTATAAACGCTACTTCTCATTAACTTCTTGGCGGATTTCAAGCAGATTTGGCTGGAAGGATGCTATGGATAGTCTTCAGAACATGTATACTGAATTTCTAGGACTTTCTGAAGGTTTTCGGGAAATCAATTATGACTTCTCCTTATTAACTGGTTATGCAATTTCAGGCAAACATTGGTGGAAGGACTCCATGGTGGTAGGCTTCGGAAATTGTACATAGAATCCCTTTGTTGATCACCATCCTATCGCATGGCCTCGCCTTCACACTACGCTCTCGTACCATAATTGCACGCTTTTTATGTCTGTGCTAAGTTCATGAAAATCCATAGATGAGGTCAGTCAACGAGTGTTCAACAAGATTGCGTGTTTATTAGCTCACCTGGCCCGATAGACCAAGTGAGCTTATGCCGTGGTGACCATCCATCGTCTGTCCATCAACTTTTGCTTTAAAACACTACTCATTAACCACTTGGCCGTTTTCAACCAAATTTGGCTGAACGGACCCCATTGTCATAGGCTCCAGATTTTTTATTCGAAATTTTGTTTCATCAATCCTTTGGTTGAAAATCTTAGATTTTATGAAAAATGTACCGGCAATTGTCAAATTGCTTCTTCTCGTTACAATTCAGAGCGATCTCAACCAAATTTGGCTGAAAGGACCCCATTGTCGTAGGCTCCAGATCTTTCATTCGAAATTTTGATTCGAAATGCAGTCGATATGTTGAGCTCATCAGACAGTTTTTAAATCTATGTGGACAGATGCTTGTATTTGACCTTTACACAGAATCAACATTGTCGATAAGCCCATTCGAAATTCAGTTTCTCATTAGTGGTGACGTTGATGTGTCTAGCTTCTGCAAATTTCAATAAGCAACATAATGATAGATGTATAGTATCACATCATAATATTAAGATGTGTTCGTATTCCGTCATTTTAAAGGTGCATATACACAGTTATATAATTAATATAATTTTTAAGTTGCCTCTATTTCAATTTCGCAACTTAAATAATTGTATTAACTTATAAGTAATGAAATCATCATATGTTAAGATCTATTTCGTTTCATTACATATAGACACATAATTTAAGCCTATAAAAGAATACAATTTTGGCAATTTTATTTTCAAGCATTCTGGTGTGAATATGCACCTTTAAGGAATGCCAGTGTTTTCTGTTTCGGTAGTTGTTATTGGCTAACTGGTTTTCACCCATCATCCAATAGATAGATACATCTTTGGCTATGCCCCGCCCATTTCTAGCTAAGCTTTGCCCTTCGTTTATGCGTGTTGGAATCAATTTATACTTTAAATCCCGAATTCCCAGAATCCCAATTTCAAGGTAACCATGCTGGTAAGCAGTTGGATATTTTGACACTAATTTGGACAGTGGCTGTTGCTGCCTATATAAGATTTATTAAATAGTAAATCCATCAAAGATAGAATGTTATCCATTTTACGGACGTATTCATGATGGAGCCAGATATGCTGGCACGTATTGTGACGTCATCCCACGTGTGACGTGATTGACTATGACATCAAATATTTGAGCAATCATTCCACTACAGCCTCCCATCCACCATGTCTTAACATATCCCTCCCTCGGTGAGAGTATGCGTCTAATCTTCGTGTTTGCTTTTATGCAGAATCCATTTAAGCCATATAGGAATGGACTCAGTGAAGACGTGAGACGAGGCGTTCTTATTCAGGTTTGTTCACACATAGGACCTCTCAAGAGAATTTAAATTTAATAGGAAATGTAAGTAGTGAAGGGGGTCGCTGTACGCTATTGTTATGTAAATGAGCTCGAGCTATTTAAATACTGCGTTCTGATTGGTTGTTCTAAATGAGCGTGTAGACACTTGTTGTAAATGAACGGGTAGATGCTATTGTTCTAAATGAGTTGGTAGACGCTATTGTTCATAAGTGTAGGGTACACACTATTGTTCTAAATGTCTGGCTACACGCTATTGTGCATGTGTGTTCGTTATTTAAATGACATATTCGTGTTAATGCATAATTAGATTAATGTGGTGTTTTTTAAATAGGTATTAACATGTGTAACTCTGCATAATGATGAGCGTGTGCTGGCTGAACGATGAATGCATAGTTTAATGCATTAATTAGTTGGGCGGCAGCATCTCCCCCCCCCACCCCTCGTTGTTAAAAAGATATTTTGAAACTAAGTGGCTTCCTGTGTCAAATTGTCGCATTGAACATAACTATTGAATAATGGCATACTGCACGCACGATAGCGGTCACATATGAATTGCAGGTGACCAGCTGTGTGCTATTGGTCTCCTGTCAAAATGATTAATGGGTTTTAATGTGACATTTGACCCTATTTCGAGCAATCAGAATTTAGAACAATAGCATTCAGTGGCCACCTGCATGAACAATAGCGCACAGCCAGTGATTTAGAACAATAGTGTGCAGCGCCCACTTATGAACAATATCGCACAGCTGTTGAATATTTTGAAACTAGTGCGAATTGAAACTTCCTATGTCAAATTAGTATTACAAAAATATTCACTTAAACTACCACTGTGCCACGATTTATCTTAGAAAAATTAAAAAGTTAAAATATAGTTCATTCCTTAGTTGTATATCTGTTGAATATTTTGAAACTAGCACGAATTGTAACTTCCTATGTCAAATTGGTATCAAAAAATATTCGCTTCAACTACCACTGCACCACGATTTAGGTTTGAAAAATCAAAAAATGTTAAAATACATTTAATGTGTAATTTTTCCTGCAGATGTGATTCTAGTGTTAATGAATCCGTCAATAGCGTTCATCACACGCTATTGAACATTTTATCCTGCACATTTTATAAGAATAGCATTTATCTACATGAATGACAGCACCTGCATGAACAATAGTGCGCAGCATCCACTTATGAACAATAGCGTACAGCGTGCACTACTTCTGATTTGCACCAGTTGTGTATGACATCATGGTTTAGGCACGAATTTGCTAGTTATATTTTGTGCCACTGTGTACGTGCATGTGGGCGCATGCCCCCATGCGTGTGCATGCCCCTGTGTGCGCCCTTGTGTACATGTGCATGCGCCCCTGTGTGCACTCCTGTGCACATGCATGCATGCATGCCATATGTGTACCCCATGTGCACGTGTCCCTGTGTGCGCCCCATCTGTGCATGCATGCAGTCATGCCCCATGTGCCCTGTGTGCATGTGTATAAACATGATATCATTCCATTAGTATTCATGCTTATTTCAATGCGATATCGGGACAACAGTATAAGGGGCGGAGATCAAATAATACACCTTTTTTGTTATTTATTTTATTTTATTGTATTAACACTTCGAGGCAAAATAAGCAAATACAATAACAAACTAAATTAGTGACAAGATTTAATGACATCAATTATTCTATAAAAATGTGAGAAACAAAAATTATTATTAATAATTATCCATTGTTATTTTTCGCATCATTTCTCTCATTCTTAGACTTAAACTATTCACTTTCACACCATTTCTGTCACGTTTTCTTAGCGTCCATATTATATGCTTCATGTCTACAACTCTCGAACAATAATATAAGAAATATGCAGAATAATATCTGCAGGGTGTCATCAATGCCGGGTGAACATGTTCAGCGTTATAGGAATAAATAGGCACGTGACGCCCATTGCTTACATTTGATATCATTCTTCTGTCTAAGGGGGTGGGGGGGGAGGTTTCTTCCATAAGGGTCAAAGTATTCTGCTTTTCCATTCGATGTGTAATAAACCGTGACCCAGTGCTGCAAGTGCATGATGAACGATGACGCTTGTTAGCATCGGGTCTCCGGGTGACGGATCCTGTATGAGACTGCCCTAACAAAAACCGGCTCCTAAGGCCAGTGGAACTCAATCGTTCTGGTGGGGCTGTGCGACCATTGTCGCAAACATTAAATACAATGGTCTCATCCCAAGAACATCTCGCTCCATAACCACATAAAACGTCATAAAACACTGGTTACTTTTCACAAAAGCATTTTTAGGCAACTGATCTATCATTAGGGTGGGGGTAAAGAGAGACGAATACCCACTGTAAATGTCCTTCCCGTGAGGGGGTGGCAGATCTAAATATCATGCCCAGACATTTTCGTATGGAACTAACCATTTAACCTGTCATTAGGTTTATGTACAAGTTGCCCAATTTTGCACTGCGGTGCAGGAGGATTGTTCAGCAAATAAAATAATAATTAATATATGTTTTCGCAGAGCTTTTCTACATTGGCAAAAGTGCTAACTAATAAGTATCCGAAGATACGGAGGGAATGTGTGTGATACCACACCCTGGCCATCACCAATCGGAAACCCCAACAGTTTTCCAGGGTCGGATCAGCCCAAACAATTAAGAAGCCACAAGGCTGAGTGGAGGATGGAGAGACAAAATCCTAGAGTTATGAGTCTTACCGGATTGTGGGGCTAGATTATCACACTACCGGAAGAGAAGATTATACTACAGATTTCTTAACGAAGAAAGTGTCTCTAATCATATTAAACCTATCCTATCGAACTGGCTAGCCCATGGAGATGCTGAGGGTTCAATAATACCAGTCCGCAACATGTCCTTCACTTGTTGGTGTGGTTCCGCTTCCTTATGAATGGCAAGACGTTGTACTGGTTGTCGTACAGGGTGAGTATTGCCTGTCTCGATGAAGTGTCATACGAGATGAGTCTCTCCAAGTTCCATGTCTCCAGAGGAGAAACTATTGCGATATTTATGTAGCAATTTCCGAATTTCACGTTTTTGTGGTTGCTGTAATCCAACTGTGGCATGTAGATATAAATCATGGAAATGTTTGGGTAAATCATCAGTCATATGTTGTGGTGTTTCTGCGGATGTAGGTGATTCAATGAGATTATGTCCACCAAATGGCCGCAGCGTATTCCTGGTACCAGAGTGATGGGATCTGAAGTACCATTGAACACTCTCAAAGGTATATTTTCCTTGTTAGTAGTGTCTACTATTATTCGGGGACTTGCACATTGTGAGGTGATCATATAATCAGGATCGGGTTCCAGCATGGCGATGTGTGTGTTGCTTCCTAACTGGTGCAGTGGCCCATAAGATTGGTTCCTCTCCTGGCTCAAATGTGGTGGTACTTGATAATATAACCGCACACATATCGTATAATGACGACGCCGGTCCAAGAGGTATTCGTCGGCCGTGTATGTCGAGTTCCTGTTGTTTGCAATGTATGATGGCTTCGCTGGCACTGAGGAAATCAGAGCTAAGTAGGGCATCGTTATGAATAGAGGCGATGACAACTCGCTGTATGAATTACATTTCCTCTATTTGGATAACTAAATTGACTACACCGGCTACGGGCACATCATCTCCCATAGCCATTTGTAGGTAAATGTTTGTAGGCTTAAGGGGAGGCTTCTTATGAGATGGGATGCACTCATATAGGCGCTGGTAAAATACTGTGATCGAAGCACCAGTGTCGACGGTGGCACTGGTGGAAACGCCACTAAACAGACAGGCACATTTGTATATTACTTTGCGGTGTACCTGTGGAAGAGTTTCCAATGATGCCATCTGCGACAATAGCGTCGGAGCGGAATCACTCTGTATGTAATCTGACTGTTTCCTAATTGCTTCTCTTAATGTGGTGGATGGCTGAGTGAGGAAAGGTCCAGTTCGTCGTCGTCGCTGCTGTGAGGGCTGCGGTGAAGGCAGAGCTGGTGGTAGCAATGGTGATGGAGTTGTTTCTGTTTCCGTGTATGCTGTATTGGTGTAGACAGTGGTGTGCACGGAATGACGGATGAGCTCTACCTGTGCAAGCCATCTCTAACAATGCTTCATGGGATGTTTTGGTGGAGCACAGAAGAAACAGTGATGCCGCCAGGGCCGTGTCATTCCTTTATTTAGTGTCTTGGTGGCGGGACGTGGTGCTTGCAAAAACGGTGTTTCAGCGGAGGTGCTAACCTACCACGGCCGTTTTACATAGGAAAGAAGGCTTGTTATGTGCGGAGAAAGAGGGGGATGGCAATGCTGTGGAGGGCGAGGCAACGTAGGCATTGACATGTGTGAAGCCATGCATTTGGGTGTCAGTGTAAAAGTTGATTTAGGTGGATGAATGTTGGCCACTGAACGTTGTTGTACGAAGGCCGCAGTTGAGCTGGGAAGCGGATACAGGCACCGAGGTGATCCTCTCTGAATCGGTGCCTTTAGGAGTTTGACTGCCTCTGGTTGCGGTGAGCTGCAGTCATGAGCAGGCATGGTGGAATGTCAGTTAGGACACCGCTCCCTCCAATGGTCTGGCTGATGGCATTCGAAACAGGTGTTCAGTGGCGGTGCGGTGCTGGTGGTGTTTGTTGTTCTAAACTGTGTGGTGGTGAGGTTGTGTCGTAACTAAGTTTGTTAGTGCGGAGATCTGTTTGATGATCTCATCTATCCATTCTTTCATGTTGCCATTGTTATTGTTGCACTGGGTTCCACACCCGGGGCCCCGTTGTTGCTTCCTTCCTCCAGGCGCTTGATTCTGATTGGAATTCTGTATAGCTGGTGGTGGTGATGTCTGTGTGGTTGGTGTCGATGAACTGGGGGGAGCATTAGCAGGTGGGGCGATAGCTGCACCCTCTATCTCGTTGATGTGATGGAGTTGACATCGGCTACTCTTTTCCCACTCCAGAAAGTTTTCTATACGGACTGCAGTTGCCGTTAATTGGGCCAAACTACCGTGGTCGCCTAGAAATAATTTTTCTTTCAGGGTGTGTTCACCGCTTAATGCATCGATAAAAGTGTCGAGATGTAGATGGATCATGCCTTCCATATTGGTGCTCAGATATGCGTGGGTGACTAGCCTCCTGATTTGGCTAGCCAACACCGGAAGAGTTTCTCCCACGCGTCGTCGAAGATTCTTGACTTGAAGATGACTAGTTTCTCTGAGAGCTGTGTCGCCAAATCGTTCCGTCAATGATCGTTCCAATTGAGTGTAAGTGGGTGTGTAGTCAGTTCCAAGATCCGCAAGAACTTGAAGGGCTTTTCCAGAAAGGTTTGCGGCAAGATATTCACCCATTTGTTGATCATTCCAGCGGTTAGTCCGACTTATGATCTCGAACTGGATTTTGTAATTGGACCAGTCATTCTCCCCGCTAAATGCGGGAGGGAGAATGACTCGGCCAAGACCGCAGGAAGAATCAAGAAGCTGAAATCCGGGTGGTGTAGGTATCTGAAAATCTGACGAGTATTGTGAAGCTGGTCGTTGTGCAGGTGGTGGTGGTGGCGGTGGTGGTGTTTCCCGTCGATGTCGATGCCGGGGAGTGAGGACACGTGCACTCCAATTCAATGAGTCTGGCCCGGTTGTAGAGCCATAGACTGGCATGGGTCTATGGACAGGAGGCGGGATGTTGTGAAGATTACGCGGACGTTCTCCCCGAGGTGAGGACTGATATTCCTCATATGGTGGTGGTGCAGTCTTCTGATGGTCATGATGTGTAGCATGACTGATGTACCTGCAAAACGGTGGTGCCGATTCCTCCCGGTAATGCCGCAGTGTTCCCCTTGAGTATAGCGTTGCGCTAGAAGGGGCCAGTGCGGGAGGTTGTCTGTAATATGGATTGTCACCTGGCATGTAGATGACAGGGGTGAATGATAGTAGTCTGAAGGATTATTGAGATGCCCGTAATCGGGTCTTTGTCGGGGTTGTCAACGATTTGGCCCTGATGGGGTGGCCTGTCGCGGACATCCGATATAGTTCTAAACTCTGTTCCCATTTTTGAGGCATCCCGAAAGGTGCCATCACTGACAGGCGAAAACAGGTTATTTTGAGGTGTTGTTGATTCCGCAGAATTTCTGGCAAAGTCGGTGTGCATGTGAGCTGAAAATCCATCGTATGACGCTACCTCTTGATCGAGGAGGTCGTCGCTAAATGGAAAAGGTATTGAGCTGAGCTCACTATATGGTGTGGGTATGAGTTCGCTGCGTGTGGTTAATGATGTTCTTCGAGCCACATATTGGACTCCACTTGTAGCTCGCAGGGTAGTGTCGGGCTGTTCCGGTGTATCATGTCGACTCACCGTGCCGCAAGTGCACGACGAATGATGATGCTGGTTAGCATCCAGTCTTGGGGTGACGGATCCTGTATGGGACTGCCCTATGGGTAACAAAAACCGGATCCTAAGGCTGGTGGTACTCAATCGTTCCAGTGGGACCGTGCGACCATTGTCGCGAACATTAAATACAACGGTCTCATCCCAAGAATTTGTGTCACCAGTATGCCTGTCCATAGCAATTTCGTGATCTATGGACTTACAAGATTTGATTTGGTGACCTAAAAATATAAGTCTATACAATGATTTTACCTAAACAAACTATCGAGTATGCTAGATAATAATGAGGAGCATACGAAAATACAAGACATAGAGACAGCCAGATGAACTTTTAAACATGGGGCCCCCCGGAGGTACCACACAGAATCGTAGGTACGCAGAGGTATCCCCGAAAGGGAGGCTCCTGTACACGAGACTTAACTAAGTAGCTTAATATAAGTTAGTATATCTCTAAGCTGAAAGGAAGAAGATTATCTCGGATAAAAAGTCATGTGCCTCACACGGGCATTACTTCTAGTGCTAGTTTGGGTGAGGAGTAATATCCTCGCATGGACCGTCATCACTGAATCCTTGCAGGAGGCAAGTGCCTCGCGCGGGCCTCCGTCTCGGGAAGGTGTTGCCACTGCTTAAAGTGGGAGAAGAGTAGTAGGCAAAAATGGGCCCACTAATATTTCAACCAAAATGCTTGAAAAAGAAAAGACCATACCTAGTGAGATTATGACTATATGGTTGGGTGTGGTTTTACGTGAAGATGGGAAGAACGATTCCCGAAAGATTCCCATGTCACCATCTTGTATGCTGAATTAGTAGTCGCCGCTTTATTTATGCGGGCCTTCTGCTTTGCTTCACTAGCTTTTAAATTTTAGAAACAAGAACTATTTTAGGCCGCAAATGGCAGGTGTCTACCTAGCTGTTAGACACGGCTGTCATTGAGAACGGATGCCTGAAGATATCAATGCTGAAGACAGTGCTCATACATGTTACTTAGTAAGATCTCCGAACTGGATAAGAATCCGAACATCTCGCTCCGTAACCACATAAAACGTCACAAGACACTGGTCACTTTTCACAGAAGCATTTTTAGGAAACTGATCTATCGTTAGGGTGGGGGTAAAGATAGATGAATACCCACCATAAATGTCCTTCCCTTGAGGGCGTGGCAGGTCTAAATATCATGCCCAGGTATTTTTATGGAATTCGGTGGGGATACGCATCTCGCCCATCACCGGGTCCTATGGAACTAACCGTTTAACCTGTCATTATGTTTATGTACAAGTAGCCCAATTTTGCACTGCAGTGCGGGAGGATTGTTCAGCAAATAAAATAATAATTAATATATGTTTTCGCAGTGCTTTCCTACATTGGCAAATGTGCTAACTACTAAGTATCCGAAGATACGGAGGGCATGTGTGTGATACCACACCGTGGCCATCACTGCTCGGAAACCCCAACAGTTTCCCAGGGTCGGACCATCCCATGGTGTGGATAGGGACATCCAAACAATTAAGAAGCCACAAGGCTGAGTGGAGCATGAAGAGAGACACAATCTTGGAGTTATGAGTCTTACGGAGTGCGGGGCTAGATTATCGCACTACCGGAAGAGAAGAGTACCCTACAGATTTCTTAACGAAGAAAGTGTCTCTAATCATAGTAAACCTATCCTATCGAGCTGAATAGAAACAGTTTAGTCGGTAGCATGCTGGGCTAAACAAAGTTATAGCACGGACAGCGACCTCAGTGAAGAATTGCTGGTGGCAGGAGAAAGTGCTGCATATATAAGTGTTGCTGTATACTGTTTTCTACGTGCACTGCAATCTTATATTTTCTATAAATAAACAAAACATATGAACTGATGGCTATATAAACTAACCAGAACAATTAATACAGTATTAAATGAACAGAATTATATATCTTAATACAGGTTAACGAACCTACTATGGTGAAGTTAGTGAAAACACCCTACAGAAAATGAGAATAACTATAAACATCTGCAGAAACTATAACTAGGGGTCCTAAGACCGGTACGGTACCTTTTAGTCATCGGGACCATTCTTACGGATACAATATAATTAAAAAAGTACATTTAGCGGCATTATTAAAATGTGAAGTATAGTTACTTGAGTAGCCATTCTTAAGTTAGGCTATCGTGTTACTGAAATTGATACATTTTGTACGTCATTCTTGAGTCGCTGCGAGTTGATGCATTCTCTGGAAGCTGGAAAGTTCCCGCAGATTGGTTCCCGCAAGCACAAGTTGGTTCCCATAAACAGGATTCCCCCAAGAAACTCATGGCGGCAGTACATCACTCAGGACTGTAAGCACAATGGAATGTCTAACGAGTAGTCAGCACGAGTTACAATAGCATTAGTGCTGTGAAGAAAGTTCCCATACACCGATGGCATGGATGGAAGTTATCAACAACCCGATCACAAGCGGGGGTTATTAGATGCAAATGAAGATACAAAACAAAGCTTAATGGTGCTGGGTATGTCAGCCAGCTGTGAAGACGCACCGGGTAAAGTTTACTTGCTGCGGTCGAAAGTTAGAAGAACCTACACGACATTAGTGCAGCGATGGTTGAAATACCACTTTTAGGCATGGGCGGCAGATCTGGCGAGTCATCCATCAAAGAACATCCTGCCTCTACATCTGTAGAGTCACATATTCAGGCCGTAAAGGCCTCACTGCAAGTTCGTGTTCTGAAGTAGATATTGATATTCGTGAACAGTATTTAAAAAGTTCAAATTTGCTCCCGCAAATAGGGAGTTACAAAATTGTTTTAGTGCAGTGGGTTGGGTAACTGCTAGCTATGGGAGAGAAACAGACAGAAAGCGAATTTATATGTGTAATATCTGTCGTGCTGGTACAGGTCCAACCTATTCGGCCCCTGGCCAAGGATGCTCTCGATCTCTGGATCACGTCTCCTTTTATACTACTCGGGACGTCACAGGCGCAGGCTCCAACCAATCATCATTCAAGCAACAGCCAATCAGTGTGTAGCTGATAATAACGCTGTCGAATGTTCTAGAACATTCTAGAAGTTCTGCATCCACGTGGTTAAGACGTCACGGCAATATTTTGAAGATAATCAAGAAAGGTTTTCCGTGGATAACTCAGCCATTTCTTAACCGATTTTGAAATGGTTTACAGATTTAAAAAGCCTGTCGAATTCTGGTCTTGATTACTGCCAGATTCAGCGGGAACAGGCAATCAAAAAGGATTACAGGGTACCATCTCGGTACACTAAAAGCGTCATCCCATCTTGGTCGTAAACTACGTGCTCCATCAAAAATAGCATTTAAGCGTGCACATGCACACTATGCGCTTTAACGAACTTAGTCATTTTTACAACGCGATCTCTCCTATAGGCCCATATACGCTTATGGCTCTACCCAGGGAGGCGTGTTCAGGGAACGAATCCAGGACAAGCGGCGCATACCCAGCTTAGCTGGTACGGCCAGTACCCGAGCGGTCAATCCGAACTACACCAGCGCGGATCGACCCAATGGGTACCGCCATCCCAGCAAGGCTGGTTACAAACCAGCCATGCCAGATTCGTTCTAAAGCGCACCCCTGGGTATAGCAATAAGCATATGTAAGCCCTATACGAGAGGTTTCTTGTTAAAAATTGGATTTGTTCGAGCGAATGTGTGCTGCGCATGTGCACGCATCAGAGCTTCCCTGACAACATGTCTCGGAATTGGAAGCGAGTGCTTACATATAGTGTACCGAACCGAGTAGAAACTAGTAAATGCTTATAATCTATAGGTTCTCGTTTTCCCTTGTACCAAACAGGACCCGAATTAAACGAGCTTTCTAAAACTGTAAACTATTTTAAAATCGGCACAGAAATGGCCAAATTAGCGTCGAAGCTCCCCGCTAAATTATACTTGGAATATTGCTGTAACATCGTAGCCGCGTGTATATATTAGACTAAATATAAATCTCTGTGTACACATGGTCGATACGTCACTAGCATACCAGCACGCTGATTGGCTGGCGCTCGGCTGCTGATTGGTTGAGGCGCCCAGCCTTGACGTCACAGCAACTATAAAAGGGGTGAAAAACCAAGGATCAGAGCATCGCCGGTGTGGAAGCCGGCCTGCGTGGATGACTGGACCACCTGGATGATGGATGTAAACTGCTGACCTACCAGTGATCTTCACTTCAACTGGTGTCTTACGGAACCCAGCACATCCGTGGTGTAGGACGTCCTCGGATTCCACGGAATTTTGGATACTCCCAGACAGCCATCCAGGAGTAATAAACTAAATTTAAAATTAGACTTTCCGCATCCAGATTTTCCTAAGCGCAACTTCTGCAGGAGGGGCTGTGCAGGGCCGAAATGTAATCCTATGCGATGTAGAGCTGCTGTGATTCTTGGTGGACGACTCGCCGGATCTGCCAACCACACTGAAAAGTGGACACTAAATTCTGCACTGCATGTCGTGTGTGTTTTAATTAACTTTTCAACCACAGTCTGCTGGACTTTGTGAGATGTTCCACAAGAGCTATGCGACGCATCCTGCACCATGTACTTAGTTATGTATCCGCTAAGCATTATTAGACAGCCCTCTCTGTTAATGGGCAACCTTTGACTTTCTTACTTCCATCGCCGGACGGAGATCTTTCTCACTTCAGTATAAATTATGATTTAGTTAGATCCTCATCACCCATTTTCATGGCACGCGCATACGATAATGACATAGCAGATTCTTCAAGTACTGCATGAAAACAAATATGTTCTTCATTAACATTAAACTTCTCTTTACATGCATGACATTTAGTCATTCCGCATACGTGTTCATCACCCCCTTTAGGTACATGTACGAAGCAGAAGGGACAGGACTTTACGATTTTGCATATTCCATTTGCGCGACGATATTTCATACATCGCTCATTATAAAACTTGCGACGACATTCATTACACATTATCATATGCGATATGACTGTAAAATTACACACGTCGATAACTGATTTAGCAGACAAACATCGGTGACAGAGTGCTCTGCAATCGTGAGTATTACTATATGATACTTCACAATGGGAACAGTAATTTAGCACTATAAGAAATGCTGCGATAGACGTTATTAATGAAATGAGATTATCGCATTTCGAATATAAAGCTATATTGATGGTAGAGTAGTAGTCGAGTCACTGCCGAATAGACATTCGTGCATTGACTTGGTGTAGATGTGGTACTAAATTCATTGCCAAAATGTTGTTGAAATTTCAACCAATTAGTACTATTAATCTCACGTTCAGGAATACAACATGCTGCATGATACTCGCGCGCCATATGCATCTGATATGTTTTATTATGAATCAAATTGCGCCATTCGTGGTTAGTGATCTGATTTTTTGTTTTCTCGATAAATTTGTATGCCTAAATATATACTGGCTGCAAAACAGAATGGATATTCTGCACGGACTGGTATAATAGTTTTTTGATGCGCTTGTACTTGTCTTTATCATCGCAATGTATATTTAGCAGATTTAAACACTTAAGATCGATAGCACTGCAGTGAATATCATTACGCCCACCAGAGTTGTAGTCCGCCATGTGAAAAACGTGGAACAGAAGTCATCTAATAGCTTGCAGTTAGTGTTTGACTGAATTACTTTTTCAATCGAATCGAAAATTGCATCCATTGTAATTTTAATCCATGTTATAAAATCCACCATGATAAGCATATCCAACGCCGATTGAATGATCTCAATCCTTACGTGGTCATTTGATTGAACATTGCTATAGACGCTATAAGTATCGAGCAGAGTTTGAACCATGCCTGATAAAAACTGAATGAGTTAATGGGGAATCGGCAATAGGATATTTCTTAAATTATACGCTATATTCAGTACTGTCAATATGAAATTTTTTACTACTGAATGTACGTAAAGTCTTCGACTTTATATAGTCCGAATAATCGATCAGACCACCACCTACCTCAGGTTGGATAGGAGAATATACAACATCATTATATAAGAGGAATTGGTCCTTATTGATCGATAGATCATGGTCATCATGTAACAAATATTGATCGTTATTAGTGAGTGGAATGCGTGCAGATATTTGATGCATAATGTTCATCATGTTGGTGCTAGTCACATTTTGCGTGATTCACTGTTCTGTTTGATCGAAGAGAGGCATTTGTCGTGTAGGTACATTTGCATATTCTAATACATCAACGAACTGAGGCTGTCTAGAAGGAGGTACAACTTCGTGCAGTAAACAGTCAGATATGTGCTGCATACTATTGACATCCATCGAGATGTCATTAGGAGCAGGTACGATGTTACTATCTAAATAATCAGTTAGTTATTGATCATTATTGCTCAATAGCGCAGTGTAAACATGCTGCAAATATTGCTTAAGATCGTCATTAGTGAATGGAATGTATGCAGGTATTTGATGCATAATGTTCATCACATTGGCATTAGTCACATTTTGCGTGATTCACTTCTCTGTTTGAGCGAGGTTAGGCACTTGCCATGTAGGCTCATTTGCATCTTCCAATACATCAACGAACTGAGGCTGGCTAGAATGGTACAACTTCGTGTGGTAAACAGTCATATTTGCTTCATAAATTCGCATCTGCAGCGATGGCAGTAGGAGCGGGTATGATGTCACTCGCTAAATAAACAGATGGAAATTGATCATTATTGCTCAATAGCTCAGTGTCAACATGCTGAAAATATTGATTAAGATGGTCCTTAGTAAGTGGAATACACAATGATATTTGCTGCATAAAGTTCGACATGTAGTCACTAGTCTCGTTTTGAACAACACGTTCTGTTTGATCGAAGATAGGTACTTGATGTGTAGGCTCAAGTATGCTTTCACATGCATTGTGTAGTGCCATTGTTTAATGCCATGCGATCCGCATCGACCATCTCCTGTAAGATCACATTAATAGCATTCTCTTGTTCATTTAGTGTATCATCCATAATTGTGTAAATAAATCGATATCCTAGCACTAAATGGTCAAATATAGTTCACAACTTTCTTTAAGAAAGAAGATTACTATCGTGAGAATAAGTTCACTATATATTGACAACTTCTTTTCACATTAAACTCTCATTATTTATTTTAACACAATCCTCTTAACGTCTTCAATCAGTTTTATAGCATGTAGCGGTCGATACATGTGTTTATGTTAAATCATATTGCTTTTATACTAACTAGAACACATGTTGTTCATGCAGGTGTCCGTTGTGTGCTATGTCCGGGTAGACACTATTGTTCAAAAGTGTAGGGTACGCACTATTGTTCTAAATGGTCATCTGTATGCTATTGTTCTTAAATGAGTGCTGTGCGCTATTGTTCATGCAGTTGCCATCGTCCATGCGCATAAACACTATTCTTAAAAAATAGTGTCAGTTTAACTGAATTACGCCGATTTACTGATAGAATGTATGGTGTTCAGCTTTAAAAGCCTATATCTCCTTAAATATATGTTCTACGCACATATTATTTATATACTGATATATATTGTATGTTCTAGAGTTTTCTATTATTTGGCCTGTATTTCACAGAGTTTGGGTGAGTTTCGCTATTTGAATTTAATACCATCTAACTTACAAAAGTAATAAAATGTTATTTTCTGATTTTTCAAACCTAAATCGTGGTGCAGTTGTAGTTTAAGCAAATATTTTTTTATACCAATTTGACATAGGAAGTTTCAATTCACGCAAGTTTCAAAATATTGAACAAATACCAACCAGCTGTGTGCTATTGTTCATAAGTGGGCGCTGCACTCTATTGTTCTAAATGACTGGCTGTGCACAATTGCAGGTGGCTGCTGGACGCTATTGGTCTAAATCCTAATTGGTCGAAATAGGGTCAAATGTCACATTACAACCCATTAATCATTTTGACAGGAGAACAATAGTACACAGCTGGTCAACTGCAATTCATATGTGATCACTATCATTCATGCAGTATGCCATTCCTCAAAAGTCATGTTCAATGCAACAATTTCACATAGGAAGCCACTTAGTTTCAAAAAATCTTTTTAACCACGGTGGGGCTGCCACCGCCCACCTAATTATCGTTCATCGTTCAGCCGGCACATGCTTATCATTATGCAGAGTTATACATGTCAATACCTATTTTAAAAAAACAATCTAATTATGCATTAACACGCATATGTCATTTAAATAGTGAACAGATGCACACAATGGTGTGTAGCCAGACATTTAGAACAATAGCGTGTACCCTACACTTTTGAACAATATCATCTACCCGCTTATTTAGACCAATAGCATCTACCCGCTCATTTTGAACAACAGCGTCCACACACTCATTTAGAACAACCAATCAGAACGCATTATTTAAATAGGTCAAGAGCTCATTTGCATAACAATACCGTACAGCGACCCCCTTTACTACTAATGTATTTACCATGTTATAGTAAACTTAATATATGTTACTTAACTTTGAAAAAGTACAACACATCTCTGTCAATGATTTATCAGGTAAGCTCCAAATAATAAATAATACGGAACAAAAACCTATAATAATAACAACCACGCCTTCAACCGTATTTGCATGTATGGATTTCTACAGCTGAGATATTGGAAATTTGTTCATGGTATGTAGTTGTATGAATAACATAGTATTTCAATTATTCATCCACATGTCATACCGTATATGATAGATTTCCGATAATCCAATATGTTGCTGACATACATTACTGAAATTGTACCTTCCTTTCAAAATACTCAGCGATCTTCCACTGCTGGAGGGAAATGGACCTTTCCATTTTTAGATATGCCCCGTCCATCCCTAGCTTAGCTCGACCCACACCTCACACGTGTTGAGATCAGCCGATCTCTGAATTCACTGACTATCAATTTCCAGAAAACCATACAGATAAGCTATTGAATACTTTGTAACTAATTTAACTGGGCACTGTTGCTGCCATGGCAGCAACAGCGTCCAGTCAAATTATTTTCAAAATATTTAACAGCATGTTAATTAAATAGTAGAGACATACAATTCGTACAACGTGTCGAACTATTACGGGTTAAAGACGGGCCAAATATAATCATTTATGACGTAATGATTATGACGTCATCCTACACGCCACTTAGCTGATTATGACGTCAGATAATAGATGGATACTCTGGAAATGTGAGTCATCCATTTCGAGCTATGCTCCGCCCATTTATAGGCCACTTTCCCTGCGTATTGGAATCAATGTATATACTCTGAATCCTGACTTTTCAGAATCCTAATTTCAAGGTAACTATATGGGTAAGCTATTGAATTATTTTGTAAGTAATTTGACTGGCTGTTGTTTATTAAACCGTAAATCCATCAAAGATATACAATTCGTGTACTTAATGGAGTTTTATGAAGGAGCGCGATACGACACTGTATATTGTAACGTTAGCCTACATAGCTACATGTAACGTAATTGAGTCTGACGCCATATAATTGAGTGACTGATCGGATCCTCCCATTAAGACTTTATCATGATTTAAAAGCATGTGGAACTCTTACATCCTATCTAAAGGAATCATATGTAAACTGGCGTGTGTTTAGTGTATAGCTGCTCTTTGATTAACCCGTAAGACTGATGTCAATATTCTATAAATATCTAAGAAATTGGTGTACATTTTTCAACAATTTTCGTGGACGTTGTAGACACCAATAGCGTCCAGCAAATTTATTTAAAAATGTACAGCAGTTAATCTTTTGATTTATTTTTAAAATCTAAGTATTTGACATCAGAGTGGTAATGGTAAGTATTTCTATTTATAGGGTGCTGTCAGAGTGAACCACTGGAATCATGAAGAATCATATGTACCCCATTCGGTAAGCATTTCTAAGATGAGGCAATAACATAAAATAAAGGATAAGGAGATGAGACACAACTTTTTAACAAAGAGAAGTTAGTTGGATGTTACTAGCTTCCAGTTGTTAGGAAATGGCACCACAATAGTCTAAAAAACAACGATGTGACAGGGAAATGCGTTTAAAGAAAGTATCCCAAATCTTTAAAATGTTGCCATAGAATAAGTGTAAAGAAACCCGGCCCATTAGTGTATGACAATTGTCTACATTTCAATAGATGGTTGCGAATATTATTAGTATGCGGCATCGCAATGGGCGTGGTGATGCGATGCTGTATAGTCGTTAGGGTGTGGTGAATGCAGACATATGCTCACCAATTTTGCAATAGGTTTGAGGAGCCTATAGTATAATGGTACAGAGGACTGGAGACTTCCGCACATGCACAAAGGCACACACATGAACACACGACTGACCACACGATTCATAGACAGACATATACACCGGTACCCAGGATATATGTTTGGCTATGAATCGTGCGGTCAGTCGTGTGTTCTTGTGTGTGTCTTTGTATACGTGCTGAAGGTCTCCGGCCCTCTGTAGCATAGTATCCCCTGCTTCACCTTCCAGGTGGCCATGTCCCTGTACCATAAGACGAACCTTCAGTTGCTTTTGGAATGGCAGGCTGTGCCATTTCTCTACTTGGGCATGGATTTAAATGGTCGGAATGGAATACTTATAGCTGGGAAATAACATTTTAATACATACACCACACTGATTATTACAGTGCATATCCAATCACTCTCTATTTCTAAACATGTCTATATAAATCTGGAAAACAAATAGTCGACATTGTAATGTCTATCTGTTCACATATATATCAGCTTTCAGCGCTGTTTTGTACGTGTGATATGACTGACCTCTCATTCAAGACATGCACATGCGTAATAAGCAAGTATATCACCGCCATATTCTCGCTCTCTATTTTGGCAACGTCATTTGTAATGATGCCACCACGTGGTGAGCTGAGAGGGTGAGAGTAGCATCCACTATCGCAATCTGATCATGTGAACAGCTATTCTAGTAATAGTCCTTTTGGGCACCTCAAAGGTAATAGCAACGGGTCCTATGTGGCCAGTGAAAATCATGTACCATTGTGTAAATCTAAGTAGTTTTACAGATATTTGCACAAAAAGGCCTACAAATTCTAGCATGTGGACCATCATAATCATAGTTGTGATTCCATGATACCATCTAATTTTAGCATGAATGAGAACTATACTGCTTGGAAACACCAGATTTCAGTTTGGGATCCCCAGATTTCAGTTGAGGACCCCCAGATTTCAGAATGTGGGGTCTCTCGGACCTCCAATAGCTAAGTGTCATGAGAGACACTGCATGTCGCAATACCATTCACGTCATTTTTACATCAATGGTATGCACTAATGGATCTGTCCAGTTCATCCATCCATCATATGACGTCATAATAAACTACGTAATGTGTAGAACGGCGTCATAATTAATTAGAGCATGAATGAGAGATGGGCGGGGCAGAGCTAAAACAGGAAAATCAAGTCAATATATGTATTATATTCTCACTGTCCATTTAGTTAGCCCCACACATTATGGTCCAATCCAAAGGCTCTGGCGCCTCTGAGACAGCAGCAGTACACACGCCCTTCACTTCTCACAATCCAGAAGACCAGGAACCAATCCAACTAAAATATCAACTATATTCTCTTAGTACGCCTCCTCTGTATTCCACAGAACAGAAACATCCACGTTGCAATATGCGTTATCCGAGCACAGTAGTTATGTGACATGTTACATCCGGTTAGAATTAGCTTGTATAAACAGTGTTAATGTTGATAAGTTTTAGTCACACTCCGTGATAATGTAGATTACTTGGCCATTACTATGCAAATACAGGCCAAGTGTGTTGTCAGAATGTCTGCTATTATACTGTCGATGTTTCAGGATGGCGAATCAGACATTGTTTTGTGTGGCATGGCTAACAGAAATCGTGCTCTGAACGGGGATATTGTTGCTGTGCAAGTGCACCCACGAGGCGAATGGAATGTGAGACACTGTATCATATTATTAAAATAATGGATATAAGCCATTAGAATTGAAGAATCCAGTTTTAGCTATTCTTGCCCATACTTAGCTAAGCTCCACCCACACTCTGCCCGTGTTGAGATTGATCGATCCCTGCACATGGTTAATTAATTATGACGTAGGCATAAACGGTTGATTCGATTTTAACACTGCACCTTGAATTCCCGGAATCAATTCCAATGTAAGTATAGAGGTAAGCCGTTTGAGTTTTGAAACTAATGTGTCTGATAGCTGTTGCTTCATCTCACCAGAGAGTTTCAAAACGCATAAAAAGTCGGCAGTACATAGATAAAGATGGGAGGAGCTTAGCTAGACATGAGCGGGGCTTAGCTTGAACAGGATCCCTAAATGTATGTTGTTGCATACCGCTCACGTCCCCTTATCTTCATATTGGTCATGATCTGGGCATTATCATAGGAGATGTTGTTTTGTCCCAATGAAAGATGGATAACCAAGGTAAGAAGAATATTGGCTATTGAGTACTGAGAGGGAGAAAGATAAAGTGCGAGAGAGAGAGAGAGAGAGAGAGAGAGATAGAGAGAGAGAGAGAGAGAGAGATGGTGAGAGGGAGGGAAAGCGATATCAAGATCGATACATGGACTTCGGGAACAGAAGGGAGATGATAGCAGGGGAGAGAGAGAGCGAGAGAGAGCGAGAGAGAGAGAGAGAGAGAGAGAGAGAGAGAGAGAGAGAGAGAGAGAGAGAGAGAGAGAGAGTATTACCTATATCCTACTTGTATAAGCATACGGGCGGCTAAAACGTCAGCTACATGCATGATAATATTCCGAGTTGTGGCTGATTTCCACCATTTTAATAACATTTAGAAAACTAAAATGTTGCCGGTTCTGTAGCATAGGCCCAGCAAAACGAATATTGTTTGGTAGATTATATCCCCCCCTCCACCTTTTTCATTTGGCGTCCTCTATTTCCCTTGTTCCAATCTCCTGCCTGCATTTAGTTGATCAGATGATCATTTAAATTAAATTTGAAGAGTGTCCCCCCTCAAATACTCAACATGCTAGATATTGGAGATTGTATTTCAAGAGAGAAAATCCCTAGAGATTTAGTCAATGCACGCCGTGTTTATGGAAGGCTGTTTCATTTGATGTGCCAGCACATGCGAGATTGTCTCCAGAGGGAAAATCTCTAAAACGCTTCATGTCCTGGCGAACAAAACGGTCATGGCCAAAGTTTCTGTGATTCATATGCTGTGAATACATGTATAAGTTTGATATGATTTATTTGATACGTTTTAAGGTGTGTTGCCAAATCCGGACCTAATGCATGATGAATCTCGGGCTATATCCACAGAGTCTGGTTTTGTCGGAGCATAGGTCCCAGGTTATTTTCAATCTGTCTGTGTCTTGAATGTATATGTGGGTTTGTCCAATGTAACAAGTGTGTTCGAACATGCATTTCTTGACGTTTGTTGCTATGGGGTTCCTATAGGGCTATCAATTGCTGGGACACACACGGCACAGTCATTGTGGATAAGAGGGGATTGCACACATTAAACGGAGAAATCTGATGTGCCACTCAAATATCAAATTATGTCACTCGATAGCGGACATCACAATCACAATGCCGTATAGTTTCGTCACAGAAATCGAAAAATATGTCACGATGGAAGCTGTTGGCGTGCTGCATATGGTAGCAACAGACCGACTTCGACTTAAAATTAATTTGCTGCTTAAATATTCAATAGCGTAACTGTAAAACTACATTGGCGCTTAGATTCTACCAATTCAGGTGTCCATGTTATAAATCGAGTCCAACATGCGTAAAAAGTGGGCGGAACTTAGCTAGAAATGGGCAGGGCATAAATAGAAATGGATTCTTCTATTACGTGAGCGTTGTAGGCTAGTTGGCGCATGCATTCCCATACATGTATGCGTGTGTATGTGTGGCGAGTTAAAAAAAGCTGCTGAGTTATGGCTCTACTCAGGATGTCTATGGAGAATTCAGATACTTATGTACATTTGTGTTTCACTTTTTCCAGGTTCACAAAGATAATCTGGAGAGCTATGTAGCAGAAGTAGCGGGAGGGACTAGTTCTACTTCCCAGGAACGAGGTCTGCGAACAGGAGTTGAGAATTTGTCTGTCTCAGAAGGTAGAAGCGGTACTGGACGAGCACCAACTTCAAAATATACTACTCTGAATGATATGTTGAAGAGCGGGAATTGTAGTCCATTAGCACAGAGATTGTTGTCAGAAGTGAGACCCAAAGACATAGCATTATCGAAGAACGTCTTACAGAGAACAGGAACGGTAAGTGTATCTGTATGGTGTAATTGCATTTCAGCTTGTATTAAGTGTTCTACGTGTGTAATCGTTTAGATCAAAAATGGTATTTATCAACTAGTTGCAAATTCTTTCCTTTTCGTTTTCTTTTGTAATTTAATAATATTAGGTAAGTTGTATAGCAGAGGATGAATGCTGATTGATTCTACTTTCTGATCAATAAATTACATTCAATTTGACATGCATTCCCGCTTGGACGTCAATTTACCTTTCCAGAATATCCTTCTATCAGCTGACGTCATATGACGTCATACTCAGCTAAGTGGCGTGTTGAATGACATCATAATCATTAAGTTAATACGTCATAAATGATTCTATTTGGCCCGTTTTTAACTCTTAATAGTCTGACACGTTTTACGAATTCTATGTCTACTATTTACTAAGCACTGTTGAATATTTTGAAAACTAATTTGACTGAATGCCATTGCTGCCCTCGGCAGCAGATGGCAGCAAACAGTGAGTGCCCTATCAAATCAGTTCCAAAATAAACCTGCAAAATCGCACCGGCAGTGCTCATGAGTGGTGTACATTTGCAGGTGAAGAGAAGACAATTTTTGAAAATTTATCACTGGAATGACTGGCTCTGTAACCGAGCCAGTCATTCCAGTGGTAAAATTTCAAAAATAGTCTTCTCTTCGCCTGCGCATGTACACTGTCAAAGCAAAAGGTTTCTTGAATATTAACCATTTAATGACCAAACTGGACAAAACCGTGTGGCAACAAAATGTTATTTTTGAAAATTTCTGTGGCAAATTCACACGCACGCACGCACGCACGCACGCACGCACGCACGCACGCACGCACGCACGCACGCACGCACGCACGCACGCACGCACGCACGCACGCACGCACGCACGCACGCACGCACGCACGCACGCACATTGTCTTCTGTAAATGGACACTTGCTGAGTGGGAATCGCAGTTATATTTGAGATATCTAGAGCGTTAAAGGGTTAATTGATATAGGTAGCATTTTTAGCGCTTTGAGGCGCTGTTGACACAATAGGGGAAGTAACCTCTCACGCGTAGAAAATAAGTCACCTTTACACATCAAGACAATAATTCCAGTCAAGTACACACGTGATAATTAACATGCGTACACGCATGAATGCGTTCACACTTTTTCAAAGGAATGTCCAATAAGTCGATCTCATAACAGCCATACGGGAAGCACTATCATAAGAAATAGCGACAACTTCCACTCGAATAAATATAAAAGAATAAATACCAAACCGAAAATAATTGCGAACCATCGAAAGCATAGGCATAGTAAACAACAGTCCAAGGGAGAAAATCACCAAATATTACTAATGAAAAACAACCACTTTACCTCAGTTATCTCCCATGAACATCAACCATAACACATGACAAGAAACGAGTTGAGACATAAACAAATTACCGCTTTACTTAGCCTTCTAGCGTAATGTTTTCTATTTTCCCTGGTTTTAACTAACATTAGTGAGCTGCACACTGACGATTTCTATGTCTGTCAGCTGTCTCTTTGTCGTGTGTAGCCTGTCTGTCAACAACGGTGGCACGTGTCACCATTTATTCATATCTTAGAACCAACTTTGGTAGAAATCTTCTTTTAGGCAGTATGTATTGGAGCTATGAAGTTAACGTGGCCAGGTCTACAAATTTAAGCTATGACTCTTGTTAAATTTTCGAGATATTGAACCCTATGAGAAAAATATATTTATGGAACACTGTGTTAGTTGTTGATGGATTACACCAAATTTGGCAAATTTTTTCCTTTAGGAAATATTTAATTGATGAATGAATCTGAGTTGAGGCATTTGTTTAATATATTGACGCCTTGGGTTGTTTTTTTCATTTGTGCCTCTATCTGGCCTATATATATATATATATATATATATATATATATATATATATATATATATATATATATATATATATATATATATATATATATATAGTAGTAGTAGTAGTAGTAGTAGTAGTAGTAGTAGTAGTAGTAGTAGTAGTAGTAGTGGTAGTAGTAGTAGTAGGCCAATGACAGCAGTAAAATCAGTAGCAGCAGTAGAAGTAACAGCAGCATCAGCAACATGAGTGCTGGCTGAGCCGCAGCCGCAATTGCCGGCGCCATCACATCCACCACCGCCACTACTACTACTACTACTACTACTACTACTACTACTACTACTACTACTACTACTACTACTACTGCCATATGCCGCCCGCCTCTGTCTGTTTCCTGCTTATGCATTTCGCTCACGTGGAATGAAGGATGTGGTAATTTTTAAATTGCTATAGCTGAATTGATATAACAGAAACATTTACTATCGATTCCATCAGTTCGAGTCTCGTTAGGCATTTCCTGATTCAATATGTAGATTGATGGTTAGAGTGAAGTAGGCAGAAATCTAATAGGCGGCGTGAAAATAGGCAGTCTACATATCAACGGTCCACAAGTATGGCCTCAAACAGCGAAGCGATGTGAGTGGACATATGTTAGTACGATGGTCAATCTTAGGCTGTGTTCTCACTAGAGACTTAATCCAGAATAACTCCATGCGTCAGTATGGCATAATGCTATACTTCAGTATGGCGTTATTCCAGATTAACTCTAGTGAGAACACAGGCTCAATCTCTAGTGAGAACACGGGCTAAGTCTCTAGTGAGAACACATACAACGTCTCTAGTGAGAACACATACAATGTCTCTAGTGAGAACATGGCCCAAGTCTCTAGCTAAGTCTATAGTGAGAACACGGTTTAAGTCTCTAGTGAGGACACTGTCTAACTCTTGAACAGGCCAACTACTTTTGGAGAGTCTAATCGATCTGCCCAAGGTGCCCAGGAATAATGAGTCGACACAAAGAACATGACCATTCTTGAACATTGCTAGTGTAAAACTCTAAGCTGGTGTCGGGACGAAGGGAAGGTGTGTTTAGAGGTGACGATAAGTGACTCAAACATAAATGTAAACAATTGCCGTAGTTACAATACAATTGACGTCATTACAAGGAAATAAATAAAACAACGACCATCCAAATATCCTAGCGGAATAAATTCACTCGCTAACTATGACGATAAATTCAAGCGATCTAACTAAACCGGTGAAGCCATAACTGTAAACCCTCTATTCTTCGCTTGTTCAAGAATAATTCACCCCACACGTGTGTATAAATGTACGCTTGGGTGAGTAGTCATCAGTCTTTACCAGTAATACCATTGATATGCTGAATGCGCTAAAGGCAGCCGCAATATGAATGAAATAAGCCCGCCTGATTATATTGAAAATGATTTGATTAAAACTTATTGCGCCATGACAATAATTTCCAATCAAATTGTCTCCAAAATATTTAGCTAAAATCGGACAAGTTATTAATAACTAATAACCTCTTAGATCATCTTTTCTAGAAGACAGCAGATCTTATAGCGTGGAATGTGTTGTATTCACTAATTTCACGCGTTCTGGGTCATTGGCTCAGGCGACTATTATTGCGCCATCGATCTATAGGGCTATGATTTAACCACTTTCAAGACGAATGCAGAGGCTTTATGGAAATATAATAAATAAAGAGCTGATTAGTTAGAAAACTGTATAACCCAAAAGTTGTTACTGACATCGACAGCAACAACTTTGAGTCAAATTGTTTTGAAATAATCTGTATAAATAGCTGATGATTATTTGTTTTCACACACTCCGGTAAGTCGAGTTTATAGGATGAAGTGTGTGATTGACTTTCATGCCGCAGTCAATAGGTCGACAATGGTCTAAAGGGGTGGAATGGGGGGACGGGCAGGCAGGTGGGGTTGATTAGTCAATTCCTTATAAAACTTGACCATTTTCAATAATTAACCATTCAGTACCAGAATTTTGCACGTCAAGTATAATAATATAATCAGTGATCGACGATTCTTATCTACAATTCTATACACCTGTGCAAAAGTTAAGCACCACCCTATTTTTACGCACATGCGAGGGTATATTCATGTGCTATGAAGAAAGCAATAGCATAAACATTTATGTACCCATCCATCTTAGTGCAAGAGGTAATAATGCAACTAGAGGAATGCTGATTATGATGGTGGGGAAACACTGTATGTTTTTGTTTGAACTTGAAAACGAGGCCTGAATATGGTTACGTTGACACAACTGACAACTATTGCCCTACAGTTGACACACGTGGCTAGATTGTCATTAATGGTGTCTGAAAACGAAGTTTAACATCTGTGCACGAGTTTGAGACTGTCATTATTAATACCGGGTATATCCACCTTGTGCCTGGATGACGGCCTGGACACGACGTCTCATGCTGGTCACCAACCGACTGATACGCCATTGTGGTATTCGTTGCCATTCAAGATGGAGTGCGTCTGTTAATTCCTGTAGGTTCTGCACAGGAGGATCCCTCCTTCTCACCATGTTTCCCAGAATGTCCCAGATATGCTCAATAGGGTTCATGTCAGGGCTCCTTGCTGGCCATGGTAGGGTTTCGATGGCATTCTGGCGGAGGTATTCATGCACAGCTCTAGCACGATGTGGTCGGGCGTTGTCATCCATGAATATAGGGTGGGTTCCAGGTGCATGATTTACAAAATGAGGGACCACAACTCTATCCAGTATGGAATCTTGATATCTTTGTCCATTTAGTGTTCCAGGTACAGTCAACAGATCCAGCTTACAATCAAATGAGATGCACCCCCATATCATAACGGAACCTCCACCAAATGGAACTTCTTCCATGATGTTACGTTGGTCGTACGCCGTGCGTCTGGACCTCCATACACGAGTTCGACCATCTGTGGCATGAAGCAGGAACCGACTTTCATCGGACCAGTATACCCGTCTCCAGGATCTCATGTTCCAGTGTCTTCTTTCGTTGCACCACCTCAGACGCTCCTCTTTGTGGTGTGCAGTGAGGAGAGGACGTCTGACGGGTCTCCTAGCTTTCATGCCAGCAGCATACAGTCTCCTTTTGACGGTAAACATTGACACTCTATTGCGCGTTTCCCATTGCTGGCTGAGCACTCTGCTGTTGGTGAATGGAGATCTCCTAACAAGGCGTACTAGGGCTCGATCATCACGGGCAGTAGTCTTCTTCGGTCTTCCAGATCTAGGCCTGTCCTTCACCTCGTTAGTTTGCCCATGTTTTGCAATCAAACGACTGATTACAGTATGGTTAATGTTCAGCTGTCTGCCAATCTCTCTGCATGACATACCAGTGGTATGCATGCCTATGATTTGCCATTTCACACGATCACTTAACCTTCGTCTTGCCATAGCGGTTCACAATCAAGAGCTAATTCTCTCTGTACAAATAAACCACGGTCATGAACACAAAATTCCTAATCTTGTCGCCTAAATCTGTATGTAATGTTCTACACCTCAAACTGGACTTTTACATAACTGAACACTTGTGCTGTTTCCCGCCACGCACGGACATCAAGCGGCATGAAGTCATGCATGCATGTGCATTTCGTACTTGGAATTATGTCAGCTAACGCGGGGACAAAAACTATGGCAGCCTAGTTGTACCATCATGTTTCTACGTTCTATTGTTTTTGCTGGTGCTTAACTTTTGCACAGGTGTATATATTCTCTATTTTATTGCTAAAAAAAATTCACGTCATTTTATCTTTATACACGCATACACGCGCGCAGCTGATCGCGTCTTCAGACCTGGTTTGTCCATTAAATTGATCATGTGCCTAATACGCCTAATCGCGTGGTCTTTCTCACTGAGCATTCATTATAAGCTTTCAATAGTAATAATAAAAACAGCTGATCGTGAATGCTCCACTAAACACTGCACCCGATTATGACCTGGTTAAAACCAATGGAAGATACTTGATGTTTTTAACCAATCAGATTGGACCGTTGGGATTTCCCTTGGAGATTCCTGCACACAGTGACGGAGTTAAGACACTTATGCGCATCTTCCTCTTCGCAATGACAAAGTAAAACGCAAAAAGGCGAGAAAAAATATTTTATTTGGTGCTGAAACAAATATAATACAAAGTGTAGGCTTTGTTTATACATCTAAAAAGAATGCCTATTCATAGATTGGCCATATTAACCCTAGCATATCCAGAATTATTCCAAATACCGCGATATTAGTAGTTATCACGGTATTTTTCACAGATACCGTTATCGTCATCCCAGTGCCACTACTACCCAGCTCTAGCTGCCATAGGCAGCACCAGCACCCAGTCGAATTAGTTTCAACATATTCAGCACCTCACCTGCATAATTTTCTGGAAATTGATTGTCAGGATTTTCAGAGATCGATCGATCCCAACACGAGCGTGTTGTGGGTGGAGCTTAGATAGAGATGGGTGGGGCATAGCTAAAAGTGGAAAGGTCAATTGAAATAACACTTGCAGTAGGCTAAGTAGCATTATATGGGGTCCCTACAACTACTTAGCCCTGGGCCCCAACTAGGCTTAATCCGGCTTTGTCAGCGATTTTGGTAAATGACATCTGTTATGCTTGAGCCATTAACCGATAATGCTTTCTTCGATGGCCAATTTTGTCAGGGATACTACATGTTTTGTTTTTCCTGCGCAGATTATCATATTTCCATCCCATATGTTTTCCAAGAACCCTTGACACATTGGCAATTGATATCAGTTATGCATTCCCCATCGGCCACTACTGGTTGCCTTGTTGGCCAATAAGCCCAGCTACATAATTTATTTGTCATTTGAGATTCTCTTATGGATGCTTACCTCATTCATTTGTCAATAATTCCAAGGACGATGATCCATTGGTCAATGGAATCAGGTATGCTTGCCATAGTAACCCATACAATGGTGTCTGTACTCAATTGCCTGTGTAACACGTGCCTTGTTAATAAATAATCTCTGGGATGTATGCATCATTGGTCAAGCATATGGAGGGCTCTTTGCGAATTGATAAATGGCAACCATTGGCCCATTGTCCAATTTTGTTATGCATTAAATCCCTCATAAATTAATAAAAAATCAGGCAATTATTATGACCATTGAGCCATTTATTAAAGGGACATGTTTGACGATTAAATGGATAACGAGACTGGGTTCTGATGCCGGCCACAATGTAATAGAATAATTTTAGCCATCGTTCAGAATGGTCTTGTAGTATTTGGTGGTTATGTTTGAGATAGGAGATAATATACCTAATTGCTGATTGTTGGTTTACAGGTGGTTGGGATTATTGAGGAAAAGCACCCACGTGTATGTGTTGGCCACCTCGAGCGTATGCGAGATAATAATCCTAACCGAGCCTTATTCTTTCCTACTGACAGACGCGTACCACGCTTAATGATAGCAATGGACGAATGTCCACAAGGTACGTATTACATGCCTGCTTACGCACAGGGACAAATGCGCATGCAATTCGTATTCACACAGCCACACATGTGCATGAAATAGTTCTGAAGTATATTTAACTAGTTAGTCTCGCCAATGTTTGAACGTAACTAGCTAATATCAAGTTTTAAAATTGTAATTTTAAAATAACTATATAGGTAAGATGTTGACTATTTTGAAACTAATTTAACAGCTATACAGATAAGCTGTTGATTATGTTGGAATTAATTTGGTAGGAACTTATATCAGTAACAGCTCCCACCCAATTTAGATTTCGGCCAAAGGCTTTTCCCGGCAATCCACTAACAAAATTTAACTAATTTGCAGCTTGCTCTATTCCACTGCTATAATAATTTGCATCCAGATACTTAGTGGAGCAAATCAGTCAAATTAGTAGACTTATTTGATACAAATGATTAGTTTCATTTCAGGTTTTCAACAAAATGCAGGCGCTTATGAGACGATATTATATATGGCAAACATCAGAGAGTGGCCGGATTATTCTTACTACGCTAATGGGTATGGAAATAATACAGACATAATGGATTTTATCATGTTGAACCCTCAAATTTGTTAAAAACAGTTCAATTTTCACATAGAAAATGTCCATTTATAGACCAAGTGTATGATAGAGTTGAGAATTTCTCACAGGAATGATTAGAAATGACGAATTATTATTTTATGTATAGATCATTTTGGAGATTTTGTAAATAATTTGACTGGGAACTGCTGCTGCAATCAGTTTCCAGTCAAATAATTCAAAAGTATTCAAGAGCGTTTCTGTATATGTGTCATGAAATTGAATCACATTTCAATCAGTAAAAATTATTGCCCATATAACCTAAATTTATATTATGTTATAGTAAGCTGGGTAGCAGAATTGGTGGTTCCGGTGAAATAGAAGCAGAGACGAAAGTGATTATGATTGAGAATAATGTAGACAATAGCGAGTTTTCAAAACAGGTAATATATATACTGTCACCAGGAAATGTGTATGTACAGCCACCCTACACTACTTAACACTGGGTAATATAGTTGAGTCCTCTTTCTAGGGGCACCAGGTAATGATTAATCAGCCGTCTTACTAGGGTCACCAGGTAATGATAACGCAGTCACCAGCTGATATATATATATATATATATATATATATATATATATATATATATATATATATATATATAGATATCCAGACACCATACCATGGGCATCAGGTATTAATAATAATAGAAATAATAGATGTACCCCACTAGTTGCATACACCAGTATATACAGTCACTCCCACTAGTTGTCCCATGCCTTTCCGATCCAAATTAGCAAAATATGGTGTTTGCAGCATTTGAACCATACAGGCCAGAAATGACACACACTTTATGACATGTAAAAAATTATGTTGATTGTTTAAAAAGAGAAGTAGATGTTGCTGCCTAGGAACATGTTCCATTTAAATTATTATCAATTATTCACCAACTTTCATCTATTCTTTCAACTATTAGTCTCGATAACAAAACAAAACCATTGATTAATGCACGCACGCACGCACGCACGCACGCACGCACGCACGCACGCACGCACGCACGCACGCACGCACGCACGCATACGTATGCACAATATCCAGTATGATATATATATTATGTATATATGTCTTGGTAGGCTCTGTCCTCTGTAGATCACTGGCTGCCCTGGAAAATTCCTCAGGATGAGACTGAAAAGCGAAAATACTTAAGCAATCTGTGTATCTTTACAATCGATGGTGAATCCACTCTGGATCTTGATGACGCAATATCGTGCAAGCCCTTGGGAAATGGTATAGAATTCATATCATTGTTCACGCTACTCACAGTAGCCATTATTCAAGGGAGTGGCATGTGATACTGGATATACAGATACTAATGGACCAAGTTCCAGGCACTATAGTGTTTCCACTTAGCTGGCTTTGACAGATTTGCTAAATATTTGACAAGCGCAGAGACAGAAAGACTGACTCATGCTAGTTGGTGAATAGAAGGATGCATGGGTCGATGGATGTATGTATGGATGGATAAACGGATGGACATATGACACGACAGATGGACGGACATATAGATGGATGAACGAATGGGTGGGTGAATTGACAGACAGATGTACGGCTAGACAGATGGACATACAATCGGATAGATGGATGGACAGAGTGCAAGATGGATGAATGAACGGATGGATGGATGTGTGTGGCGATGTATGAATGGTTAAATGGATGGTGGGTGGATACGCTTATATCTCATGACTGAATTTATTGAATAATACGTAATCTGGATTCTGCACTCCGCTTTGTTAGATCTGTATAAGGATGTATACATTGGGGATTTTCTAGTCGCAATGTACACTACATCTCATAGATAAGGTATCATGTTTCTAAAACAAAAACAAAAAATATCTTAATAAGAAATGTTCTCCAATGACTTCCAATCCAATTATGTTCAACATATTCAACAGTACGTTTTTATTTTAGGTTCTGTAGTCCTGTATAGCCTGTATAATGTTTATCCATTATTGCTGCGATAAGCTTTATGTAGCTCTGTATAGAGTCAGTGTATACATTGCCGATGTTTGAATCCATGTGTAGATTTCTGTATGAAGTGTATGCACTGCTGATGTTACTATCTTTAGGTAGGCCTATGTGAAGTCAGCGTATGCACTGCTGATGTTTGAATCGTTATGTAGGTCTATGTAGTCAGTGTATACACTGCTGATGTTTAAATCTTTATGTATGTCTCTATATGAAGTATGTTTATACATTGCTGAGGTTACAATTATAATGCCGGCCAATATGAAGTCTGTGTATGCACTGCTGATGTTACAATCTTTATGTATGTCTATGTGAACTCATTGTATGCACTGCTGATGTTACACTCTTTATGTAGGGCTATGTGAAGACAATGTATGCACTGATGATGTTACAATCTTTATGTAGGGCTATGTGAAGTCAATGTATGCACTGCTGTTGTTACAATCTTTATGTATGTCTATGTGAAGTCAATGTATGCACTGCTGATGCGACAATCTTTATGTATATCTATGTGAACTCAGTGTATGCACTGCTGATGTTACAATCTGTATGTATGTATATGTGAACTCAGTGTATGCACTGCTGATGTTACAATCTTTATGTATGGCTATGTGAAGTCAATGTATGCACTGCTGATGTTACAATCTTTATGTATGTCTATGTGAACTCAGTGTATGCACTGCTGATGTTACAATATGTATATAGGGCTATGTGAAGTCAATGTATGCACTGCTGATGTTACAATCTTTATGTATGTCTATGTGAAGTCGGTGTATGCACTGCTGATGTTACAATCTTTATGTATGTCTATGTGAAGTCGGTGTATGCACTGCTGATGTTACAATCTTTATGTATGTCTATGTGAAGTCAGTGTATGCGCACTGCTGATGTTACAATCTGTATATAGGTATATGTGAAGTCAGTGTATACGTTGCTGATGTTTGACTCTTTATGTAGGTCTGTGAAGTCAGTGTATACATTGCTGATGTTTGAATCTTTATGTAGGTGTCTGTATGAATTCTGTGTATACACTGCACATGTTACAATCTTTATATAGGTCTCTATAAAGTAGGTGTACACATTGCTGATGTTACCTACTTTGTACCTGAGAATTCAGCTCTTGACAAGGAAGCCGCGGGCAGAGGTACATGTGTGCATTTCGTTAATAAGCGTGCACCAATGCTGCCTCGGTTGCTACGTGAGGATGTGTGTAGTCTGAATCCAGGTGTTCCCAGATTGGCATTTTCTGTCATATGGACGATTTCAGACACAGGAAAGGTACATCGTAGACACTTCAAATGCTTAATTAACTTTTCTGCTAGCCATGTTGGTTTTGTTGTGATAAAAACAACAAGAGAATTCCCAGGCAACAGTGATTCGATCTGTCGACACATTTTCTGCTGTCATAATCAAAACACTTCACTAGGTAAAGTTCTCACAACCTTTAACCATCTTGAAAAGTATCTGTCGTGCGTTTCAAGTCATTGAAAATCATTGAATATAGCTGGAATTCAGATTTCCTTGAAAATCACTTGAATTTGTAATTGTCCAACACTTATGGCAGATCACTTCTTTTAGGCAAAAACAGAAGTAAAGTGACTCATTAATTTGTGTGTGTAGATTTCCTGTGGACTGAGCCTACATTGTCTGAGTAACTAGGCAATGCTGTCGGAGTAAATACTCTAGAATTGAATTCACACACAATGAAAGTACTTCAAATTACTTCCACAGTAACCTGCTTGCAAAGAAAAAGACTAAAGACTGGCTTTGAAAAGAAACCAAAGTGACCTCAAAGTTGAAAATATGTACCTTAATTTTCCAGTCGTCAGCTGTTTACACTTCAGCGTTGACTGCTATGTACATGAGAAAGCAGATATAGGAGCACGTTTTCTTGATAATGTAGTTTCACACACGTATATTGAAGTATTGCTGTAGTTATAATATCATTTCTGTATAGTAAGAGGCGAATTCACTTTTCTCTCTGATAATCAGTAAATAAAACTAGGAAAGTGTTTGTAAAAAAGTAGTCGGTTAAATAGACGTCAAGTAACACCACAGGTCTATTCTTCTTTAAAATACCTATTCTTATAATAAGTATTTTATTCACAAGATTTGTAATTATTGAAAATTCTTGGAAATTCGTCTTTGTTGACCTTAAAGGTGTGAATGTGGCAAACGTGTACCAGTAATCATTTATGTGCCTTTGTTAAATCCACAATTTAACAAACATTTTGAATAATCTGAAACTAAATTGACTTGGAGCTTTTACTGCCATGGATACCTTTTTAATTCATGAGAAGTTTAAGCATCACAATATTCATGTACAGCTGGTGATAGTTTTTAATGTTATAGTAAATTTAATGTTCATATTTATGATTCAATAGCTTCAGATTTATTGTTGCATGATTATGGTGTTATGGAGTCACCCAGTTATGTTCATGGTTAGTTGGATGTTTTAATGCTCTGCCTGCTGAGTTTCTGCAGGAAACATTTTCCATGGGGTTAAAGTCTGGACATGCTGAATATTCTAAAACAGTTCGGCTGAAAGTGTTTGGTGCCCACCACCAGCAAGTTTCAGTCAAACATGTGTTCACAGTTTTAATGGAATTATTATCTCGTAGCTTGCACCATTCAGGCAGTTACCACCAAAACACCCATCATCTACACCGCTGCAGAACTCTATATCATCAGCCGAGTAATACATTTTAGAACAGAATGCAAGAGAACATAGAATTTTTTAAAATGTATGGCTGTTCAACATTGGAAGTCTTCTAATATGTGTTCATGTTCCTGTTCTTTTATTCTTGTATTTTTGCAGATAAGCAAGGAAAGGTTTGTCCGCACGATTGTTAGTTCTTGTTGCAAATTTACCTACGGTCATGCTCAAGCTGTTATTGGTGAACCAGACAAAGCTTGGAAGAAAGAAGAGTTTCCTCCCATCACTAATGACTTCACTGTTAATGACATTAAACAAGCTGTCTTGTCATTAGATAAGGTAAGAGTGAGAGTTAATCCAAGTCTTACAAGTAGACCACTCCCAGGTCTATGCACTAATTGTGGATAAAATTCATGAAACAATCAGATGGGCAGCGACAAATCAGTACTAAATATACAATTCGTGTGAATTCCGGTTTCGACCATCCCGTCTCTTATATATGATTTTGACCTTTGACCTTTCAACCCATATCAATGGCATTTTTCAATACATACACAAGGGCAAACTTTCTCCCAAGACTGGGCAAGATCACTTCTGTAAAACGTTAGTTACTGTGCCATATGTTTTACATTTTAATGGCATTGACCTTCACGATTCTAGGCTTATCTTCCCACCTATGTCTGGTCAATATCACTTCAGTAGAGATATGTGGTAGGGGCCAGATGCAGACAGACAGCTACATATGCAAGTACACATGGAGAGGCAGACACGCAGATACTCACACGCATACATCGCTATTGCAATAGTCATGTGGCACTTCATGATGAGACTAATATTTAGTTATATTAACACCATATATTCTATTGCTATTGCATATCTTATTAAATTGTATTAAATTCCTGAAAAGATATGCGATTCCTTATGTGTTGCACCATAGATTATCAGGAATCCAACGACAAACCACAGGCGATTCCCAGGACTAACCACTGACGATTCCTGTAGCTAACCATAGACGATTACCATGACAAAGCACACACATTTCTGGTGAATAACGATAGACTCCTCTCATGGCTAACGATAAATTATTCCCATGACTAACCACAAACGTTTCTCAGCAATAAAGTATTACCCACAGAGGATTTTCACGAATTTAATCAGTCAGTTTGCCTTAACGCTTAGGAGGTTATAGATTTACTCCTCTCAAATTAAGTTTCCCTTCGTGTTCAGGATGTCATGAATCAAGTGTTATCTGAATATTTTGCTTATATTTATCTAGATAGCTAAGAGTCTTCGCAAAGTACGGGTTGCTAATGGAGCTTTAAAATGTACTCGAGTAGGCCTGCGGGATGCATTAGACCCTGAAAGTGGCCTCCCAACAGGATTTTCTGCCTCTGAGCCTACTGATGGGAATGAGTGAGTCGAGTTTTTATACATCCATCTACCAATCCATCGCCTATCCAACTATATGTCCGTCCGTCAATCTGGACATTCATCCATCTGTCCTACAACCCTCCATCTCCTACCATACCTCCATCCATCCATCTAAGCATTCATTCATCCATATTTCTGTCCATCCATCCGCCTCTTTCCATCCATCCATGCATCCATCCAATATACTGTTCATCATCGGACAGGCATACGCTGAGGAAGAATTACTATATATATTTTGTAGGTGATATATATATATATATATATATATATATATATATAACAACGACGCTGCTCTAAGTATACACATATTTCGCAACTGTCATCAAAATTAGCGATGTACTATTTGGCAGTGCTGGCCATATTAGTAGTGGAGAATATGTCCCAGATAACGCATTAGTGCCGGCCCGGTATCGGCCCAGTATCGGACAACTCATCGACCCAGTACCGGCACCTGGCATGGTACCATTTGGCACCGGGCCATTACCGGCTGCCCGGTATCGGCAAAGTATCGGCAATGTAATATGCATCGGCATGGTATCGGCACCGTGTCGGCATCGTATCGGCATAGTATTGGCATGTATCAGCCCTCTGCTGGCATGCTGAGCTGGTGAAGTTTATTTTGAAAATTTGACTGTTGAAAGCTGCTGCTTCTCAAGCTTCAGTACTATTGGCACTGTATCGGTACAGTGTCGGCATGGAATCGGCACTGTATTGTTCCTCTGCGGGTATGCTGAGCTGGATGCTGAGCTGGTGAAGTTTATTTTGAAAATGGGACTGCTGAAAGCTGTTGCATCACAAGCTTCAGTACTCTTGGCACTGTGCCGGGATGGAATCGGCACAGTATCAACATTGTATTGGCCCTCTGCTGAGCAGGTGAAGAATTTATTTTGAATTATTGGGACAGTATTGTCCCTCTGCTGGTATGCTCAGCTGATGAAAGGTTTGTTTTGAAAATGGGATAGTTGAATGCTGTTGATTCTTAAGTTGTAGTTCTATTGGCATCCTGTCGGCAGTGTCAGCACAGTATCGACATTGTATTGTTACAGTATTGGCCCTCTGCTGGTATGCTGAGTTGAAGAGATTATTTTGACAATGAGACTGGTGAAAGCTGTTACTTCTTAAGCAGCAGTACTAGAGGCACTGTGTCTGCCTTGTATGGCACAGTATTGGCCCTCTGCTGATATGCTGAGGTGGTGAAGAGATTACTTTGATAATGGAACTGCTGAAAGCGGTCAATTTTGACTCTTTCGCAGATGAATTCCCCATATCTCATTTTCAAGGCAACCATACAAGAAAACTGCTGAATATTTTGAAATTAATTTGATTTGAAGCCATTGCTGTCTAAGGTAACAATGGCTTCCAACCAAATTAATTTTAAAATATTCAACAGAACAAGATTTATATCGGAAAGAATCAATTTTTCAGCTATTTGTCGATGAAAGGGTTAACCAGCAGTACATTTAACTCATCTGGCATGGCAGCTGTCTGCCATCCATTCATCGTATGACGCCCACCTCTAAGCAATGTGATTACAAAAAAAAAAGATTTTTGCCATTTTCCTCGTAAACAGTGTATCAGTTAGAACCGTATGACAGGGCTTGCACTAGTGGAAGTCTTGGAGTCCTATACTCCCAAAGATCATGTTTGCTCCTGCTGTTAAAATCCTAGAATAGCCATTGCCAGTTTCGGCCAGCCTGATAAAAGGTAGAAATATCATTTTCGATACAACTACATGTAAATAGAAACTGAGGCCTGTTGTTACACGTATGTCTTTAATATACTGAAGACAGGACAAGCAAAATGGATATACATGCACCATAAAATTCATGAATCCATTTCATCACTCAATCATATTATTTCGTAATCAACTATGTGACGTCATGAATGACTCGACAATAGTCTGTCTTTAACGCTTAATCTGGTCACCCGTTGTACAAATTGTATGTCTTTTTACCATTTAACAAACATTCTGTTGATTATTTCGAACCTAATTTGACTGGGCACTGTTGCTGCTTTAGCACCCTGTCAAATTAGTTTTAAAAATATTCAGCAGGTTTCTCTGTATAGTTTTCTGGAAATTTATAGTCAAGAAGTTCAGTGATCGATCACTCCAACAGAAGCGAGGTGTGGGCGGAGCTTAACTAGGGGTGGACGAGGCATAGCTAAAACTGGAAAGGTCCATTAACGTATGCCATCTCAGAGACTGAGCAGTTACATTCAGAATATTCAACAGAATAAGTTTCTTACTTCTTCAAGAAGCTTGCTAGTGCTTATTTTGTCCCGACGCGAACTTGTGTGTAAGTTTGAGTCTGGATGCCAAGACACGGTTTGGGCCTTCCTTTTATACTTTTCCAGATGTGGCTACACGAAGAGGTGTGAGCGCAATTGATTTTGTAGCCGGGATAGACAATGTGTAGCCAGATTATGATTATTAGATGTTCCTGTAGCCATCGGCAGGTCTAGCTGGACTGGGTGGCAAACTTGAGGGATGTAGCCGGATTGCTTTAGTGGTGTAGCCGCTACAGTAGTTATCCAGCTGTGTGTAGCCAGAAATGTGTAGCTAATGGAGGGTTTTGCCATTATATAGCTAGTTTGCTTTTTTGGTGATGGATCATGGCAGTATAATTTTAGAATAAATGTAGAATAAATTTCTTACATTGCCATCCATGGACTTTTCTATCTGGTCTGTAGGTGTATCTGGCCTATATGATCTGCTCTAAGTTTTCTCTGACACTCACCTGGCCGGATGACAGGTATTTGGATATCATGATGGTAACATCAAAACTATCTTTTGGAGGCCCAACTGGGTGTCAGAGAAGATTCAGACAAGTCTAGATACTAATGGGGAAAGGATTAATCACCTAATTAATTTCATTGTTTTATTGGCCCACGAGTTGAGGTATATACATGTACATTGTGTACAATGTATTAGGACGTAGGGTTTAACTAAACATGTTAACAGAACGATGCCTGGTTTAGATGACACAGTAAACCTTTATTTAGCATTAACCTATACTCCATAGAAGCTGCTTTAGATGACACATTAAACATTTATTTAGCATTAACCTATACCCCATAGAAGCTGCAGGTCAAAGTTACAAACATGATAGGCATGGATTAAAGTTCCCATATCTTGATCAATAAAAGATAAGTAAATGTATCTTAACTAAATTTAGGACTATGTGTTGCTTTATGGACACTTTAACTAACTAGGAGTGTAGCCACCAATTTTAGATAGACATTTGCTGGCGCCATTATTTCAGACCCTATTGTCTTTGCCAGTGCGCAATTGTTGGTATAAAACCATTGTCGTAAGTCATTCTTCTGTTGGCTTCCACGGTAAGCGTGGAGTACATAAAGTGCATAGCATTGTTCAATATTAGTTGTATATCTTCTACGGTGCAAGTGAAAAGAAATATGTTTATAACAAGTTTACTGAAAACAGATGCTGCCATATAGCAGCAACAGCTTTCCATCAAATTGTTGTTAAATCAGCCAATAATACAATTGTCAATGGGCCAAGATTTGATAACAATTTGGCTGAAAATCATTGATGCAATCACTTTCAGTCAATCAAGGGGAAGACAACAAAATTGGAAATAATGGCGCTAGCAAATATCTAAATCTAAAAAGGTGACTACACTCCTAGTTAATTAGTGTCCATTTTAAATAAGAAATAGTGCTAAATTTAGCTAGGATACATTTATCAATATACATGTATGAGATCTTAAAGTACATGTATTTAGCATTAAAGCTGAGCATGCATATTACAGATTTTTTATGAAAAAGTACTCCCCTCAAACTCAGTGCTAAATTGCAGCGTTTCTGAACGCAAATCTATCCTTGCTATAAAACCTGGCTCGCTCAAAGTCAGATACAACATTCACTTATCCTTCACATTCATTATGATGTAAACTCTGTATTAATTTTAGAAACGCATAGTCAGACAATGTAATGTATGTGCCATGAAACTTGATAGTCCCACCAACAAAATATTTTTAAAAGTTCAATAATAATCAGTAACAAGTGAAAGCTTGCTACTTTGCGACATGGGTGTCTTTGCCAAAAATGTGACAGACCGACGACATACTACAGTACAATTCATAAATAAGTTAACACGTTTCAAAAACATAAACATGTTAGCTATTAAGAAAAGCTCTGGCGTACATTTTTAACATAATTGGATTAAAAAAGACATTGCTGCCTTTAACCAATTATAGTCAAAAGATTCAACAGTACATTATTTATTTTTGGCCACATGTTAAATTATTTCTTAAGTGTACTGAAGTTGTCAATTCACAACTAAAAACATAATTAGATATTTGAATGAATAATACATATTATTATGAACAAGCCTATCTCTACCTGGGTGAGGCTTTCATGTGTGGCCTGCTGCACAAGCATGCGCTATCATGTAGATAAAGCATGCTTGTCCAAAAGGCTATAATATGAAAGTTGTGTTGATATTAATCATACAGATGGCATATATATATATATATATATATATATATATATGTATATATATATATATATATGTATGTATATATATATATATATATATATATATATAATGTATTATTCCTTCAAAAATATGACTATATATTATTGTTATTGATAATCATTTAAGAAAAAAAATATGGTGGTGGAACCATGTGTGAGGTGGCACTTACACTTTTCATCTCCAGCAGACTTTGTGTACATGATGGAAACATGATGTGAGGCAATAAGCGGATATGGTCTCCCAGTCAGTTTTACAGGGAGAGTAGATGTGTGCAGAGTTTGAGGTGAAAATTTGTTCCAGGTAAACTCCTTCCTTTTAAGAAGCGCGTTCATCTTTAAGGCAACTATAGGCTCTGACATAAAGATCAGTGACTTTCATGACAATAGCTATGTTCAACACGCTCTCTCCGAATAGGGCTGTTGGCTGTTTATGAAACACAGTAAGTTCTCTGTACATGTAACTAGTTGGGTATGAAAAGGTACATTAGTTGTTTGCAAAACACAAATAAGTTCTGAAAAGGCCTGGTGGTTGTTTATGGAACAGTTGATCACACTGCTTCTTCATTGTGGCTTAATTGCATATTTAGCTCATCAGTTGATAGGCTCATAATCTGTCGCCTATTATGCCACTCATAACTCCGCCATTTCCAGTTACATTATGAATCTATACAGTGATTGCTCTGTGGATACACATGTTTTCCGAGCAGCATCTACAAAAATGAAGATTAATGGAAATGATAGAGATTAGGATAATAAACATTTAAGTGCATCCCACACTGATGCAGTGCGTCGACAGTGATGCGTCATTTATGCCCACACTGGTGACGTATGCTAAAGCAGCAGAATTGAAAGCAAATCAAAACGGATGTGAGAAAATATAGTAGTAGTAGTAGTAGTAGTAGTAGTAGTAGTACATGTAGTAGTAGTAGTAGTAGCACAGCAGCAGCAGTAGTAGTAGTAATAGTAGTAGTATCAAATCAAAATGGATATGAGAAAATATAGCAGTAGTAGTACATGTAGTAGTAGTAGTAGTAGTAGTAGTAGTAGTAGTAGTAGTAGTAGTAGCACAGCAGCGGTAGTAGCAGCAGTAGTAGTAGTAATAGTAGTAGTATCCTTGCAAGATGATTGCTTTTTGATGTCTTAATCGATTTTTAAGAAGCATTAATTTAATATTTAGAAACTATTAGTAGAACCTGAAGGAGTTGGCCGAAATTATAACAAGAACACAGTGACCATGTTCCTTCACATATAAACTTATGTTGAATAGATTTTAATGGCCCTTAGTTCCTAATCATATCCCCCAAATTTGTGCCCGATCCATTCAGCAATTCTGTAGTACTAGTCGTTTTCACGAAAACTAGGTCATTCAAGATAACAACTAAACATGAGGCAAATCAACTTCCCTTGAAAAGACTTGGTTCAGCTGTTGCCCTAGATGACCATTCATGAATTCTGAATCAGTCCCTCCAGAGGATTAGGAAGATTTTAAAAAGCATTTCAAAAAGTCAGCCAAAATCCATGATGGCTGCCGGGCAAATTGGCTGATCAGCATTATTTCAACAAATCTGGATCTCTATGGTCTAAGGATGCTCTCTGGCAAATATACTTGAAATCGATTAAGTGGATTCTAGAGAAGACAATTTATAATGTCCTATTGCTTTAGTATGGGAGCGTTTGGCGGGAAAATGATCCAAGATGGACAGCAAAACATTTATCTGACAGGCTCGAAAACTCCAAATTTTAAATTAGAATACCCAAAAAGAGGCCCAAAGGGACCTGTATCGCTCACCTGGAATTATTGGCCACTGGCACAACCGAACAAATTGAGATGACCAATGGAACAATTTACCAATCTAATTTCTGTGAATGTTTAGCCAAGTTTATTAAAATTGGCCCAGTGGTTAATAAGTAGTCTTTTATATGATTTTCAGAAAATCCACGATAGCCACCAAACACGCTAAATGTTAATTGATCAACGGTGGGCAAGTTTTTTATGTATCTACTTCCCATGGACAAACTTTAATGGCCCTTAGTCCCTAATCAAATTTCAGCCTAAAATGTTTAGCGGGACTGGAAAATAAGTCGCTGTCAAGAAAACGAGGTCATCCAAGATGGCCACCCAACTATTTGGCCAATCAAGTTCCCTTGAACAAACTGGGATACGCTTTTACCCTAGATGATATTTTATTAGTTTGGAATCGATCTGCCAAGCGGTTTCGGAGAAAATTTGTATAGGCATTTCTAAAAATTTGCCAAAATCCAAGATAGTCACTGGCCAAACTGATTGACTTCGTTTGAACAAACTTGGATCTCTATGCACTGATGCTTTCTGCCAAATATACTTGAAAGACATTTTCACTTTTCCACTGCTTTAGTATGGGAGTTTTTGGTGGTGAAAAGATCAAAGACGACTGCCAAACCATTTATCCGACAGTTACGAGTGGGAAATTTGAAATCAGCATACCCAAAAAACTAGATAAAACCTATTTTAGCTTCAAAATCCATCAAATAAGAAAATCCGATACCGGTATATCCACCCCACCAACCATGCTACATTTTGATTGCTCCATGGCGGCCATGTTTTTTTATGGATCAACTTCCCTTGAACAAACATTAATGGTCCTTTAAGTCCCTAATCATATCTTCCACATTTCGGTTCTCGAAAGGTTCTGGAAATGAAGTCAAGCTCCCTTGAACAAACTTGGTTCAGCTCTTGCCCTAGATGATATTTCATGAGTTGAATTAAACCCCCAAAGCGGTTTCTGAGAAAATATTTAAATACATTTCTAAAAATCGGTCAAAATCCAAGATGGCCGCCGGTCAAATTGTCTGATCGGCTTCCTTTGAACAAACTTGAATCTATATACTCAAAGAATGTAACCTGCGAAATATAATTAAAATTGGCCCAGTGGTTCATGAGAAGAAGTCGCTTAAAGGAAAAGCTGATGGACACACGATGAATGGTCACAATGGCATAAGCTCACTTGGCTTTAAGCCAGGTAAGCTAAAACCTATATAAAAACAATTTCGTCTTCAAAATCTGTCAAATACAAATATCCAATAGGGCCACCAAGCATGTTACACTTTGATTGGTCCATGGCGGCAATGTTTTTTTACGTATCAACTTCTGTTGAACAAATGTTAATGACCCTAACATTTGAACCATTATCATTTGAACAGACATAGAACTTTAAATTCAGCAGCAACAAGACATAAAATACAAAATTAGGAATTCAGTACACTCAATTTTTAGTGGGAAATTAATGATGAACGATGACCACATGATCAGATTGAACCTTGCTGCCATCCAGTCAAAAAAGAACAAAAATTCCTATATCAAGGATTAAGTTCTCTTGAACAAACTTTAATCATCCTTAGTTATCAATTAAATTAAATCTAATGAGCTTCAGCCTGATCTGTACATCAGTTCCTGAGATGTCATTTTGGACAACAAAACGGCCACTGGAACATTAGCGGTTAATGAGGAGTATCGCTTTAAATGATTTCCAGCCATTTCATTTTTAATTCATGATGACTGCAGAACAAATTGACCAATCAAAAGTCTGCATACAGCTCTGAAGTATACCACTCTATGGTCCTTCCAGTAGTTTGTTTGAAATCGTTCAAGTGGTTACTTAGGAGTAGGTGTTTAAGTGATTTTCAGAAAATCCAGAATGACTGCCAGAAAATGATTTCCCGTCATTTTTCAAAATATTTAAGATGGTCGTCAAAAAAATTGATCAATCAATATTCTATATACAAGTTCTAAAGCATAACATTTACATAGGATCCTTCCCACCGAGTTTGCTTGAAATTCGTCAAGTGGTTAATGAGTATGCTTTTAACAGATTTCCAGAAATGTTCAGAAAATCCAAGATTACTTTATTCTGCGGCTGTAGTAGTAGAAACATTCTAAATCTGCATTGACTTGAGTGTACTGAGTCCTGCTTTCTTGAGGTCACCTTGTAGCATGCTTAGCAGATTTATGCAATGACGTCCTCTCCTGGCTTTGTATGTGCTAGCTCCGAGTATGGCTCATTCCAAGGCTCTATGTGCTGGTGTCTCTTCTCGCATACTTAGCACATGGCCAAACATGAACCATTGTTGCTGGGCGACTTTTACAGACAGCGACGACGTATTACACATCTTGTATAGTGCATCAAAGGAAATTTGCTGTCTGGCCATCGGTGTCCAGTGATGGTGCGTAGGTGGGTACGGTGGCAGGCTTCGAGTTTGTCTCGAGCTGCCTTCGGAGCTGCCCAGCAGTTACAGTTATACAGCATCAAGGATACACAGGTTGCATTGTATAAGCGTAGCCATTTAATCAAGGGCATCTTTGATCTACAAATCCATAGCTTCCAGAAGGACGGGAAAGCTATGTTCACCATAACACAGCGTGCCACTATGTCAGCAGTGCTCCAAAGCAGTGAGCACCGGATTCTACTTTTATTCCATGGTTTGCCGCCACGAAGTGGATCATCATTTTCTTAATTTCATGCTGTGCAGATAGATATATGTGGGTGAACTCTGTTTTGGATTCATTCATAAAGAGATTCTCAATTTTTAGTTTGCTTGCAGCTATTGGGAGAAGTTCGTCAAGGGGTTTCTTTTCCTCATCTATGAAGTCCACATCATCGCCACATTCCATCTCTAGCGGCATACACAATATTGACACTGGGGGGTTTGGTCTTGTGGAACTTTCCCGTACGGATTTCAATGCAGCAGCAAGGTAACAGGTGAAAAGCACCGGAGATAGACCATCTCGCTGTGGTGAGCCGATTGATGTCTCAAACTCTACAGACTTCACTGACTTGACTCGTACTCTTAGCTTGGTGTCTGCAAGCAGTAGTCTCACTAGTCGTAGCTCATCTTCATTGCAACTGGCCTGGCACAGCACATCTAGGATCTTTGAGCATTTAATTATGTCAAAGGCTTGTGACATATCAATGCCGATTTTGTTGAAATCCCAGTGCTTGGACATGACTACCGACACAAGCATGTGTTGAACCCATACAATGCGCAGCTGCGTCCATGTTTGAAGCCACTTTGACATGATCCAGTGAAGTCATCGATCTCGTCTTGGATGCGGCATAGAGTAACACTGGATAGGATTTTCTGTATGCTGTTGAGAAGCACGATGGGCCACAGATTGGCTGGGGGCCAGGTGGCTTCTTGGGTTTGGGTAGTGCGATAAGGGTGCCTTGGCCTACAGCATCGAGAGGAAGGTGGTGCATAAAAGCTGAATTAATTAGGCGCATGATCCGTTTTGAGATAATGTCACTTGCATGTTTGAATAGTTCATTGCTCATGCCATCAGGTCCAGATACACATCGATCTTTCAGGGCTTTAAGTGCCTTCTCAACTTCTGCTGTTTTAATTGGTGTTAGTAATGGCCTGGAGGCTCCTGAGAACGGGTAGCAAGGGCTCATCATCATGGTCAGTGAACTGTTCCTTGAACCATTCTCGCATCGCCTCGACTTTGCCCTGGTCAGTCCCGATAAAGTGTCCATCAGAGTCGTGTACAGTGAGTGGTGGTGTGTAGTCAATAACTCTCAGGCCCGGGCTGCCCGAAATATTTGTGACAGTCATTCATGACATTGATTTTATCTGCTAGGGAGTCTGCTTGTTGAATAGCAAGATCTTTTAAGCATTCGTTAATGTGGCGCAGAATGTCATTGTGCTACCTGCGTAGTTTGGTGCGGTCTTCACTTTGGACACTGATAGATACGCAGCTGTAATGCTTTCTGCTCCGCTGACAGTTTTACTACTAGAGGGTCGTCAGTATACCTAGTTCGGCTATTTTTAAGAACACCTATGGTGCTGGTAGCTGATGATTCCATAGATTTCAGTATTTTGGTTAGGGATTCGTTCAGATCGGAGCTGATGTCGATGTCAGCTAGCCGCTCCCCGAGGACCTTTTTGTATGACATTTGAGTGTCAGTGTCGCAATCCAAGATTGCCACCAGAAAAATTGACCAATCAAAATTCTGTATCAGAATTCTGAAGTATCCTTGCAGCGAAATCTGGTTGAAATGGCCCAAGCAGTTAATAATGAATAGCATTTCAAATGATTTCCCGTAATTTTTCGGAAAATTCAAGATGGATGCCGGAAATATTGATCAATCAGAATTCTCGTTCAGATGTGTTGAAGCCTACCAGCATAGAATTAGTCCACCCAAGTTTCGCTACGTCGGGACATTTATATTGGAGTAGTAGCGTTTTAAATGATTTCCGGATAATTAAAAAAAATCCAAGATGGCCACCAGAAAAATTGAACAATCAAAATTCTGATCAGAAGTTCTGGAGCCTACCAGCATAGGATCATTTGAGTCAAATTTGGTTGAAATTGCCTAAGCAGTTAATGGGTAATAGCATTTTAAACGATTTGCCACCATTATTCAGAAAACTCAAGATGACCACCGAAAAATTATACCAATCAAAATTTGGTATAGAGGTTTCAGATCATGCCACTTTAGGGCCCTTACAAACCGAGTTTGTTTGAAATCGGCCAATAGGTTAATAAGAAGTCTAGCCTTTTAACTAATTTCCAGAAAATCCATGATGGCTGCTGAAAATACTGACCAATCAGAATTCTTGTTAGAAGTGTTGAACTCTACCAGCATAGGATTAGTCCACCCAAATTTTCGTTGAAGTCGGCACATTGATATTGGAGGACCAGCGTTCTAAATGATTTACGGAAAATCCAAGACAGCCGCCAGAAAGATTAACTAATCAAAATTCTAAATAGAAGATCTGGAGCCAACCACCATAGGATCCTTCCAGCCAAATCTGGTTGCAATCGTTCAAAGCATAAGTGAATTGCGATTTTACGGACGGATGGTGAGCAAAAAAATCTTAGATGGCCACAAGACTTCCATGTCAGCATGCTGCTTCCATCATGTAACATTATAGGTAACATTGTTTAATTCCAACAGGATTAATCAATCCTGAAAGATAAAACGAGAAGTTTGCTAAACAGTGACTTTGACCTTGTGACCTCAGTGTCATCATGCTGCTTCCTAAAAGTATAGGTAACCACATAGCCAAGTTTAGTTCTAATAGGATTAACTGATCCTGAAATATTGAGGCGTTTGGCTAATCGCAAAAACTTAACATTGTTGTCGCCATCATCGCCACCGTAAAAGTGACACATGTCTTGCTTTCTGCTTCGAAGGCGAGACAAAACCTTGAAACTACAGCCTGGACAATACTCACCATTCTGTTACTTTCTGATACACAGCTGGCCTTGACCGCTGGCTCTAGGACTATAGACTTAGAAAGCTTTACCGACTCCTTGGAACTGGGTACTCGGCTCCCATCTGCCGAGTACCCGTCTACCATAGAGCTCATATTGTTTGCATAGCCACCAAACAAGAGAAATCCATGGCTTGCCTCCGTGGGGCTGGGAGGCTGGGTCCGTAACAGAATGGTGAGTATTGTTAGATCTCGGAGAAAGGGAAATTGAAATTTCCTGCATTCTCCTTCGATCAATACTCACCATTCTGTTACTTTCTGATATACACCAGATTTGTTCAGTAACCTGGTGGGAAGGGGCAAGCCATAAATGCTACTTTTGCCCCTTGGAGAAAGATTTAGACATAACAACTTGACTAATGGAGACCTAAAAGGACCGTCAAGTTATCGGAACCGAATCACATTCGCATCACTCCCCCCCCCTTTTTTCTCCTAAGAAAAGGGAGAGAACTCACGAACATGTATCTCGCCTGAAACACAAATATGCCAAGAGGGTTAACTTCTCTTTGCATATATTAGCCTGGGAATGAGCATGAATATATAAGATGAATGATCATGATATATAGACATAATACAAAACACTCTCAATCGTGAATTACCTCATGATATTTGGAATTCAGACCTGGAGCCTCCAACCATTCACTTGTCCGGCCTCAGTGACACAACTGGTTGATATCCTCTCGCTCGACCAAGCCTGCTTCTAAATTCTCTCTTACAAATGCCAAAAAATGAAGAAGAGCAGTGCGGTCATATAGCTATCATCTCAAAACAGCTAAAGCGAGTGGAATGGCGAAGTCTGACACATCCCTCATATAGTAATCCATGAAAGAGGACTCACAGTGCCCTTGTGCGACAGCCATGATGTCCGTAAACGGAACACCATTGTCAAGGGCGGAAGAGGAGGCTATTCCTCTAACAACGTGCCCTTGCGCCTTGCACTTGGTGCCCAGTCGTAATCTCACGGGTAATCTGAATGCATTCGAATACCCAACGAGAGATAGAATCCATGGATGCGGCGCCATATGGCTCCATATGGCAGATCCACAGATGTCTACCATTCGACCGTAACGAGTCTGTCCGTTTTGTACTTAGTCAAAGCACGGACTGGGCACCAGACACTGGCATCATGATCTAACCTACTCAGTTTCAGTATAACGATCGGTTTGCTGGGATATCTCAAAGACCGAGATCTTTGACATAAACTCTGCTCTTGGCAGTAGACGCAGACCCTCTGGAGACAATAATCGGTCCCTCTGCTGAAAGTGCATGGATCACACTGCGCCTTCTAGCTGAGGAAGCTGCCAATAGAAAGACCACCTTTAGAGTCAAATGCTTTAGACTAGCCGAACGCAATGGTTCGAAAGGGTGCTTGGCCAGTACATTAAGCACTAAAGATAGACTCCAGGGTGGAATGACTACCGGTTGTCTCGGTCGGAGATTGCTCATTCCCTTCACCATCACACTCAACTGGGCCACCTCTGGACTATCCCTGTTGGCTAGACAAGGGATAACTGATGCCAAAGCTGACTTGTATCCAGCAATTGTGACAGGAGCTAGTCCTGAAAAGAACAGCTCACAGAGAAAGTCTGCTATTTGCTGAATAGTGGAATGAAAGGTAACAATCCCCTTTCCTCACACTAGTCTGCAAATCCGTTAACCTTGTCGTTATATGACTTGAAGGTTGGCCTCCTTGTCGCAGCCGCGATGAAATCAGCAGCCTGTCGAGAAAAGCCTCCCAACGTGGAACGTTGTTTGACAACAACCACGCAGTCAATAACATTTCGGGACGCTCGTGTAGGAAGCGTCCCTTGGCCTGGGAGATTATGTTCAGAATCTCGGGCAACTGCACTGGATTTACCACCAGCAGATCTAGCAGATCCGTGAACCACGCCCTGCTTGGCCAATACGGCACTATTAGCAGGACCAGACACGGTTCCTCCCTGATCTTCACCAATACCTTCGGCAGAAGGATGGTGGGTGGGTACGCGTAAGCGTGCATCCCTCTCCAGCTTATCTCCAGAGTGTCTGTATCGACGGCATTTGGATCTGGAATCGGCGAGACATAAGTCATGACTTGAGCATTTCCCCTTGTGGCGAACAAGTCCACGTTGGGTTTGCCCCAATGCTCGAAGATCCTTCGTAGAACTGGAGGGTTGAGGGACCATTCTGTTGGCAGAATTCTCTGTCTGCGAGACAAATCATCCGCCAGAATGTTCAATCGGCCAGGAATGTGAGCTGCTTTCAAAACAACCGAGTAATTCCTGCACCATTGAATCAAGTGCCACACTTTGATACACAGTGTGGGTGACCTGGTCCCTCTTGGCGATTTACGTATGATACTACCGTCGAATAGTCCGACCGTATCAATATCACCTTGCCCCAACAGATTGATATGCAGCTGACTCTCCAGGAGAGTATGTGCCCGCGACCTGGTGTTCTCCCAGGCAGGCCCCCACCCCTCCAGCTATGCATCCGTGTACACAGACAGCTGGGGGTGGGGTAGGTGCAGCGAAACCCCTGCTAGGAGATTCTGACGCTGTTTCCACCATACAAGATGCGATATTATCGGCTCCAAAACTGGCACCAGTTTTGACAGGGGTTCTGTTCTCTGTTTCCACAGAGACATCAGATACAACTGGATAGGTCTTCGCATTAGAGCAGCGTACGGGATCACTTGCTCCATGGAGACCATCATGCCCAGCATCTGAAGAAACAGCCTCGCCTGAATGTGGTTTCCCCCTCGAAAACTCTTGAGGATGGCTAACAGAGACACCACTCTGGGCTCTGAAGGGTAAACCCTGCCCTCCTCGAGATCGAATCGCATCCCCAAATAAACGAAATGTTGAGTGGGTGTCAACTCGGATTTCTCCCTGTTGACTATCCAGCCTAGATCTGAAAGTAACTTCAGAGTCAGAGCAGTATCCACGTTCAACCTGGCTGCAGAGTCTGCTTTGAGCAGCCAGTTGTCTGTAGGTGTGTAGCGCCACGTTCTCTTCTCTGAGAAACGCTGTCACCGCAAGGACCACTCTTGTGAAAACCCACGGAGCTGTCGACAGGCCAAACGGGAGAACAGTAACCTCCCATACTTGATTCTGAAACGCAAATCTCAGAAACCTGTGCCAACTCCGTTTCATAGGAATGTGGAAATGTGCATCTTTCAGATCGATCGACACACCACATTCCCTTCCTCAATCCTGCCATTACCGACCTCAGTTTTTCCATCTGGAACCGAGGTGTATGGATAAACCAATTCAATGGCCTGAGATTGAGTATGGGTCTCCATCCCCCCGTGCTCTTGGGGACAAGGAACATAATTGAATAGAAGCCCAGAGTGTTCTGGTTCGCTGGGTTTATTGCTCCCTTCAGAAGCAAACCCGACACTTCGTTTTGAACGGCTTCTAACTTGTCTGGGTCCCGTAGTACGGGTGTCCAGACAGGTGCCAAAGACAGATTCTGCGGTGGAAAGTCCCACCACACCGACATGTACCCCTGGGATAACCATCCCGGGACCAGACTGTCTGACGGCACACCTCGCCAGGCCTCGACGAAACGCATGAGCCTTCCACCCACCATAGACGCCTCGACGTCTAACGGGGTTGTCCGGCTCGCGGTCCGCTCCCCCCGCCCTTTCTTAACGAGAGAGAGACCCATTTCCGTCTTGGCTCGGCAGGTATAACTGGCACCGCTGTTCCTGTCGCACAGGTGCGGTCCAGGCGAATATGAAGGGAGCTCTCGTACCCTCAGGTACGATCCGCTCCCTTCTTTCCGCCCTTGGAGGACTTACCCTTACCCCTCCCCCTGCCCTTCCCGCCTCTAGGGCGATCATGAGCAACGTTGGGGAAGGTAGGGGCCTCCACAACCTTCCTGTCTTTCTTAGCCGGCGGCGGCTGAGAAAATCCAGACGAAGCAGAAGTCACAGTAGGCTTAGCTTTCACCTTGCCTTCCTGCTTCTTCTGCGTCTTCGAAAGTTGGACAGCTAACGGTTTCCCTACAGCCCCTAGAGCGAGCGCTTGCCGCACTCGCTCCAGCTGTAGGCTTACCGCCAACCGATTCTGTGCAATGCTGGCAGTGTCCTCTAGGATGGCCCGCACCTGGCCACCGAAGATGCTAGGCCCTGTCAGGGGTGTCCCAAGAAGACGCTCCATGACTGCCATAGCCGGATGCATATGGTCAAGAACCATTTGCCTCCTGGACATTGTCACACGTGCCTGCACCCTTGCCAGTGCGTCCATGGACAGCACCAAGCCGTCATTGACGCACGAACGCGCCACAGGTGGCACAGGGTGGCCTGCCCCCGCTTCAGCCCACACCGACTGAAGAAGGTGATACGAATGGTTGACAGCACTCATAGCTGCCCTCACCCTCATCGCATAGGGACAGGACTTCATCCTGCTGTGCCTGGGACTTGTCCACAAGTGCCGGACCGGGGCCACCCGCTCCAGCACTCTGAACACCCAGTACCCAGCGGTCACTCGGTGACCGACGGGACAACACCATACCTGTCGTATTCCCCCCTGCGGAATAAGCCCCTTGCCCGCACCTCCATGGAGGCCGCAAGAAGCTGGCCCTTGTTCATGCGTTGTTTGCTATACATAGTATCAAGCAACACCATACACCATGGATCCAGTCCAACAGACTGGATAAGGGCTGCAAGCAAGATCCCCGTCCTAATCAATGCACCGATGGACGGGGTACATCCTCCTCGGCAGTGGTCGGAGCCACAGACGGGTGCACCCTGGCTAGCCAAGCCAGAGCCTCAGACCAATCCGTCTCCGAGGGGGACACTCCCGTGAACATGTCACCCGTTGACATGTTCACGGCCCTACCAGCAACGGCCTCCCGGCTAGGAGCCATTGCTGATATGCCAGGAACTCAGGCAACGTACGGTTCCGCCGCCACCCCATGGAACACACCAGTCCATGGAGTAGGCCTGCACGGAAAACCATGCCCACCCATAGCAGTTGAGGAACCGTGGCCAAACACGGGCGCCAACGGCACCCCATGTCTGACCGCCGGACCAGGCGAGATAGGTGAGTACCATGCCTGGCCGGCCACACCTGTCACCGTGGCAGTTGGCAGCAAACCAACCATCATGGGACCGGTGCCCGGTACCGGAGTGGCCTCAACCACGGGCGGAGCCACTGCCCTGACTTGCGCCAGGCCAGACAGCTGGAGGTCGGGTTCCATCAAGACGGAATCGACTTCCATGCTCTCCACCCACGGCCTGTGAACCCGCGGCCTCACAGGCCGCAGCACACTCCTCCTCGGACCGCCTGACCCCGCGTCAGACCCTGCCAAGTCCTTCTGGCAAGGAACTTAAGCATCGTATCGACCGACCACACAGCGCAAACGTTACACCTACTGTCAAGACTAGACTTAGTACAGTGGAAACAGACATGGTCCTTGTATAGAACCCGTACGATATGTGGCACTCGACACATGATGGCGGGTATGGCCTGGCCTATAAACCAAACCTACAATAAGCCAGCGGAACGAAACAAAAATGGAAGGCAGACAATTAATTTTCAAATAATTTGACCATAAATTAACTGCAAACCCCCCGCACCCCACCCCGCAACGTTACAACAAATACTACAACGACAAGAACGAAGCGGGCATAAATACACCCATAATTGATCCTCCAGGATGTATAACGGAACCAGGAATCATATCGCATAGCATTCGGGGTATATTTACCAATTAATATAAATTGTACTCTTAGCGAAAGCCAAAACGATACGTGAAGAAACAACAAAATGTAAACAAACTGCTGTAGCACACGGTAAAACCGCAGACCACGCATCTCTCAAGAATTTTGACACCACCGATCATTGCAAACCGATCGTGATCACACATAAACTTGACCATTCCAAAGTTTTCTGGCACCATTTTTAGTTCGCAGCACCCAAAACAAGATGCGCAAATTAATGAAAAATTTTCTTCACTTAAACATCCGAGCATCACGGGTGTGACGTCACCCGCTCGGACCCTACAGAGAACGACGTCAGCCGATATTCGTGTTAGAAATACCGTAGCAAACACCTATTTTCATATCTGCCGATCGCCTGTTGGGGTTTAAAGAAGGCGATCGTCTGGCATATCTCGTTGTTAGCACACGTTCCAGATTCTATGGGGTCAGAAATCGGAACATGCGACACAACGAAATTTAGAGACCTAAGTCTTTTAACTATGGATAATAAGGAATTATACAACCTGGTCCATTCAGTTGTCCGGCAGTCATCTCCATTTTATCCAGTTATATCCTTTCAAGAACGCACAAACTATCAAATCACAGATAAAAGACTTAGATTTCCTTTCAAAAAACTTTAAATCTCTCCCTGCAAAAAGCGTGGACAGCTCTTGTTGCTATGCAAACAAGAATGAGCTCTATGGTAGACGGGTACTCGGCAGTTGGGAGCCGAGTACCCGGTTCCAAGGAGTCGGTAATGCTTTCTAAGTCTATAGTCCTAGAGCCAGCTGTCAGGGCCAGCTTTGTATCAGAAAGTAACAGAATAGTCAGTATTGATCGAAGGAGAAAAACCATTTCAAGAAAATATGGTCTAGACACAATGTCGGATCGGATGCACACATTCGCAGACACATGCACGGACATAGTAATTACTATATATAAAACTTACGTGTGACAATGATCTGGCGCCGAGTGTCGCAAAGCCTCATTTTTCATTTTGCTATGGCCAGTTAATTGAAAACACGATTGAAAACAAACTGACATCAGATGAAAGACTGTTCCTTGACACCTGATTCTCCATTAAAATCACTGACATGAAGATGGTTAATCTGCAAAAATTAAGTAAATCTTTATGTCCTACAAAAGAAATATCTACAGTATGTAATGATGGCTGTAATAATGACCTTAAATAGTGGTACATGTAATGAATCCAATACTTATGTTTTGTAATTAATATGGCATGAAGTTATCTTTTCTATAACATGGCATGAACACTGCAGAAAAATGTTCTTGGCTTTTTCCTGATTCCTGGGAATCACAGGATTCTTTTCCCATGAAAGCCAAAAAGTCGCAAAATTTGAAAAATCCTAGGATGTCCCGAGTTTCAACAGTGGAAAAGCTAGACCATTTAAATACATGTATTCTATTTTTTTAAAAGTCCCAGCCTTGGGGAAAGCTGGGACTTTTTAGCATACATACAATATGTTGTGTAGAATGCCAACATTGGAAAATGCTAGGACTTTTAGAAATAACAGCGTGTTCATGGCACTAAACTCGTTTATAAAGTCCTGAGTTGGGACTATTCAGAAATGTGTACATGTACTGCTCAAGCGAGCCAAAACTGGCTTCTGCAGTTATCGTGTGAAATGTCCATTTTCCTGATACTAGACTATTTTTGAAATGTTATTACTGGAATGACTGCTTCAATAACCAAGCCAGCCATTGTAAATTTTCAAAAATAGACTTCATCGCTCACTTAAGCAAAACATTTCTTGGCAAATCTTATCCATTAAAGGGGGTTAAAGTGTTGTATGTATTAATGATGGTCATCCAATAGAAACCAATTTATTTTTAAACTGGCTGTCTGGTGACCATTTTGGATTTTACATAACCCCGCACAAAGGATTCTCAATGTTTTAATAATTCAATCAAAGTTAATACATGTACCTTATCATATGGAAAGTGATTTTCAAGATGGCCGTGGCCATATTGTATTTAGCATCTGGGCCATTCAAAGATTGTGATCCTAACCATAGCACATCCAATTGTTTCCCAATGTTTTGTAAACCCATAAAATATATGTACAACTCAGAAATAACTTAACATGCTTACAATACAAAAACAAGAGGCCCATGGGCCTGTGGCGCTCACCTGGACCATTAGCATTTGAAACATTTGCATTTAAATACAGATGATGGATAATTAAAAAAAAATCCAAGATGGCCACCAAAAGACTTGACCAATCAAAATTCTGTATACAGGTTCTGAAGCCTACCCACCTAGGGTCCATCCAACTGAGTTTGATTTAAATCCTACCAAGCGGTTAATGAGGCGTAGTCTTTTAACCAATTTACCAAAACATGGGAAATCCAAGATGGCTGTAAAAAAATTTAGCAATCAAAATTCTGCACATAGGATCTGTAGCCTGCCACTATAGGGTCCTTTCATCCAAGTCAATTGGCCACCTGAAAATACAAATGTCCCCTTACATTTAGCAGTCCCATATAGTGGAAAGGGCCCAAAAACTCAAATTGTCCACCTGAATCTTTGCCCTGGGTGCAGCACTAAACCCCACATGACAAATTTGGTTGAATTCTACCAAATGCTTTCGAGGGAGATAGGCGGACAGACAGACACAGGCTCAGGGCTTCCGCTAATTTCTAAACACATGGAGGTAATGCTATTGGGAGTCCAAGCAAGAAACATGGAAGTCTAAATTGGTTCAAATACATGTAAATTGGTTAAAATCATTGTTTTTAGAGATGTCATGGCCACAAATTAAAAGGTATTGGTATGTTTTTGGGGAGTCCAAGCCTAAACTTTGGGAATATAGGACTCAGACTTCCACTAGTGGAAGCCCTGCAAAGGCATTTGCAATATCCCATCGGATCTGGGGGTTTTCCAAAACAAGTGATAATTAGATAAATTTATTACGCTCCGCCTCCGCGTCGCTCTTACATGTATTTAATAAGATTGATTTTTTACACCTCTACATCACCGCTTATGGAATTATAACTTACTGCTGTACATATTTAAGACTATAACATATGTATTAACGACATCCTCATCAACATGGTATATATTGTTACCATCAACATTCTTACCTTGTTTAGAAGTAATCCATTCATGATTGAGTAATAGCAAAACCAGAACACCAGCCAGATGATCAAAGATAGACTTTCCAAGAGCTGAAAGTTACAAATGTAGTAAATCATATAATTAATCAAATTAAGCTCAATTATTAACCTTTTCTGAAAAACCTCAAGATCTTTATTAGACTGAATTGGTATACTTTTTATTGAACAACATTGATTGAAGATGTTGCAAATGCAACCATGAAACTCAACTTTACGGGTTTGCAATGAACAGTCACTATGACGCTTAACTTTAAACATAAAATAAATATAGAAGACTTAATAATCAATACCCTTATCAACAAGAGGCCCAAAGGCCTGTAATGCCCGCCCGGACCATTTGCATTTAAACGATTTGCATTTAGTTACTGGTAGACATGATGGATAATTATTAAAAAAACAAAGATGGTCACCAAAAAAAGTAACCAGTCAAAATTCTTGTTTGATAGGTTGAAGCCTACCATGATACATGTAGGCAGTGGAGCCCACATCTGATTTTTGGGGGTCTCAAGGACCCCACACTCAGATTTGGGGGTCCCACTGTAAAATTTGGGGGTCCCATAGGGTCCTCATCTGAAATATGGGGGTCCCATGTTTTTTTCGTAAAATAATCACAGCACATTGATCTAATTATATATAGAGAATATTAACTATGCATAGTTTATTAACCTTTAGCACTTAACACTGTTGACCACTATTGTAGATCACCAAAATACCTATTTTTGAAAGTTTAACACTGGAATGACTGGCTCTAAACAGTGCCAGTCATTCCAGTGGTAAATTTTCAAAAATATGTATTCTGTGATCTACAATCGTGGCTAAAATTGATGTATTGAAATGGCCATTGTATATTTAACTAATGGCATTTGAACTACATATCAATAAACAATAACTTAAAGCACTGTATTTGTTTGTTGTCTGATAAACTAACCAACCTACATTGACAACCTTGTATGATTAACATTTCTAAAGACCACTATATTAGTAATTAGCTAAGACCACTGCATTAGTTTTTCTATAAAACCCTAACTTGACTTTGGACGAATTGAAAAATTGCGAGTACCTGTGGCGAGTTTGTCCAAGGGCGACTTAACCTACTTCGATATAATGCGCGCATATTTTTTTATAATGTAACTGGAATGACTAAATATACTGGAATACATAGGCTAAGATCAGACAAAACAATAATTTATCAAAAATAATCTGTATAAATCAGATTAAAATGCGTAATTAGTGAAAATATATCAGCCAACAACCTGTAACTCTTTATATTCAATCGATATACAGATTTTCCCTTAAATATCTTTCTTGAAGGAGTGCGAAAAAAGTGTGGAAAGCTGATATTTTTCGTATTTCTTAAGCCGAAAGGGAGCATAACTCCTTAAATTTTTTTTACACATACACGTAAAACTCGAACTTGGTCTGTAATTTCTCATAATAAAGCAATGTACCAATTCTCAGTTGAATACCTTGCGAAAAAAGTGCAGAAAACCAACTGCAACAGGCGGACGGACAGACGGAGTGCAAACCTATAGTCCCCGCCCCCGCACCCCACCCCGATTTTACCAGTAGGGGACTAATATAAACATCAGTGTGGTAAGGGAATAGGGCAAACAGTTACTGTACTTATGGGGATGATCATAAAATCCAGCATTTTAAGGCAGATAACTCTTGCAAATGTTGCTCCTAGGATGGGGTGGGGGCAGGATCAAAATGTCAAATATTGTAACCTTGGGCATGGTGGATGTGGCATGGCCAAAAGAATGGGGAAAGCGTGGAGATTTGTGATAGTGTGCCGTTGACTGCGCATTCTAGTTAAATTTCTTGTAACTTATTACATGTAGCTTTCCTAGTTTCTGCTACATGTAGCTCTCGGGCTCTTCGAGTCTGTGAGATACATGTAGATACAAGTGTATAAGTGATTTCCAATAAAAGATTACAAAATTTAATTTAAAGAATAAAACTTCAAGTTTTTTTTCTTTGAATTTGAAACAGAAGCTATAAAGCAAACAGTTTCTAAAGGTTATATGATCCCACTTTGACGAATTGAGTCAATTAAATCCCCCAATGAACACAAAATTTGAGTAGGCAGGTTTTATTTAGGGTGGGTAGGGAGAGGACAACCAAACCCTTATTTAAGTATGGCCTCAGTCGATGGGTTGCACAAGCATTGATGCACAGAGTATGTTGTACTACTTGTACACCATCTACATGTTTAAGTATGTTTTGTATACATGTGCAGACTCAGTGGTGTAAGTTAACTTATTCAGATGACTGCCGTCAGGGCAGTCTGAATTTGAAAATCAATTGCCATGGAAAATGTTAAACTGCCCTGACTCAGTCGTGCTTCAATAATCCTTTGTTAGATGTAAGCCTTTGATGGTCAAAATATGTCAATTAGGATTTTAATTTCACAACCAATCAGACATCGCATCAAACTATCATACTATGCAAGATGTCTGACACTTGGGATAGGCGAAAGCATTCTAGTATTGTTGCAATTTAGCAGAAAGTATGAATTTTTTATTGCCGATTGCATATATGTATATTACTTTATTTTGTCTACTCAAAATCTAACTGCCCATGAGGCAGGCCTGTCCAAATTTTGCAAAAAACGAAACGGTCGTTCACGTTGCGGTTACGCAAATGTTTTTTGCATAATCCATTTTTCGTTCACGCAGTCTAGTCACTTGAAACATTGAATTTACATTAGTCTATGTCCTAATAGAAGCCATCGCCAACATCAGCCCCTAGAATTCCATAGCATTTTCTGAAAGGAGAAACTCCCTTATAAGAAGCTAACCCCCAAACTCAAAATATTGGTTTGATAAAAAAATGTTCACGCTGGCTCAATAAGAACGGAAAAGTTAATGTCAACGCCATTTTGAACAGGCCTATAGAATTTTGATGGGAAGTTCCTGGCGGGTTAGTTGCACCAAAAAATCGCGATTTTCACAACAAAATCAGACCAATATTCCATATCAAATGGTGGAACAATGAATCTGATCATTCTAGATTTAAATCATGGCGCAACAAAGGTTAATTCGGCAATAATATACGTCTATAAACGTTCGAAAATAGCCCTGACAGGCGTATCTTTTCGTCATGTAGCGGGAAGAAAAATAGGAGGGTGTGTCTTGAAAGAGCCAATCAGTGAATGGCTCGCCTCCACTTTGTAGAGAACTAATAAATATTCATTACCGCAAAATATTATAATATCCAAAATGGATTCCCAAAAAGAACTTCGGTTGCCATTTTCCCCAGGGACATTTACCGTTATTTGTGTTGGGAAATCTTGCAAAATTATTTAATCTGGCTGATAACATCTTGTATAATAAAGGAGGCGCTAATATTTTATTTTAAATCAGACTGATTTAATAAGGATTGAAATGGATAGAACCTGGTATGTTGAGATGATTTGCGATGTAACTAGTGCCCTGTCAGAGACTAGTTCCCTGTCCGCCTTTCTATGCTAATACATTAATCGGCTAGTTTCGCATTCGCCATTGCCTTAACGTATGTAAACGAACGAAGCGGATTTAATTTATAAGACTTCCGTGTCCGTATCTGCCAAACACATTTTCATTGGATGAACGGATTAGATACAATTCGGTTCCCGTGTCAAAGTTCAATTTTGAGATATTGCGCTTATTAATAACATTTATTAATATCAATTGCAGGTAAAGAGACTATTTTTTATGATTTCCCACTGGAGTGTCTGGCTCGATGATTGAGCCAGTCATTTCGGTGGTAAATTTTCAAATATAGTCCTCTTATGGCCAGTAAATGGATATTTAATATGAGAATACATTGATCTTGAGCATTAAATGGTTAATACTGACATGTCATTTCCATTATGTAACCGAGATGAATTTTACCTTCAAATAGTATCATATTCAAAATGGGTTACGCGAAATCGAATGAGTTGCGCCAAAGAAATTTGCGTAACCCATTTTTGGGTTACGCAAATTTTCAATTTGGGCAGGCCTGATGAGGGCAGTCCATTTATGAGACTGAACTGCCCTTTTACCTGCCCCGGGCAGGAGGGCAATCATTAAGTTACGCTACTGAAACTATGAAATATAATTTTTGAATATCTTGAAGTACATGTAAATATCCAGATAAGTATTGAGATGACAGATGGAATAAGTCTAGCTGTGACTTGTGGCCAGTGATAAAGATTTAGCTTTTTAACCATGTTAGGAAGCAATCAATGTCTTACAGTCACATCAATCTTAAAATATTCAACAGAATACGTTATACATTGTAAATTATGTTCTTTTGAAGGATTGAAATGGTTAATGAAACTGGGTCAACCTGCAATAGAGTTGTCAGATATATAAAATCAATTTCTATTTACAATCAAAGTATGAATGGAAAAATTTGGGACGCCACCCGGGTTACTGAGTTTGAAATTGTGGTACCTGTAGCCCACCAGCCTAAAATCTAGTAGCCATGGGGGTACTGGGCTCCTGCTAACCTTCAGCACTGCTTGTGGGAAGTATGATTTTGTAAAGAGCCCCAGCTGTATCTGTTGCATTCTGAAACTTTAGTATTTATACAGTGTCAGAGTTACAGGAGAAGATAGTTAACATGAGGAAAACAAGACGTCAAAAGATGCTAATTTACTGGCCAATGAGTTCAAAGGGTGTCGGGAAATTAATCAAATGTCATTAACATGTGAGAGGACAGGGCTAGAAAGTAGCCACTGATGCAGTGGCTGTAGACAGGGTTTCTCATAAGGGTCCTTTTGAGGGTATAGACCCACAAAATGTAACTGGGGGACTCATGAAAATCTTGCATGATTGTTAAATATTAATTAAATTTATAATTCATAGCTGTGCACCCATGATACTGTAGTAACTTAGCTACGTATAAAAGGTTACTCACCCAACAGAGGTCTCGAATCGGCCAGTGGAACCAGCGGCAGATGTGCACGGTTCAAGTTCCAAGGTATGACTGCCGGGCGTCCGTAGAAACGGCGGGAATCAGCTAGCCCGGCAGCCGCGAAAACCGAACTGCGGAATTGCGGGATATCACCAGCACCACACTCTCCCCCGTTTATAAAAACATGGTTGTTCAATTAAAAATCTTATCTTTTAATTAAAAATCTTATCTAAAAATCTACTCTTAAAAATCTGCACACCATAAAAACACAGGCATTGACGCTCAACTGCTAAAGGTAGCATCAGAAATTGCCAATTAAAAATATAGGTGTCGATCCAACTAGAAGGAAGGAGCTGTTAATAATAAAACAGATGGATAGATCAACAGCTGCCGGACGAGGGCCAGTGGCACAGATTTAAAAATAGCATAGCATCCTAACTAAAATTAAGGACAGTGGTTTTCCACCACAGCAGAAAACTGACAGAATTGCCGAATTGATAAAGAAGTAATAAAAATAATCTCACATGAATTTAGTTGGAGTGTTATCCGAAATTAACTTATGTGAGATTCGAGGAAACTTATGAATATTGCACATTTTTTAATTTAGTGAATATTTTTAACCTTAACATTTATGACATACCTCTTATATAATTGAAACTGATCTGAATCCACAAATTTAGGAAATCCGGAAAACCACTGTTCCTATCACAATAAAGATATCTGAATGAAGCTAAACGGAACGGATAATACAGCAGAAGAAAGAAACATATGAATTTGCGCTATGACTAACGCGCCAATTACTTCGCGCATTATGGAATGGTAAGCGCAAGAAATGCATCTGTACGATTTATGCAGTCTTTGCTAAATGCATATTATAAATATGCTGTCATATGCAAGACTTCTGTATTATAGAGTAATGCACATTATAAATATGCCTGAGTTATGCATTATAGAGTAATAATGCATCATTGCATCATTTTAACATGTAATTGCTACACGTTTAATAAATGAAATACTTAGGTATGGCAATATATAATATGTTGGCCTAATATAAAATATCTGAACTGACCTATGTAGAATTAATATACCTGGGCTATCCTATAAAATATCTGTTCGGACCAAATAAAACTACATATAATATATTTGAGCCACCCTATAAAATATCTGAGCTGACAAATGTAGAACTGGCATTAAATAGCTAACCTATACAGGATTTCACTATACATAAATGAGTTTGCATCATAACATATGATGCATATACTTATAAAAGCATGTACATGGATTTAATCCATATACACATATACAGAGAGCATTATTATGACCACACGTCATGACGGACAATAAATACAGTTAACAATACAATGCGTATGATTAATGTGTAACAATTTACACATCATTTGACAACGCATATTTGTAATGTGTGATCAAGAAATGCGTAAATATAACCACGCATTACTACGCGCAATTATTCACGCGTCATTTGAAAAACGCGTAATTATAATAACGCGTTCTGTGAGTCATACTGCGATGGACCCCTGTTGGTTTTTGGTATCTCAAGGAGTATTATTGCTGGAAAAAGCCACTATGTGCTTATGTGTCCAAGTAATTTAGTTTCCCAAAAACTTACAAAGAAGAGAACATCACGATTTTGCTGTTGCAGATTGTTTAATAACTGTTCAGATTTACTATTAAACAGCCGAAACTACAACTATGATTATTATTAACGGAAAATAATGTTAACGATTGATAGCGGTTTCTAGACAAGTTGAATGTCTTCAGTGTCATGCAGAATCTTAAAATTTGAAGCACTAATTTCAGATTATCGTTTTAATTTCAACAATCTCATAATACTAAACATGAGGATAATATTTGCAGGAAGATAAGTAGAATGTGCAAAATCTGATGGATTATAACTGGATATTGACTCCGATTTGTGTGATTTTGTAGTTGGTCATCTCCTCTGACATGACAAGTCATGATGATGTTCATGCACTAAGGAGATGTGTAATGCATTCCCCTCGGACCTGACACCTCATGCGCCTAGGGGAGTGAAGCTGAAAGTGCTTGTGAATTGGTCGATGGCCATCTCCTCGGACCTGACACCTCATGCGCCTAGGAGATGTGTAATGCATTCCCCTCGGACCTGACACCTCATGCGCCTAGGGGAGTGATGCTGGTAAAACAGAGTCAATATCCAGGTCATCTGCTGTTGCTGACTTAGGCAGCAATGACTTGCAGTCAAATTAGTTTCAAAATATTCAACAGCTCACCTGTATAGTCACCTTGAAATTTAGTCTGGGAAACTATGTTTTAAGGCGTTAAAATCAATTCCAATGTGCATACAAAGTGGGCAGAGTTTAGCTACGAATTGGCAAGGCATATAGCTAGAAATGGATCCGTGAATTAACAACATCATCTAGATCATCTGGTCAGGAATTGCTATTTGGCATCACCTAATGAGCATCACCACGATTATCCCAATTTCTTCCCACCCGATAAGAACATATATATGTCCAAGATCTAATGTGCCAAGACAAAAAGAGCAGCCCTACCAATCCTGGTATACCGTACCATACTAGAACCTGGTCATCGGCAAAGGTTAATGCAATGATCATCACCATCCACCACCACCGACACCACCTCCACCATTTTTTAAATGAAGAGAGCGGAGTATTATCTTAAAATAAGGTCAAGAATAATAAGTAATATCACGGTGGTACATGTTCACAGTAGTTGTAATAAATATAATAAATAAATAGCCGTGACAATAATTCCTGAATGTTCAGCACATGAAATTGATGAAATTAGACAAGTGTAGATTCGCTCACTATATAGGGAACACTGAAAGCATTCAACTGACACCAGAAAAATTGCTGGATTTCTTGACTGATCGGAATTGTTACAGTTACAGATTGCAATGGGGCTATATCCCTATTCTCACCCCTCATGAAAAGTGGTAACCCGCATTTATTTCTTTTATTTAATATTACCGCTTTCTTCGTATGGCGAAAAAAACCACCCCATTATAGCCTTACTTATTAAAATGTAGACGTTGAAAAAATAGATAATTTAAAATTGCAGTGTTTTAACCAGATTTTGTGGCAATCCGAAATCCCATAGTAAACCTATGGGAGGGGTTAGAATCAAGACATAGCCTCTAAGCCTACAATGGTATATAAATATACTACGAAGATTTCAAGATAGTCTATCTAGATAGATATAAAAGTTGTAGGACTGACGAGTGCCAAATAATTGGAAAATGTCAAAGCAAATACCACGAAAATAGATCAGAAATTAAAAATGAAGTTAAAATCAACTTAATTTGATTTAAAATCTTTAAAATATAGTCTTACCTACCAGGACATGATAAAATTGTGATCTAATTTTCGCAGTTGTGAACAGTTCAAAATGGAGGACAATTTGCGCCATTCGAGTAATACTCGAGTAGCCCACGTCCTTCTCGAGAATTAAGCAGCAAAATCGTGACTAGAATTTAGAAATAACTAATAACAATTTTTAATTTAGGGCCCAAAGTACTCCTGACACCATTTGTAGTAACTTAGCTACGTATAAAAGGTTACTCACCCAACAGAGGTCTCGAATCGGCCAGTGGAACCAGCGGCAGATATGCATGGTTCAAGTTCCAAGGTACGACTGCCGGGCGTCCGTAGAAATGGCGGGAATCAGCTAGCCCGGCAGCCGTGAAACCCGAACTGCGGAATTGCGGGATACTGCCAGCACCACAATACTCTCTAATTTTAGCATGGATGAGAAAAACTGCATGAGAATCCAAAATTTCAGTTTGGGACCCCTAGATTTCAGGTTGGGACCCCTAGATTTCAGGTTGGGACCCCTAGATTTCAGGTTGGGACCCCTAGATTGCGAGGTGTGGTCTCCAAAAATTAGATGCCATGAGAAAAACCGGCTGTAGACCTTATCAATCAATATCAGATTACTGCTAATTTATAATTGTATATATCTCAGAAAATTCAAGATGGATTCACTGCTTATTTCATCAATCAGTTGGTTGTTTAACCCTTTTAAGAACATATTCTGTGGTGGTCATGAGAAATATCTATTTGCAAGACAAGAGAAGACTATTTTATTGACAATTTACCTCTAGCATAACTGACACTAATAGTAACTAAATAAACTCTTGGCCTGCAAATGGAGATTGAAAATAGTAAAAAATTGACTTTCTACCAATACTGGTCATTAAAGGTATAATTACGGTATCTTACTAATATGATACATTAAATGCCCATGATGCATTTATAACATTTGACTTTTTATGTTGCGTAGTACAGTACAGATCAATAGGAAATGTCTAGGATCTGTGACTCTTTTGAGGTAATGACCTGTATGGATTAACCTTAAAAAAGGTAATTTCTAATTCTGAAGGAACATGTGGTGGTGGTGGTGGTGTGTGTGTTGGTGGGTGGGTGTGTGTGACATACACACATACAATTTTGAAGATTCCCCCATAAAATTTTGAAGCCGAGAGGGCATAGCTTTTCCACATTTTTTTATGTTCTGTGTTAGTGTAGGACGCCGCTCTATTGCCTCACAGACAATGTCTTGGATAGGCTGCCAAATGTCACGCTTGTAGAAATATCCATATCATGTAAATAAATTAATTTGAATTAATCATTAACACTTTAACCTACATCATTCAGAAGTTACAACGATGAAAGTAACTATTCTGTTGAATATTTTGAAAGTAACTGGACTGCCACAGGAAACAGGTTCCAGTAAATCAGTTTCAAACTATTCAACAGTTTTCTATTAAAACCAAGACATTGGAATTAAGCAGTTAATTGTCAGTTAGTCTATGTGCCGTGGGATGTTGGGCCTGCTCGTCTGAACTTGAACCCTGACATTTTCAAGCTATTGTGTGTGGGGGGGGGGGATGCTGTGCTGAAGTCTCCCATGCATTCCAGGAAACATCTTCAGTGTAGCATGGCATTGATGGGGGGGGGGGGGGGTGAGCAACTTAAAATATCCAGGAAAACTTTAGGACTACCATCGGAAAGACTTAATTTTCAAGACCTGTCCCAGGAGGCTGGGCGTGTGTGTGTGTGTGTGTGTGTGTGCACAGGCCTATGAATTTTCGTCCATCCATCCCTCTACCACATATTCCCTGTCCTATATAAATATACACAAGGTGTGAAACCTTTATCTGTGGGCACCATTGTCAGGAAGCTGATTGGCTGGTTTGTTGTCAAAATCCCCTGACATCACGTTTCTGACTACAAACCAACCAATCAGCTTTCTGAGAATGGTGCCCACAGATGAAGGTTTCACACCTTGTGTATATTTATATATATATATATATATATATATAGTAGGAGGGATATGTGGTAGATGGATGGATGGACGAAAATTCAAAGGCCTGTGGCGTGTGTGTGTGGGGTGGTGGTGTGGAGGTGTGAAAACCTGTGTGTACATTCTGTGATAACATCTACCACATAAGTACATGGATATTTTTTCTACTTAGCTCATGATGATGATTGCTTCATAATTTGGAGAGGAGTTGCAAATTAGATTTACAAAATACGAAAACTGGTTCTGTCATTTAATTCGAACATTTTTATCACGCTTACATGAACTTTAGAAGATGGTCACAATCTTCCACGAATCATATGATGATTTGTCTTCAATATTCAGCACGCTATTGTAGTTTAATATGATCTTCGCTTCTTCTAAGCGTGAAATGACGTACACCGGCGTTCCAAGTTACCGCAGCAGACGACAACGGATAAAATACAGACTCAAATAACCGACACTTGCCGGCACTGGGCCCAGTACTGGGCCGATGCGCAGTTGCCGATAACGTCATAGTTGGACATTACGCGCGATTTAGTTCGCCGACGTTACCGGCACTAGGCCGATACACAGCTCAGCTAGCTGATGCTGCCGCCACTGGGCCAGTACTGGGCCGATACGCAGTTGCCGATATCCTTAGTTAGCCGACACTGCCGACTCTATGCCGGTACTGGCCCAATACGGTGTGTTATCTGGGGTGTTTGTAGCAAATACTTCAGGCGATCTTGTAGGAGCGAGACACATTTTGTGGCATCAGGATAAATGTCAGTGCGAGTTAATATCATCTATAATCACGACCAAACCAGATGGCAGCATCTTCGCTTTACGTATCATCCTCAACCTCTGGGCCAGCAACATAATTCTGAACCAGTAGTTCACCGACCGTATCCACAGTTTCAGATCCATGCTCATCCCCTAATGGCTCTAACTGGTGAAATAATGTCGTCTAACTACAATGACAGTCTCTGTTGCTCAGAAAGTCAGCTGTTGGGCATCATTGCGTGCTGGCTAAAATGATTACTATTACGATGACCAAGGTATAACTCAAGAATGGACCTGAGGAAGCTGAGGATTTCAGCTGAGGACAAGACACAGTGAGCAAAAGCGAAGAAGGACTGATTGCAGCTGTAGGATGTTTCTACGACTACACCTGCAGAATACAGTAATCATACATATGATGATCAAGGTATAGTTTGGCTTCTAAATGAGATACAGTACAGACCGTAGTTAGCTTTACTTAAACGCATCCTAAAGCTCGTTTAAAACGCGCCTGTATGGCGTCATTTTCCCGTTATTTTCTCGTTGTGATTTGCTTAGACACAGCGCATTTGGTAAAATCTCAATACGCATCTTGAATTTTATCTTGATGGGTTAGAATTTTGACACTACGGGCTTGACATTTTGAATGACGGGTTTAACTGTTTGCCCTACGCGTTTTGTAGCGTTTGACAATTTTACAATAAATTAAATGCGCCATCAATTCCAACCGCGGTTCTCCAGTTCTTTCGACGAGTCCTATGGCTAGAAGCAAGCGGGTACTCGGTTCCTAGTCTAGGCAGACCCGCTTATCAGTACATGTTTTCTCCGTACATGTATCTCGCGTGCTTAGCAAACTTTGAGCGATTCGTACAACAGATTTTAACTTATTTACGTCAATTTGTGGCTGAATTTATCAGAAGATGTATTTAATTTAGTGTTTCTTCGCTGGATTCATCTAATTTCTGCATTTTTATAGTGAAAATCTCGATATATCTAATGCCGAATGGACAATCGTCTTGAACTGGAACGCCATTCCATTCTGATGACGTCATCGCGTATATATTTAACCTCGTTATCTTTGATTGTTGGAAAAGCCATCAATGGCAAATCTGATTGGTTGAACTAATCTCATGACGCTTTGACAGTTGTGTACTATTAGACGACAGAAAAAACCCAACATAACCTAAACAAGGATTTCCAGACTTTGGCTGTGATCTGGACAAAAACCAAGTTGGATCCAGATTGGGTACACATTTCAATCTATGGATATATCGGAAACAAACTGGTCAGATTTTGCTCAAATTTTAATAAAGGAGGTTGTGTGATCAAACATTAAGATTTAACAACCCTGGAAGTGATCAAAAGTGAAAAGAAAAATTATAGGCTGTGGGTTACAATCTCTGATAACTTGGATCTATCTGACGATGGAAAGTAAGTGATAACTAGATTGTTTGGTCAATGGTGTGTCCTAGCAATCGACCACGTTCACTACCCCAGGGGAGGAGCCAAATGTAATACCAGAAATGTGGCTGCAATGCAACCATGAATCTCGACTTCATGACAGCAATGAACTCTGATGATTGACTTCAAACATAAAATAAATTTAGAAGGCTTATCAACAAGGGGGCCAAGGGCCTGTAACGGTATCCTGAACGGTGTATGGCAATAAGGGCTGTCAGCAGAGAAGGCCGCTACTATGTCAAAAAAGGCTGCCTATAAAATATACTGAGTATGTACATACCTATCTATCTATCTATCAAAACTGTTCAAAATATTCAGCAGGTTGCCTGTATACCCTTATCTAATTTCCACTTCCTATTTTTCTTTTGAGATGAGGCGGACATAGACGTGAACTGTCAAAATATCTCATCTGATGACGGTTGTTGCTAAGCACAGAATTATATTAAAAAATTCTGAATAGAAGTTCTAGAGCCAACTACTACAGAATCCTTCTGCCAAATTTGGATACAATCCACCCCAAGCGGTCATGGAGAATATGCATTTTGGCAATGTATGTCCAGCCAACTAGGGTTGCAATCTGTCAAGCGGTTAAGGAGGAGTAGCATTTTGACAATTTCTGCTAAATTTTTCATAAAGTCAAAGATTTTCACACAAAAATTGACCAATCAAAATTCTGTATGCATGTTCGGAAGCCGAAAGCATTAGGGTCCTTCCAGCCAAATTAGTTTGAAATCCGCCAAGCTGTTAATGTATGTATGAGACACGGCATCACACAATGATGTTCTGGCCAAGAGGTCAAAATCACTGATACGCATGGCAACCATCTGCTGTCCACCGTCCGTCCATCCGTCAACTTATGTTTTTAAACATAAGTTGATGGATGGATGGCGGACAGCAAATGGTTGCCATGCGTATCAGTGATTTTGACCTTTTGGCCAGAACATCATTGTGTGATGCCGTGCCATTATAAGGAGGCATGTGTCCAAGTTTAGGACCAGTATGATCAACCAAACATGAGATATAAACAGAAAAGTTGAACTAAATGCAAATTAGACGCCACCGGGCGACGTGCATGGTATCACAATAGCTCATTTTACTCTGTAGTTGAGATAAAAATGGCCTCTTGCACTCTATAGTAACCTACAACATGTGTTTGAATTCCATCCACCGCTTTCGGAGGAGTTGCATTACACAGAGACTGGCGTGGATCGCTGTGAAAAATTTGGCGGTCATAAAGGGAAATGATTTGTGAGAGCAGGGGTTAAAATTAACATGAGCGCGAGGTTAGCAGAAATTGACCAGGGCTAGGACAACTTGTAACTGACAAACCCAATGGTAACAATTTGACATGTCAACCCTTTAATGGTCAAGGTGGTAAAAAAATTGCTCTTGTGAGCAGAGCAAGACGACTAATTTTGGAAATTTACCAGTAGAATGACTTGCTTGATAATTGAGCCAGTCATTTCAGTGGTAACATTTAAAAAATAGTCTTCCCTTGGTCTGCACAGATTTGTCAAGGGCTATAGTAGAATCTAGTAATCACTAGTCCTATCTAAATGTAGTGGCTCATCTGGCTTAATTTAAAACTATTGAGAGGGTGTCAAATGATGTGCGAGAGTGTGGGCAGGACTATGGGAAATCTAGATAAATCTGGAAGACCCCAATCTCTAACTACATAAAATAAATGTTGTCAGCCAATCCACAATCATATGGATAACCCATATATACCAAATTTGGTTGAATTCCACCCAACTGGGAGGAGATAGCATGTTGAATGGATGGAGGCAAATGTATCCTAATTTTTTCAAAACATGGAGATAAAGAAAGAGAAATATGTATTTGCAGACCAAGAAAAGTCCATTTTTGAAAATTTTCACTGGAATCACTGTCTCGATAACCGAGCCAGTCATTCCAGTCATAAATTTTCAAAAATAGTCTTCTCTTGTTCTGCAAATAGATATTTTCCTATCGGTCATTGGTGGTCTGACTTGAATCAGTCTTTCACTCTCCTGACATGCACGATTCACTGTCCTCAGTTGGAAACACCAACTCTCCACCGGAAAACTTTGAAGTGTAGATGCTCTCCGAGAGAAGCTGAGGCGTTTCCAGGTATAAATAGGCTTACGGGCTGTTTTCTTGTTTATGAAATTAAAAAATTTTTTTACTAGTTTCCATAGAATTTTTTCTTTCAAACTTCACATCACCGGAGTTGTAACCACCATGCATGCCACCCAGACAAATTAATGAATAACCCAGCATGCTTATCAGGTACCACTGTACCACCATGCATGTCACCCAACAAAATGAATGAATAAACTGGCATGATTATAATCGTGCTGGTTTATTCTAACAAATATTATCGGTGAGGTATGTGGTGGTATAGTGAATATCACTATCAGCAATGTACGCTGTACTCAGACAGAGTGAGATTATAGTAGCTAATTTGTTATTGTGGCATGAGACTGAGTGGTGATAGTAAACACTTGACCGGGCAGTGCACCAGTATCATGATGTCAAAATACATGTAGCATTCTATCAGTATTTGTGTTGGTACACTTTTTAATAATTTATTACATAATGTACTGGTACCCACACAGATAGAATGCTGTTTTGTCATGCTACTATTACAGTGCTAGGTCAGGTGTTCACTACCACCGCTCAGTCTTACTTATAGTTTTGCCCAATGGGGGAATCCAGTTTTAGCTATGCCCCGCCCATCTCTAGCTAAGCTCCACCCAAGCTTTACCTGCATTGGGATCGATCTCTGTACTCTCTGAATCTCAAATTCCTGAAAACTATACATGTAAGTTGTTGATATGACAGCAACAACTCCCAGTCAAATTAGTTTTAAAATATTCGACATCAATTTTATTAACCATTTAATGGTCATGCCGACCAAAACTGGCCTCTGTTAAGGCCTTGTGCAATGTCCATTTACAGGCAAAGAGAATAGAATTTTTGAAAATTCACCACAAATGACTGGCTCAATGACCGAGCCAGTAATTTGTCATAAATTTTCAAAAATTGCATTCTTGGCCTCTAATTGGACATTCAATAAGTGGATATTAATTTTCTTAACCAAATTTGTCCATTAAAGGGTTAAATAGAATACATATAGTCCGTCATCAATTAAGTGTCTGTGAAGATTGACGAACTTATCTACGTCATTCATTATGTCATTGATTATGTTGTCATCCTTATGCATCATGTAGTTGATTATGACATCAGGATTGATGGATAAAATGGAAAGGTCAATTATGTAATGCTCATAACTCCCTGTGTAATCATATTTGTTTCACTTTCTATTTCAGCTACTGTTGAAACATATCCAGACCACAAACAAATGATGCAAAAATAAGTGTACACAATCTGGAACAGTAGGACAATAATTTGAAAGACCACTATGCTATCAGTAATATATGACCTGTGACCAGCAACATCATTCATCAACACAGACAGTAGCATAACCATAAAACACCGCTGATCGATAACAATACAAATCTCAAAATCAACAGTAAAGTAAACTTAATCTTGGTCCTAGATAATATTGCGCATGCTGGTAATAACCAATCTGTGTTGGTGATTGTTTGAGCAAAACTCTGCATTATATCAATATGGCAGCATTCAATAACAAAGACATTACACTTTTAAATGAATGAATAATCAATTTAATCAAATCCAAAATTACCTGGTTTGACTTACTTACTGTATGTAGGTAAAGGTTGTATGGTGTTTTCATCATTTCTTTGATCTTCAGTGGAACACGGATTGAGAATTTTTCACCACTGTGAACAGCGGAACAAGGTAGTTAAAGGTAAGTAAAGCTCCAGCTTTACACCCCTTTACTGTCCAATATTTGTCAAGAAAATGTAAATTTCATCTGAACCTTTTAATGGGTAAATTTGGTCAAGAGGATTCCAATTGTCTCATAAAATGTCAATTTGCTGATCACGAGTATTCTGGGAGCCAGTCATTCCAGTGATAAATTTTCAAAAATAGTATTCTCTTAGTCAGCAAAAGGGCATTTCTCAGGAACACTGCAGAGGCTGGTTATGGCTGGTTTGACCATTAAAGGGTTAATAAATGCCCATTTGCAAGCCAAGGCAATTTTTTAACATTTAGAACTGTAATGACTAGCTTGGTTATCAAGCCAGTTATTCCAGTGGTAAAATCTTAAAATAGTCTTCTCTTGGCCTGCAAATGGTCATTTCTCAAGACAATTTGATTTCAGAGGCCAGTTTTGACCACTCACTGAGTCACGGTAAAAAAATAATTTTTGTTCTGCATATGGACATTTCTCAAGGCCACCACAGAACATGTTTTCACCAGCTAGAGTGTTAAAGGGTCAATTGCTAAAATGTACAATTCTTATAACAGTGACTAACTACTAACTTTTGGTATGTTATTGGTATATATAATCATGTTAGTTAGAGCTAATTCAATATAACACACTTTAACAGTTAATTAAATTCAAACGGCACAAATGATCATGGTGAATGCACCAAAATAGCCCAAACTTCAGGGCAAACTCTTTGTCACTGATTGGAGAAGTTCACTCAATCTGTAGTGTACCAGCTTCAAGTTCATCTTCAAGTCTTTCCTGTAGTGGTGGCTTCCTCATCGTCAAACACGTCATCATCAGAAGATTCACTGTCCCACACATTAGCCGTCTCACCATTACTATCAGTGTCTGATTCCACGTTTACAACGCCACGGTGAGTGATATTTGGCACAATATATAGCCAGTAATATACTATATACATGTACTGTTAGGCCCTATGACCTGACAGTGGCTGTTATGGTCATACACCGCCCTCAGAATTTAGTGCAGAAATCAAACACATTATTCATAGTTTCGCACATCTGGGTATCTTGAGATTGGCCGCCATTAAAGTTGGGGCAAACATAAAACATGCTAAAGAGGACTGCCCATACAAACGCATTGTTTACATTTTCCATGAAGTTCAAACCATTAAATCATGTGTCTGAGAATCTGTAATAACCCTGTCAGGTATCAGAAAACATGAAATCATGAGTGAATTTCGCAATATATTAAAGAAAATGTAATTAAGGTTTAACTGCCCATTGCTCGTAATATTAAATTAGCCCTCTGAAAATGGTGTATCTCCCAGGGTATTATGGGAAATTTTATTGTGATGACGTCATTGTGATTCTATGAATATAATACAGGGTGGGAATATCGCCTCCAACAAGGGAGTACTTCTACTATTGCATTAACAATTTCAACCGACAAGAAAAAATAATAAATGTGTTACGAATGTGTCAACATTCTGGTGAATATTTTGAAACTAATTTGACTGAAAGCCAGCTTCCAGTCAAATTGCTTTCAAAATATTCAACATCATACTTATTATAACTGTAAAAGTGGAATTCTGGGATTTCAGGTTCAAATGGGTAAAATGTGATAATTCATTGGTTTAGATTTGGGGCCTACTTCCCTGATAATGCAGGTTACTAGGCCAATATTGGCCCAGTAACCTGCATTATCATTCTTGTTTTAGTAAATGTGATGTCACCGATAATGAAAGTTATTGATTGTCGCAAGAGAGCCGCAGACACAAAATAAATATATATATATATATATATATAATATCCATTTCGTTTACCCCTGGTCGCGAAAAAACAATGTTGAAGATAAACAATCCGATAAACTCGATCATCGATGTGTGTCTTTGTTTGCAATTTTGGAGATAACTAACTTCAAGCACTGTCAGTAATAAGCCCAAATTAAGATGCCGAAGCGGTCAAATATATAGGCATCACACTTTCTGATTGGCAGTTTCGTTATTCCGTGTTACTGTCTACTTTTTAGTATGTGGCGTACACGAAATGTGCGTAGATTGATGAATTGCACACACAATAATATGTTATTTTCTATACAGTTGACGCCATCTTTGCTAAATTTGATTAAATATGCGTGTATTCTCAACCAATCTGACGGTGATACCCGTTGCCGAAAACGGGTAATAACGTTACGTACTCGGATACTCCTGGAGTGTGTTCAGGAAGGCGAATGTTTGGCGAACATTCGTGTTCTACGCGGTACAGTGTTCAGTTAGTAATGGAAAACGTTTTTCGCGGTCCTGAACGCACCCCAGGCACGGGTAAAACAACTATGTACGCATGTGCATGTTTATGTAAAAGCGGGGATTTTCGGTTACATATTATGTATGAACTAGTGAAATCGAAAACAACCGAATGTCAGGTTTGCGGATTTTGTAAATTGCTTCCCTTTCCGTTATAAGACAAATTTGGCATAACACTAGTCGCAACTGGTGCATGTATTGTTCTAAAAAGTTATGCCTATTACGTCGGCTAAAATTAGACTATATTATAATAAACCCATTTCAGAGAATATCTTGGTTTATTTATCCAGATTTCAAAAGAAATTGTGGATTGAAAATTTATTGAAATATACGCAGTCATCACACTAGCTTCATACTCAGTAAAGAATACCCAGGTGCGGAGTTCACATACGTCCATTTTATACAAAATTACGATTGATTACGATGATGACATTTCGACAATTATCATTTACAGCCACAAAAAAAGCTAAAGGCGATGCATGTACTTAACACATATATGGCTCAAATTGCAATTTAAATTTACATGTAGGGGTCCTAGACAGACTATAGACCGATTCCACTTTATGTTTAATGACGCGTAGTAAGAATCTTTGTAGCGTTACTGTATACATTTGATTGCGCGTTTGACTTTTTCCGTGACGGGTTTAAAATATTTCATGATACGTTTATCATATTGTAGGACGGGTTAGACTTTCCGTTACACGCGCCTATAAAATAAATAAAATGCGTTTGGTGTTTGGCCACGCATTTTTGTTTCGGTTTTGCTTCATCAAACAGTAAAGCTAATTAAGGTCTGTACTGTATATGGGACTGGATAATTTCCACCATACAAGGTATCATACCAGAATTGCTGGAGGTTATACCATAGTGAAATCCATATGACTAGTGGGTATCGTCTTCAATTGTATTGTAATAGGTATGAGTTGATCTATTTTGAATCAATAATTCTAACCAAATGTGCCATATATATTATGATGTAATATATATGCTATTCAATCTTTTAAAAATATCTTCACTGAACGCTGCTGTTGAGCCTTTTTAATTTTTCACTTTAGCTTGATTGAAGAATTCAGTCTGTTAGCTAATATGGCAGTAGCGAAGATAATTAAGGATGCATTTCCCAAAAATGCACTTCTCCATCGCCACCCGTGCCCACAACCAAGGATGCTGACGGCCATGGAGAATTTATGCAAGGCGATTGGAATTTCCATGGACACAAGCTCTTCTGGAGCCATAAATGTAAGAGTAAATTATATCTAGATTAGAATGTATGTGTGTATGTTTCATTTTCATTACATTTAGGTGAAAATGGATTGCAGTTGTAGCTTTCTGATTAAACTATCATATTTCGCTTTCAGCAATAGTCACAGTCAGGAATATGCTAAGTATTATTATCCGGTGTCATTAGTTTTCATATTTATCTCAGGCAATTAAAATTAATATAGTTTACAAAAGTGTATTTGTAGCGGGACACCAGGATACAACATTCAAGGTGGAGGTGAATAGTATCATAGACTGAGCTATCCATCTGCTTAATAGAAGGATCCATTTCTAGCTATGGCCTGCCAATATCTAGCTAAAATCCTCACAGTTTTTGCGCAAGTTGAGATCGATTTATAAACCTTGAACACTGGATTATCAGAATCCCATTTTCACTGCAGTTTCAACATATTCAACAGAATGTTTATTACATCGTAAATTCATCAAAGACAAACGATGTGTACACTTGGTGGACGTTATCAATGATTAGGACGGAGCTAGATACGTCATTCATTATGCATTTTGATTGTCATATCAGCCCACATTAATAATAATGTCATATCCTTGAGTGACAGATCAGCTCAATTCATAATAGACCTTTCCATTTTTAGCTATTCCCCACCCATATCTAGCTAAGTTCCACCCACAACTGGCTCATGTTGGGATCGACCGATCTCTGAACTTCCTGACTATCAATTTCCAGAACATTGTACAAGTAAGCTGTTGAATATTTTGAAACTAATTTGACTGGTTCCTGTTGTTGCCTATGACATTAACGGCGCCTAGTCAAATTAGTTTCAAAATATTCAACTGCATGTTTATCACATACTAGAGACATACATTTCGTACAACGTGTCAGACTATTAAGAGTTAAAGACGGGCCAAATAGAATCATTTATAACATAATGATTATGACGTCATCCTACACCCCACTTAGCTGATTGTGATGTCATATGACATCAAACTTGGAAAGGTAAATAGGCAAGAGAATCAATCGGCTCCGGGATTAGACTCGGCTAAATCTTTAGTAAGTCTTACATGTACATGTTTTACTGAGGTTTGGGAACCAGTAAGATGTATGCATTTTGTGTAATGTTCTTTCACACAATAGTAATCTAATATTTGATTTCACTGAAACGTTATTAGAGTGTGTTCTGTAATGTTGCTTGGCAAGCTGTGTAATAATTCAATATGTAATCACTTTGAACATTCACTTCCTTATTTTTGAACTGGATTATCAGCTCCTGTTTCAACAATAACAAACAATAACCAAAATAACGACATTAGCAAATTTACTATGTAACCCCTTAGCAGTGAAACCATCTATCTAGCTAACAATCTGCTTACAGAACTCATTGGTGAAGTTCTCTGAAAGTGGCCTCTTTTCAGATGGACGAAAACAAGTACTGATTGGCATGATTGCCAAATGTTTTCAGGTATGATATCAGTAATAGTAAATCCTTTACAATGTATAGCATATTCTGTTGAATATTTTAAAGGTAATATGTGTTGAAATGCTGCCTTAGCAAGCACTAGCCACTAGTCATATTAATTTTTTTAAATTCAACAACATTCTTTTTCATTGAAGTATGGGGAATTTATCAGGGAACTGGGTAACTCATTCATGACTATTACGGACAAAACTGGCCTCTGTAGTGGTATTGTGGAATGCCCATTTTCAGGCCATTAGAAGACAATCTTTTGAAAATATACCACTGTATTCCAGTGGTAAATTATCAAAAATAGTATTCTCTGGCCTGCGAATGGACATTCAATCAGTAAATAGTTAGATTTTTTAACAATTTTGGTCATTAAATGGTTGACTTTAGCCAGACGTTTTAGCTGCCCTTGCATTAACTTAACCTTTTAAGGACGAAGCTGGCCAAAGCCGGCCTCTGCAGCGGTCATGGAGAATGTCCATTTGCAGGCCAAGAAAAGACTATTTTTGAAGCTGTCCTTGAATTACCTTAACCTTTCAGGGCCAAAGCCGGCCTCTGCAGTGGTCTTGGAGAATGCCCATTTGCAGGACAAGAGAAGACTATTTTTGAAAATTTACCACTGAAATTACGGGCTCGATAACTGAGCCAGTCATTTCAATGTTGAATTTTCACAAAATTGTCTTCTCTTGACCTGCAAATGGCCATTAAATAAGTAAATATTTTAATTTGTTCAACAAATTTATTCACTGGAAATAACTGGCACGTAACTCGGTGCACTTTCACTGGAATACCTGGCACATAACTCGTCAGTTATGCTTGTGGTGCCCTTTCACTGGAATAACTGGCTCGTAATCATCAGGTATTCGTGTGGTGCCCTTTCACTGGAATACCTTGCTCATAACTCGTCAGTCATTCTTGTGGTGCCCTTTCAATGTGCTATTATCATCACCTGCAAATGGACACTGGCTAAGCAGAGACGTGAGTTATCTTCAATGTACAATTTATAGTGGGTTCCGCCATGTTTGTTCGTGGATGTAGAGACGATGTTACGGTCAATCCAAATGAATGGTATGGGGTAGGGATGGTGAGTGCTATGTAATAATCCCAGGGTTAGAGTTTTAAAAATAGGGAACTCAGTTTGCATATGGTTGACAATGACAACATCAGTGACCTCTCACGAGTATGAATCTATTGATACTTAGAATTTGGAAACAGCAGCCACAACAGTAGCAACAACAACAATAGCAGGGCGAAAAGCATCTGTACCACCATCATCACTATCGGTGTGTGTGTGTGTGTGTGTGTGTGTGTGTGTGTGTGTGTGTGTGTGTGTGTGTGTGTGTGTGTGTGTGTGTGTGTGTGTGTGTGTGTGTGTGTGTGTGTGTGTGTGTGTGTGTGTGTGTGTGTGTGTGTGTGTGTGTGTGTGGTCGTGCATGCTTGCGAGTATATGTGAATGCAGTTTAGCATGAGTTCGGATGTACTGTTGTGTAAGCGGGCATGCATGCAGGTGTGCAGGTAGGTGTTGATGCTTGCATGCATACGTTGGTGAGTGCGTGCATACAATCTTATAAACCATTTTTACACTCTAGTGTGGCTTGTGACGTCATCTCACTGGAATATTAGACCACCACCACCACACACCCCCCCCCCCCCCCATTTTTCCCGTCTAAAATTATGTGCTCATGTAATCAATCAGAATCAAATATTTTTGGTAGGAAAAAGGGGGCGTGACCTAATTCAAATGTGACAACATCACCGATCACAGAATCTGCTCTCAACCAATAAGATTTGTGGCCAGTGTGCCACCTGTATACTCCAGTTATCTGCACTATGTAGACGGATCCATTTTTAGCCAGGCTTCTCCCATTTCTAGCTAATCTTCCCCTATGTTTTATGGCCCAATTATTGGATCCAACCACTCTAATATAAGACAATGATTAAGCAACTCGACTACCACCTCTATTTCAGCGTGCTCAGTATTTCTGTACCGCTAACCATCCTGATGAGACATTTTATCATCATTATAGTCTGAACGTGCCAATCTACACTCACTTCACCTCGCCTATTCGCAGTTACCCTGATATTATGGTACACAGGATACTCTCTGCAGCATTAGGTAATGTACCTGCCTGAGCTAATACAGTACAGTCCAGAAAGAAAGTAATCTGTTCTCAAGACAAAATAAAATGTGAGATTGAATATTTTAAACATAATTGGATTGGAAGATTTCAGCTATGTCTTCCTATCCAATTATGCCCACAAATTTAGCGGAGGATATATATATCACATTCCACATTATACAAGCTGTCATGTTTCTATTTTGGTCCACGCAGATTTTCAGTGAAATGAATAGACCAAGGTGGCGGCAAGCTTTGTAACAGAATTCTAAAGGAATAGCAGAGAGCTTATTATGACATGTGCATGCTATGAACTGAGACTGCTAGACAAGAATAGCGCTGCAAATATGTATCTATATGTGCTTTCATGCATGCGTAAACACGTGCGTGTACAAGTAAGGAACGGGGTTGGGCTGTGTTTGTTGGTGGATTGTTTCTCTTCAATCAGATATTGCTGACAATAAATTTACTCCAGCCTGCAACAATGTTAGTTCACATTTTCAAATGGCAGTCAAATTTATATTACCAAAAGTGTGATGGGTGGTTAACTCTATTGAGGTCAAATCCAGAACAATTTAGATTTTATTTTGAAATGTAGCCAGTATGTGCATGGCGTTTCTCCGGGTATTGAGTTAACCTTATGGTCCTTAGCTGGATGAAATCATCAACATTGAGGAATCCAGCTTTGGCTATGCCCCGTCATCTCTAGCTAAGATCCACCCGCGCTTTGACCATGTTGGGATCTATCAATCTCTGCGCACTCTAAATCTCAGTTTCCAGAAAACTATAATGTAAATTGTTTACTATTTTAAAACTAATTTAATGGACTGTTGTTGGCCGCCTCTCGCAGTAAGAGCACCCAAGCAAATTGGTTTCAAAATATTCAGTAGCATGTTTATTAAATAGTAAAGACATACAATTCGGATGACACTACTTAGTCCGTCATCAATTAAATGTTTGTGAGAAACTTACATAATGGATTAGGACGTCATCCTACACGTCACATAGTTGATTATGACACCATATGATTGATGGATAAGCTGAAAATGTCCGTGCGTTCACTTGATAGTCTTTTCAAGCTTGACAATGGGGAGCTCAACATCATTTTGATTGTGACATCAGGTAGAGTGGAATAACTGATATTGTATGTAAAATATATAGAGTAAACTCTATCTGATCTCTTTGAACCCTGAAACTCCAGGTATTCTAATTATCATATACAGGTAAGGTCTAAATCTTAATGGCAGCATCATCTCCCAGAATTTGGGTCGATTTGTGTAAAAATAGTTAACACGGTTCATGCGCTGTAGAAGTTGTTCATATTTGGCCGGGTTCAAATTTTTCAGGGAAGATCATGTGGTTCAGAAATCATCAGCCACAATAGACAGGTGGTATTTTAATGTAGGATATATAACACGGTGGAAGGCCACAAATAGTCAACAAACAGGTGGTCGCATTATGTGGGACATGCACCATGATGGTCATTCACTAACCATCAGTCAGTAACGACTGGTTGTCTAATAAGGTAGGACATACAGCACGATGGTGGTTCACAAGCCATCAGTCACTACTAACAGGCATTCTCTTAATACAGCCCATACACCATGGTGGTGATTCATAAACCATCTTTCACCAAAGACAAGTGCCCACGTTATGTGGGGCATACACCATGGTGGTCGTTCACAAACCATCAGTCAGCAAAGACAAATGGTCACGTTATGTATGCCATACAACATGATGGTCGTTCACAAACCAGTCAGCATGGACAGGTAGTATGATAATGTAGGACATACATCATGGTGGTGGTTCACAAACCATCAGTCACCAAAGACAGGTGGTCTCTTAATTCAGGTCATGCACCATGATGGTGCTTTAAGCTTTTGAATCCAAGATGTAGATGCTCTCCTGATCAGTTTACAATTCTAATTACTTTCAATACACAATAGCTGTTTGTATAATTTGCTATTAACCATTTAAGCCTTCAATTTCTTCAAGAAAATTTCAACTTTCTCAAAGAAAAAATACATTTGCAGATCAAGAGAAGACTATTTTTGAAAATTTACCATTGGAATTACTCGTTCGGTTATTTCCAGTCATTCCAGTGGGACAATTTAAAAAATTGTCTTCGCTTGATCTGCAAATTTACATTTCACAAGACCACTGTATGTGTGTTAAAGGGTTACGATCATAGGATGTCAATCTTAACGTAATTGTTAATTAGTTAATCCTTTGTATTCTTCATGTAGAGAAGTATGCAGCACCATCTATGAGTTCTGTGGAAATGCAGAGATGTGCTGACCATTGCAATGATAAAATATCTGCCTCTAGACGTGCATGCGATCTAGGCTATGAGCTGTACCTTGCCAAGTTCATCATGGTAAACGCACGCACGCATGCACGCACTAAAACCTATGGCAATTTCTTTACATATTGGATCCTATGGGAAATACATGTGTCACTCATTTTTTTATTCTTCAACTGATAATTCGAAGCTTTGTTAGATTGTTGTTGTTACCAACATGTTTCAGGGTGGCGACTATAGCATTGCACTTATAAATCCAAATTAAGAAAGAAATGAAAAAATAAAAAATAAATAAATAATAATAATAGCAATCACCGATTGCAGACCTTCACTTCTCATTTTTATCACATTGTAAATGGTTTTCAGATTTTCCACATATTTTCTATCACGTCCAGAGTTGTGGAATCCTAATCTTCGGTCACACATTTGCCATGTCAAACTGCGAAGTCAGACCAGTACATTTGGAGATATCCACAGATCCAGAATGTGATCTGATCCGGATCCAGGTCATTTTATCCAGCTCATGGCAAAATGTTGGGGAATCCTCTTGCACATCAATTTCTGTCGTTGTGATAAAATGTGAGCCAAATCAGTGCAGTAGTTCCTGAGATATGTACGGATTCAGAATTTGATATGATCATGACCAAAGTCTGGAAATCCTATTTCATGCGATGTTCCTTTGGCAAGTTCCTTCAATGTGTTAAAAATGTGTACAAACCATACTTCTCCAGGCACACAGTCAGAAGGCAGACACACACGCAGGGAGATGGAACAGATCACAATACCCTCTTCCCTTAATGAGTTTGTTTAATAACATTGCTCATTCCATATGTTTGTAACATTTTGTAAATATGTTTATGGTATACTTGTGACCATCTACTTGGATACTGCACTCAATTTAACAATGTTCATACTAAGCTCATGGAAATATGGATCTGCAGTTGCTAATTCGGAAATTTCCTAATTAGATTCACACAATAATGTGGCATACGTTAGCATGTATGCAATGTGGCTGCGTTCCTGTGGGTCTGAGTGCATCTATGTGTTCGTCTGTATGTAAAGTCAAGTGTGTATGTGTGCATGTACGTGTATGTATGTACGTGCAGGTGTGTGTGTCCCACGCTCTATCTAAACATACTTTTCCGATATGGAGCAGACTGTAAGACAATAAAGGACCTCACCATGCAAGAGGATTTCCAAGTTCCATGAATATTTGGGAAACTACTGGTCCAGTTTGTCTAAGATGTTATCACAAGAAATGGTGTGACCCTACAATAGGATGTCATAACTTTGGGCATAATCTAATAAGTCATGGAAAATCTGAAAAACTGGAAAATCTGAAGTCGTTTTACAATGTGACTAAGACCAGAGCTCGAGAATATGTCCTCTCTGATTGTTCTTGTTATTTTCTCAGGATGCTGGAGGTATTGAGGAGGATGCCATTGTATCATCTGTAAAGGATCGATCATTTGAGATCACCATACTGAGATTCGGAGTATCTAAGCGAGTGCCATGTGATGTAAGTATCCATACACAGTATATAAAGTTAATTATACTAATGGATGAATCCAGTTTTAGCCATTCCCCGCCCATTACTAGCAAAAATCCACTCATGTTATGCCCATTTATGGATCGATTGATCCCTGCACTCCACGAATCCAGATTTCCAGAAAACACTACAAGTAAGATGTTGAATATATTGAAACTAATTTGAATTAGTGATGTTGCTGTCAATTCGGTTTCAAAATATTCAACATAATGTTATTAATTAGAAGGCCTATAGCCGTATAATTCGTGGAATTTGACAGACTATTAATTGTTTATGATGGACTAAATTACATCATTCATGATTTAATTGATTATGACGTCAGCCTATATATGACGTAGTTGAATTTGATGTTATATGATTGATCAATAGATTGTATTGATCACTTAGGAGCAATCATTGTGCAGAAGGTTGATACTCTAATAGGGTCTGGCTTATGCTCGGATGATGTGTGTAGAAGACATCACTCACTGAGGTGTGCCCACGGAATTCGAGGCTAACGTAGGCAGAGGATATTGTAGAGTGAGATAGGCAGAAGATATTTTAAAGTTAGATAGGCAGAAGACAGACATGGATGACGCATACAGAATGAATTCTAGGTTGATGTAGGCAGAGGGCATGCCTGGGTGAGTTGTGCAGACATAATTCTATGGTGAGGTATGCAGAAGGCATACAACGGTGAGGTATCCAGACATAGTTTTAAAATGCATAATGATTATGAGTTATGTAGTAGGAAATTGACTTTACATGATATCATATATATATATATATATATATATATATATATATATATATATATATATATATATATATATATATATATATATATATATATATATATATATATATATATATATACATATATACACCTGTGCAAATGTTAAGCACCACCCTATTTTTACGCACATGCGAGGGTATATTCATGTGCTATGAAGAAAGCAATAGCATAAACATGTATGTACCCATCCATCTTAGTGCAAGAGGTAATAATGCAACTAGAGGAATGCTGATTATGATGGTGGGGAAACACTGTATGTTTTTGTTTGAACTTGAAAACGAGGCCTGAATATGGTTACGTGGACACAACTGACAACTATTGCCCTACAGTTGACACACGTGGCTAGATTGTCATTAATGGTGTCTGAAAACGAAGTTTAACATCTGTGCACGAGTTTGAGACTGTCATTATTAATACCGGGTATATCCACCTTTTGCCTGGATGACGGCCTGGACACGACATCTCATGCTGGTCACCAACCGACTGATACGCCATTGTGGTATTCGTTGCCATTCAAGATGGAGTGCGTCTGTTAATTCCTGTAGGTTCCGCACAGGAGGATCCCTCCTTCTCACCATGTTTCCCAGAATATCCCAGATATGCTCAATAGGGTTCATGTCAGGGCTCCTTGCTGGCCATGGTAGGGTTTCGATGGCATTCTGGCGGAGGTATTCATGCACAGCTCTAGCACGATGTGGTCGGGCGTTGTCATCCATGAATATAGGGTGGGTTCCAGGTGCATGATTTACAAAATGAGGGACCACAACTCTATCCAGTATGGAATCTTGATATCTTTGTCCATTTAGTGTTCCAGGTACAGTCAACAGATCCAGCTTACAATCAAATGAGATGCACCCCCATATCATAACGGAACCTCCACCAAATGGAACTTCCCATTGCTGGCTGAGCACTCTGCTGTTGGTGAATGGAGATCTCCTAACAAGTCGTACTAGGGCTCGATCATCACGGGCAGTAGTCTTCTTCGGTCTTTCAGATCTAGGCCTGTCCTTCACCTCGTTAGTTTGCCCATGTTTTGCAATCAAACGACTGATTACAGTATGGTTAATGTTCAGCTGTCTGCCAATCTCTCTGCATGACATACCAGTGGTATGCATGCCTATGATTTGCCATTTCACACGATCACTTAACCTTCGTCCTGCCATAGCGGTTCACAATCAAGAGCTAATTCTCTCGGTACAAATAAACCACGGTCATGAACACAAAATTCCTAATCTTGTCGCCTAAATCTGTATGTAATGTTCTACACCTCAAACTGGACTTTTACATAACTGAACACGTGTGCTGTTTCCCGCCACGCACGGACATCAAGCGGCGTGAAGTCATGCATGCATGTGCATTTCGTACTTGGAATTATGTCAGCTAACGCGGGGACAAAAAGTATGGCAGCCTAGTTGTACCATCATGTTTCTACGTTCTATTGTTTTTGCTGGTGCTTAACTTTTGCACAGGTGTATATATATATATATATATATATATATATATATATATATATATATATATGATGTGATGTGAGTATAAATCTAGTAAAAAAAGAAAAAAGGTTATAAATCTATTATAAATTCTATCTAAATTTAATAATTTTTCAGGTAAGTTATCATTCTTTACGAAATGTTATCCGCATTGTCTCGTCTTTCACTTTTGTATTTCCTTGCAGAAAGTATCACTAGAAGTGATAAGCTTCTCTGAAGAGAATGATGTTCCAATTTTGACTGTGAAAGCATCAGGGAACATACACAAGATTACGATATTCACCAAGGTGAAGGCTGCCCTCGAGACTATTCCAAAATCATTGAGGTGGAATGTAAAAGCGATAACCTTCTACTGAGCAGATATATGCAGCAACATCTCCCAGTCAAATTATGTTAAAAATGTAATATTCTTTACATCATTCTCTCTACATCATACATAATATATCGTTTCTGTAGCTGTTGTTCAATATCGGACAGTGCTGTGCGACCAACATGCTGATCGATTTTCAACTCAACATGTACAACCTGTATGGAATGCAATCATGCGAATGTATTTGCCCAAAAAGTTCTTATAAGACAGCATTTAGCTACCTTCCATGAGAGTGTCAATGAAACTGAGTGGAATTTGCTGTTGTTTACAGACAACTTTTCGATAACAATTTTTTAGTATATTGATCTGTTTAATAAAAAATAAATATATTTGCGAGCGGATTCAGCAGGAAAAGTGTACTGGAAAAAGTTATACATATCATGTGTACTAAAGGTATCTTTGGCGAGACCACGTTTGACATATCACTTCTTTAATATTGATCCCTATGCAGGGCTGTGCTCGCTGTGACTGGAGTGACATAGATACAGTTGGCTTATCGCTTGCCGGAATTGAAAAAGTTAAAATCAGAATTCCCATTTTGCGCATTTTGAAATTTGCATTTCTTGCTTATTTCTTACTGTATGCTTGCACTATTTATATGTGTGCAACATATTTTGATTGTAGTTGATCTATAGTATAACGGCTCTTAAAGTTGAGTTGACATATGAACAGCGTGAAATGTGCATAGGGAGAGAGATAGGGGGGGGGGGCGTGAGCGAAGAAGTGAGAGGGAGAAAAAGAGACTCTCATGCTTTCATCTCTCTTTTGCCTCTCATTTCTCTCCCCTCTCTATCTTTCTCTCTTCGCTCTCTCTCTAGCCACTAAAATTCACATTGCTAAAGATCATTTCAAATATCAGTGTTGTCCTGCTTCACCTTAAATGGGTTAAACCATATATGATGTTGGCAAAACTAAATATCTTGAACATGTTTGGATTTGTCTGTCTTTGAGACTGTTACCTTAGTTAAAGCATTCCACTCAAAAGGAGTTTCAGATTTTGACTAGTGCCAAGGATGTAGTTATCTTTTAATGATACAACCGCTTCCGAGATATCGCTTCCGAGATGTCGGAGATGTTGCCGTTTTCTGATTCCCCAATCTATATGTATTTTAATATTTGCTTTTATTTGCTTTAATTTATGACATTGTGATAGAGACAGTAATCCAGTTGTAAGCAAATATATACACACATACTCATATACTTATATTGTTGCTATATTATTTCTTCGTAATGCTTTAATTGTTAGCTTTCTTTTATTACACGTTTTTATATTATACACTTACTAATGGTAGCGGATATTTTTATTTAATTTTCTATTTTAAGATTGTATCATATAAGATTATTATCACTTTTAATATTATATATATGTATGCATGCATAATGGCTTCGATCGGTACCAATATACAATAAAATACTAGTGTACACCAAACGTGTTATGTTACCTATGTTATAGAAGCTGTTCTATTTACATTTAGTCCAGTCAATTTAGGCCAAAAATATTTTAACCCGGAACAAATTGCAACATAATTTTTTTACCTCGCCCAGTATATAGGGGGCCATCATGTACAGCATATCAAAAGTCCTCCAAAATTCCAATAGGGGAAAGGGTAAAATTTGCATAATTATTACCAGATTTGGGCCATTTCACCTGAAAAATCCATTTGTCTTTATTTCTTTAAAACCGGTATGTAATATATGTGTGACTGGGTATTTTTGGACTTTTTTTTAGTAATAAATGAATACGATTGACATATTCTCCACAAATTAAATGTATTGTGTTATGCCACTTGCATGAATTTACCTAATACCATAATTGATATTGATACAATACATATTATATTTTATTATGTCACGGTATTGTGTGTTTCTAAGCTAAGCTAAGATGAAATAGTATGGCATAGGTACCTGGTTTCTACTAATTTCATCTTGCATCAATTATCCAAGTCATCTTCCTCAATGAGCGTTATTGAATTCGAGCAACTGAGACCCTTACAGTCTTCGCAGGCGGATGTGCAGCTGAGCCCATGTTTTCTACAGGTGCATCTCTTTGATTCACAGGCAGTTTTGCAGCTGCATCTAAATGAATACAGTAAATCGTCAGGTACTGCCAGCATGTCAGTCTTAACAGGCAGCATTTGGTGGTTGAGAACTTTCCAGCCCCATTCTGTTGGATCCATATCTCCAGCATCTCCTCTCCAAACTTGAATTTGGTAGTACACGCGAAGACTGTGAAACTTTGCGGATGCGGGTGTTGGTGGTAAATCTCGTGCTTCAACATACTTGGAACTTTTTGCAACCTTCTCCCTGAATCGCTTGTACCGCAAAGCAACTAGACTATCCATTGAAGTGCCATTGTATAGAATAAGCATTGCCTTCTCACCTGCTTTTATCACGTCATCTTTATTCGCATTACTCATTGTAAACACTTCAGCAATTTGAGAGAGTTCTTTGCAGCACTGGATTTTGCTAAGGGATGCAGATTTTCCAATTCCATAAAGCCTAGATGTTGAGTCACAGCCAAGGATGGCATGGATAAATAATAGCTGTGAGCACAAACAGAACTCGAGTTTTTCCTTTGCTATTTTGATATTCCACAGTAGGGGTTTCTTTGCATTTTGCTTTGGCTCTGGTCTGAAAAATAGCTGACAGCCATTCATATCAGTATGGTATAGAAGCAACACCAGTAGGTCGGTATCGTCTCCAACAAGAGCAGTATTTGTTGACTTTGAAGCCAAGATAGCCGTTTGCGTAATTAAGACATCAGCATCACCGCTTGCCTTTATCGTTAAGCATCCCGCCTGTTCGAGAGATGAACTTAAGATTGATATGAACCGATGTTTGTTCTGCTTGTTACTAAGAAAATCAGGCTTACTCAGGGTTACAACTGTTTGCGGAGTCAGTACAACAGTTGCGCCTGATCCACGAGTTCGCCTCTTATGTGTTACATCTTTTATGTCTGGGCCTTGGTCATAACCATCAAAAACTACTGTAGCCTTTCCATATTTGCTTATGCAATATTTTACATATCTTTGACAAACATTTGCAAATGTCTCTCCACGCTGCCATGGAACACGGTGTAATAGATCTCCTCCATCAAGCACATAGTGGGCAGAATCTGGAAGGACTGCATCTTCATTTTGAATTAATTTCCACAATGCATCAGCAAGTGCCGGCTTATTTGCTTCCCATGGAAGAGATGAATTATCAAAGAGTGCGGGCGGATGAGTGCACAACTCATACTCAAAATAAGATGCTGGATTCCCTTTTGATCCATTTGTAGCAATTAAACTGAGTCTTTGAAATAGGAGTTGTGGATCAATTTGTACACATTCATCATCAATCTTGAGAGATGTTTTGGATGCTGAGGTAATAGCTTGTCTCTTTCTCTGGAACGAAATGCTTGATACACATTGGCCACACCTCGAATTAATAATTGATTCTCCAATATCTTGAGCATCGTCAACATTGACTGATTCATGTGCAGACAATCCACTAACAAGTCCTCTAAGAGAAGGGTCTGGTCCAAATGGATTCAGTTCATTAAGGATTTTGAGAATTTTGTAAGTATCATCCATATCACGCTTTATTCGAGATTGTGTGGAATCTTTGTATTGTTCACTTGAATCACAGTTTACCCCCAGAGAGCTCTTGCATTGCATTACACACATCTGCACATGCGGGCATAGACAACAACCAAACAAGACGCTGAAGTTCTGTCATTCCACGACCTCGTGTTAGACCACCACTTGACTTTACACTTCTCATAAGGACCTGCTCAATAACTAGATCAGTAGATAACCCTGCCCAATACCTATCACTTCGATGAATGACATGATGACAATTGAGGAAGCTGGTGTGTATATCTGGATGACTTTCAGGTATTTCTAACATCTTTTGTAAATATACATATGCAGACTTGGCGTACAGATTATGCCCAGCGGCTGAAAACTATGGAAGCATCTCACGAATGGTCTGAAGGTGCATGTTCCAATCACCAGTTCGTTCTGCCTTAATGAATTTGCGCAGAATGTCAACTAACTCCATATACAAAAGCCAGAGTCGTGCAGTCCTCTTATCTTTCATGACCACCTTCTCTGAGTCTAGTTTGTCCTTGACATCATGTAATGCATTTTCCGAGGACAATCTTGTAGCTACATACGGATTTTTGATAATGTCATCATAGAGCTCTCCAACTTTAACCATACTTTTATTTAGGGAACTTTCAATCGTTTCATGTCCTGCAACATTATCATCATTGTCAAACAATTCTTTTGAATGCATTGCAGCGGAATATTCTACTGTGTCAACTTCAGCATCTGCAATTGTAGGTAGTGGTAGGTTGTATGCATTTGCAATCAAGATTGTACTGAGAGAAGCAAAAACCATGAGGTGTCCTCGAACTGCTCGAGAAATTGCCTTTCCACTAAGAATGTGTTTGACAGCATTCTCAGCGTAGACTACCTCTAGAATAGGCGCAAGACCGCTTCCTGCCATTAAGTGACCAATGCAGCCAAGGAAGCTCATCTCCATATGAAGACCTCCGAGTCTTAGAATAATTTGCTTTAATGGACTCCAGCTCGGCTCAATCTCTATGATAGTCATAGCTTTCCAAAATAAAGGCTGATCAAATGTAATCACGGGTGCAACATGGTATCGGTTTGCCTGTTCACAAACATAAGTCAAAGTGGAAAAGATGCAGGTCATGTTACTTGGCTCTAGATCTATCATCGGAAGGAAAATAACGGACGATTTACCTGGATAAACTCCTTGGTGAACAGTTTGCATCATGCCAGACCATGACTGTCTCCTTGAACGCAGAAACAAAGAGAAATCCCAAAGGATGTCGATGTCAGCTGTTGGGTCTGTTTGTTCCATCGCAGTTAACTCCTTAAAGGTCAATGGGAAGTTCATGGTATGCTGAGACTCAAAGTTCCTGATACAGATCTTGCCAACTTGCTTGATATCTTCAGATGTTACATTTATCCTTGGAATAAGTTTGCACGAAAGGTTTCCTGGTGTAACAGATGCAATGATTCCCATTCCATGAAATGCATTATGCCCATCTATTGTGCAAATATTGTGATCCACATTGTCGGCAACAAACTGAATGAACTCGCCTGATAATGGCTGTGGTAGATCTCCACCATGAAGTGATGCACTGCGCTCAAACCTCTGTATCTCCGCGTATGAACATCCAAATCCGTGCTTGTACAAGGTGTCAACAATAAATCTAGATCCAAATTTATGGTGCATCTCACATGACAGCCCGAACTGCAAAGGTGCCAAAATAACTCTAGGACGAGTTCCTTGCATAATAGCCTGTCCAACTGATGCCTGTTTCATTTCTGTGTCTTTTCCAGTAAACAAATTCCGCAATAATTCCCGCAGTGTTTCTGGTAAATAATTCAATGCCTTTACTGGGTCGCTCATTTGCTCCCTTGATGGATAGCTTTCAGATGATGTGCATGAATCAATTAACTTAATATCGTATCTAAGCAGTTTGGCAGCTGTCTGGATGATTAGCATGCTCTCTGATTTGGAATCCTTTCTCTTCTGTTCCTTATAGAAGTCAGTCAAAATAGTAGATGCTTTAGAACGAAAGGTAACGACGTTTGGCTTACCATTCACAGTGCTAATAAATATTTCATCGCCATAATTATCTTTTATTTTATCCTACATGTATTTTGTACTGTATGCTTTATTCTCTTTATCATCGAGATACTCTTGCATTTTATTAACGAGGTCGTGCAGGGTCAGCTGCTCATCATCATTATTTTCAAGAAATGCCATTGTCGCACTAAATGCTCTTACTCTGTCCAAGTCTTCTGGCCTTCCATGTTTTTGGGATGAGCAAGATGAGTGCAGCTGAGGGATATTTTTCATGGTTCGAAAATTTACGCTGCAGCTTTGATGGTATACTGCAATGACAACGCATAAATCCCGCGTGAAGGCAAGCCGCCCAGCTACAAGTTTGCCCCATGCGTCTTTTCTCTGCTCACAGGCCTCGGCGATACTACATTGAAAGTCATGAGTACTTACTGGATAAATATCATAGCCACGTTTCTTTCCATCTTGAATTTTTGCAGGGTATCCGCATAGCAAACAATGTTCACTAGAATTGAATGTTGGACTTTCTGAACGGAGTGTTCGCATGGGTGGCGGAGATTGTTCAATTTTCTCTGCGTCACGAGCAATCCGCTTGGGATCAATGAACTCCCGTCGAAATTTTACATGAACCCTCTGTCCTACTTCAGCTATGACATCGCTTTCACGGGCTCTGCTAGCATTGTTAATACCGTCACAGCCTTTAACTCGAAGCTTAACAGTTTGTGAGCCATTTTCTAGGCTCTGGTTACAAATAACGCATGTATCTAAATCCATGTCCATATTCTGATTGAATTGTATAGAAATGTATTCAAATTGTGAGATAAAAGTGAAAATTAAAATGCAATTTATTTTAGATAAAATTTTAAAAGAGAAAAACAAAATTAAACTTACTTTAAATATAATCTTTTTAAATTACCCCGCCCCTGTGCATACAACCATATTTAATCTGTGGTTTGGAGAATTTGTACAGGTGGTTCAAGGCAATATTGCCAATTGCTTACTGTCTTCCGTGACCATGAAATTCAGAGCTTAGACAACATTTCTACTTCGTTTATTTGCGGAATGAAGCAGGTAAGGGAAGTTTCATTATTCGGATAATGGCGGTAGCTAAATATGCGAATTTACCCACTTTCCCATCGAGGGATTTTGGAGGACTTTTGATATGTGACACCTGGCAGTCCCATGAATGCCGCAGAAAAGAAATACATTCCGTTGCAATTTGTTCTATGTTAATTTGTAGTTTTACTGGACTAATTCAGATATTTGTTATTTAGAGATTTAATTGGTAAATTTGGTAAAAAATCTAAACATTTCTTTATTGAAATAACCAATTGCAGGCCAAGAGAAGGCTATTTTTTAATTCACTACAGGGATGACTGGCTCTGTGGTTGAGGCAATCATTCTTGTGTTAAAATTATAAAATAATATTCTCTTGACCAAATATGGACATTCCTAAAGACCACTACAGAGAATCGTTTTGGTCAGTTTCACCATGAAAGGTTTATCCAATCAGAACGCTGGAGAACATATTATTGCACATGAGATCTACAGGCGACCCATTGGTTAGCTGAATATCAGGACTAGGCTAACAGATTTTCTAAACACATTTACTGTTCAAAATGTTGACACCTAAAATTGATGAATTCACTATTAGCTATGCACCGCTCATCTATAGGCAAGCTCCACCACCGCTTTGCCCGTGTTGGGATCGATCGAACCCTGAACTCCCTGAATGTCAATTTCCAGAAAACTACAGGTAAGCTGATGCATATTTGGAAACTAATTTAACTGGCTACTATTGCTACATAGAATGGTTATTAAATAGTAATGATATATAATTCATAGGATTGATAGACTATTAAGCATTTATGACGGACTTAGATACGTCATGCATGACTTAATTGACTGTGATCTATTCCAGACTCATCCTGCATGTGACGTAATTCATTATGACGTCATATATTTGATAGTCAGTGCACTGTTGTGAGAGCTTTGGTTTAAATAAGACTGTTGCACGTGCAAGTATTAAACACCGTACAGCTAATTTTCTGAAGATTTTGAAAATAATTTGGCAGTTTGGGTTCGTGGTGGACTCTTGCTACCTAAGGCAAATTAGTTTCAAATTATTCAACATAATGTGTATTGACTTGTAAATTATTCAAAGACATGTATTCGTGCACTTGACAACTGTTCCTTCTTCATGACGGAGTTATATGCGTCATTATAATGGCGACGTTAGCCTAAGCGTAACTTATCTGATTTTGACATCATATACAACTACTTGAGTGAGAGATCGGATTACTCCATTATCCTGGTATGTATATTGATAGGAATACATGCGATCGTGAAATCAGGTGTATGTACAGTGGTTACAAGTGTCTATTAGGTACACTTGCTTGTAGACGGCCGTGATTGACAGGTCTGACAATATCATGAAATAAGTCACAAATCTCATGGATGGCATGTCCGTGCCAGACAAATGTCTACAAAGATCGCCTCGACAACTGAGCCTGTACTTTCCCTGTCTCGCTGCTACAAGCCACCATGCAATAAGTTCAATGAACAAAATCTGATGACTTGCTGAATAGTTTGAAAGTAATTGACCTGGAGGTTGTTGGTGTCTTAGCCACCAAAATCTTTCATTCCAATTGTTGTCAAAGTATTTATCAAGTCCATAGATATAACCTCTGCTATATGTCGTCGGCAAACCCACAGGCGTCCGACGGTTAAGGAGATAGTGAGATCTATTTCTACCTATGCCACTCGATGGGGTCGATTTATAGACTTTCCAGATTCCTATTTTCAAGATAGCTATATGCCCTTGTTCAGGTAAACTATTAATTATTTTGAAATTAATTTGTCTGGATGCAGTTGCTCCCTATGCCAGCAACAGCAACCAGTCAAATTAGTTTTAAAAATATTCAACAATGTTTATCAAATGGTAAAAGAATCGGCCTCTCATTGCCTAATCCTGTTTAACTATTTCTTGTACTGTGTGGGTTAATAACTAGCCGATTTATCGGTTTGTATTCACACTGCGAGAAGGTAGTCCCGGACTGGATGATGGCGCTACCTGGTGGAGAGCTAGATACGATGCTGGTCGTCGCGCTCCCTTCCAGATAGTGAGAGACAAAGCTCACAGTAACGCTACCTGGCAAATTTTGATGGAATAAGCCGCGTTCACATAGGGAAGCAATAGCGATATATCGGAAGATAAAACACCGATTTTGTCGGATTACATTTCGAAATAAGTGACGTATTTATTCTGGTACAAGTGCCAGTCCAATGAGAACGTTAGCTGATATACCTGGTATTTACCGAAATAGTGGCTGTATGAGAACACGGCCTTAGACAGACAATTCGTACACTTGATGGACTAGTTTAGCTTTATGACGAAATATTCTCTGTCAATCGTGATTGTGATGTCAGCCGACAGGTGACGTAATTCGTTTATTATGGCGTCATGTACTTGAGTGACATATTTTAATTTACCCACTCTTAGCTCACCTGGCTTTCATGGCCTAAACGCCTAAATCAGCTTATGCTGTGGCGACCATCCATTGTCACTAGATCAGTAATCAGTCGTCCGTCTGTCAACATAGAGATTAAGGTTTGTTCAAATGGATCTGGTCGGCCAATTTGGATGGTGGCCATCTAAGGCCTTTCTCATTGCCTAATCCTGTTTAACTATTTCGTGAACTATGTAGATTTATATCTAGCCGATATATCAGTTTGCATTCACACTGGTGGAAGCTAGTCCCGGACTGGACGGTGGCGCTACCTGGTGGACAGCCAGGTAACATGATGACTGTAGCGCTACCTGGCAGACGGCGAGAGAAAATGCTAACGTTAACGCTGCCTGCTAGATTTTGGCGAAATAGGATGCGTTCTCATAGGGAAGCAATAGCAATATACCGGAAGATAAACCGTCGATTTTGTGGGATTAAATTTCGAAATAAATGACGTATTTATTCCGGTACAAGAGGTAGTTCATTGAGAACGCTAGTCTATATACCTGCTATTTACCGAAATAATGACTGTATGAGAACACGGCCTTAGACATTGGCAGATTTTGAGAAACGTGTTTAAAAATCTTCTCCCTAACCACTTGAAGGCGAAAACAACTTCTCCAGAACCACTGAACTGATCGGGCCGAAATTTGGGAGATATGATTAGGAACTATACTAGTATTTTATCAGCAATTCATATCCACTCATTATCCAAGAAAATACAAATTATAAATTCCACACAAATTAAAAATACAAACTACTGTTTCATAAATCTCATTCTTCCCTAAATAAACACGCTTACATTCACACGAATTTCCACAAAAAACAACCCCTTTATAACAGATATGGATGATGGGACTGGAATGTGTGTAAAAACAATATCATGCATTAATAATAGACCGAGACCGTCATATTACAAGAAAAATAATGAGAATTTCAAAAAATGTATTTGGAGCGAGACTATCGCCAAATTAATTTATATTACAGAGGAAAATTTACCTAAGAGAATAAAAATATGTGCTTCTTGCATATCGATGTGTAATGTGTAGGTCAAATTTACCACTTAAATGGCTGACTGGGCTAATGAAGATCAGTCATTCCAGCGACGAATTTTCAATAATAGTCTTCTCTTGGCCTGCAAATATACATTAAACAAGACTACTGCAGTCAGGTTTCGTCAGCTTCGGCGGGAAATGGTCAATATCGTGAGCAGAATCGTCAGTATATTGCTGACCGCTATTCGTATGTAAATCTCAAATTACTTCCTTCCATAAGCCGCTCTGTAGCTGCATCAATCATTTCACTCTGTGACACGGTTAGTAGATTCTTCCAGTCACCAACTATACCTAGAAGTGAAAATAACAACATCCGTCAAGTACTCCCAGCTACAATACATTGTATACATTGTAAGAGCTTTATTCAATAGACACGCAGTACTACACGCGCGCGTGTAAATATGAAATGAAGGGAAAAGGAAAATAACTTGAGAAAAAAGCATTTACTAAATCTAGGAGCGTTTAACTTGGAAGCAATTAGTGGCGTAGCTGGTGCTTCGCACTCCACAGTGTGTCAACTGTGTGTGCAGGTATACAGCATAGGCCCTCCTCCAATATAACGATAACAAACCTAATATAGTTTCGTAAGCGGTATGAATTCTATTCTTTATAGCGCCGATGTAGAGCGATTAACTCACTACTGTTAGTTCACTATTGATCCTTTTGAAAACAATATACATGAAAGACGCTGTTTCTGGTGAAAGCAACGAGTGGTCAAAATGGTTTCAAAATACACTGCTTGTTTCCAAGTTCAGAACATGATGCCTACTGACTATTTTGAAATTCGTGTAACTGAACTTAGATCCTGTCTCAGGCAGGCAGGCAGGCAGGCAGGCAGACAGGCCCTCTCCCACAACCATGGAGGGAGAGAGAAGTGAGACGTATGGCGGATATAATAAAAGGTTTGAGAAGGTGAAAGGTAAGATGGTGAGTGCACGAACAAACTCCCTCTATTTTTAGAATGTTCTATTTAAAGTAAACGACCAGAGAACTAGCAACTGCGCTTGAATGACGGAATAATATAACAATCAACCTATAGCTAGCAGTAAAAAAAAGAAATAAATCGGAATAATTTGGAAAAAGCATAAATAAAAATAAATAAAATAAATTAGTGATGCGGGTTGTGCTGTGTGCTCTGGTGTATGCCGAGAGAATAAATACTATGCGCTAACCTCTGTTATAGTCCCGTTAAACTGATTAGCCACGACCTCCTGCAGGTAAAATACTGACTAGTTTTAAAACAATTTGACTGAAAGCTGTTATTTCCAGAGACAGGGTCTACATTTAGTCCCACGAATTTCAAAATATTCAGTGGGCATGATATTGCCACCTTGGAAACCAGAAGTGTATTTTGAAATCATTTTGACCGAAACTTGTTACTTCCACCAATCAATAGTGAATTAGCAGTAGCGAGTTAATCGCTTTACATCGACGTCTAGAGAGAATATAGTTCAAGAGCTACTGGGGTGTTTAATCACCCGAAAAAGGCCATACAAACTGATGCTGTTTTTAGATAGCCCAATATATGTAGTATATGAAATGAGTATTCTTAGTTGCCGAATATATTCCGACTTTTTTAATTGGATGATTTCAAAGGTACTTTGATATTTGACGTACCTGACAAATTAGGGGTAGGGGGGATTCAGCGTCACATTCCTCTCTTATTTATGCACCCAGCCTTACCCAAGACCCTCATATTAAGAGGAATGAAGGCCTGCTTCGGTTGACACCAAGCAAAAACCCACGTTTGTTGTGTTGTGTAGATTATTGTAAATAACAGATGGGCCGGGGTAATTTTCGAAAATATTCAAATTAAATGTTTTCTTAAATCAGTTTACCGTTTAAATAAGAAAAATGTTTCTAATTTCAGTCATTACATAATTTCAATGCATTCCTTTTTCAGATGTAGAAGTCCAGTCATAAATGGCGCAACAGCAAGAAAAGCGACTCAAGTGCATTCTGTATGTTGGAGGCAAAACACCTGATCCAGTCGTGCACTGATGAGCATTGGCAATCTGTAAAAAAGCTTCAGAAAAAAGGCTGTTCAAATGGAAATCATCAAAGTATAAATGTGTATGTGACAATCTTCCTAGTGATTATTCAGATCATGATGGGTTTCACCCAAAATGTTACTATCACTTTACCGCTATTTCTAGTGAGGCAGACAAGCACATGGACACTGACTAATCATCTGTCAAACCACTGTTACAGTCTGAATTGGAAGCAATGATAAGTGGCTATTCGGCGATGTTTAAAAATAAATGCCTGTTTTGTGAAAAAGAGAAAAAAAACCCAACTAAACGGGAATTCCTCGGACTTTGTGAAAATATAGATGCTGCTAATAGCGTACAAACTGCTGCGAGAAAACTAAATGACGGGGTACTGTTGACAAAAATAGGTGACATAGATTTGGTTGCCAAGGAAGTTAAGTATCACCACAGTTGTAGACGAGCCTATCTGAAGAAAGCGGATTCAATCCCATCTGTTTCAACCACATCCACAGCAGCTAATAACTCTTCTCGCACAATTCATAACAAGGTATTTTCTCAGATTGCAGATTACGTTCAGGCATTCATCATTGATGGACACCAACCAGAAATGTTGATATCTACTCACCAGCGCTACCATGCCAGTCTTGGAGCCCTTAGCATCATTCATTTTTCTTCTGCTGCGCAAAAACTAGAAGAAAAACTGTTTAACCACTCAGGGCCTCCTAAGAAGTGGAAAACAAAGCAAAAGAGGAGGAAACATCCTTTACTGCAATAGCTTCGACAGTGATGATTCAGTTGATGTCGCCTTTCAAAAAAGCCATGTCAATGGATGTTAAAGTTAATGATGTTGCTTTACACTTGCGAAAGGTAATTCTCGACATGTAGAGGGAGTCGAGTGATTTACCTCACCCATTCACTGATGAAGTTGCAAAACGTGAACAGGCAGAGATTCCAGATATCAGTTTTTCCGTCTGTTGTATGCTGGAAGACCTGGTACTGCCGACATTCCCAACATAGTTCAACGATACATGAGCTCTGCTGCTGCTGATACTGTCTATGCCACAACAAGAGAGCTGGTTAAGCCTGTGAAACACTTATTGGTTGGACTAAGATTGAAAGGCATCATGTGTAGTAGGCAAATCATAGAAGTTCTGAACCGTTTTCGCCATTCTTTAAGCTACACTACCGCTGAAAGTCTCGAGACATAGATTGTCATGTCAGTCAAAGAAAAGGGCACAGTACTTCCGGAGGGCCTTCCGAGAAAGGCTGGATTAGGAACTGGTCTAGCCGGGGACAATTACGATGAGAACACCGAAAAATTGTCAGGCAGTGGGACATTCCATGACACTGTAAGCATATGCTACCAAAACCTAGTGGATGCTGGCGAATAATCCAGAGAATCCTTAATGATGGTTAGAAACTTATGCACAACAGATAAAGGTGAATATGTCAGAAAGAGGACTCGAAAACGAAGGTTTGATGTAGCAGATACGGAGACATCGCTGGCACCGTACAGGAAGAAGCCAAGAATGGGTGGCTTTGAGTATGCTGTTAGAACCAGAGGAGGAAAGATCAAGTATGGCCGTGCGCATGCTATAAGTTCTTCTATGGAGAACCTTAGCCTACCACCAACTAGATCAGATGTCATTGCAGAGATGCTTTGAATTTCTCAACGGGTGGCAGAGGAATGCAATGACAAATATGCTGTTGTTCACTATGATTTGGCAGTCGCTAAACCAGCAATGCAAATCCAGTACCAGGAGTCACCGAAGTTTGATAATGTATTCATCTGTTTTGGCCCTTTTCACATCGAAACATTGGTGCTATTGGTCACATTCTCGCCGAATCTGGATGCCCTCGCATTCTGGTAGATACTTGTGTTCTGGCTGAGGGTTCACTGAATGGTTTCTTTTCTGGGAAACATTTTAATCAGTGTCAGCGATTTCACCCTTTGCTAGCACTTGCATTTCGCACATGTCATATGGACAGGTTTCTTCAGGCCCATGGAACTTATCTGCGACAGATACCAACAGAAATCAATAAAGGGAGCATAAAGAGAAACCCGTTCCCTGCAGGGAACTGTGCCAGCATCAGACTTCCGAGTAAATGGCCCAGACTAAAGATTCCCAAAAAACTTCTACTTGCTTCTCAGGTCAAGTGTTTTCAAGACATTTTTCCTTCAGTTCCTAGCTGACAAATGGCAGAAGGGCAGTTATGCGAAGATGTAAGCGAGGAAAAGGTTAGTCATTGGGAGTAGAAAGTGTGTGTTACACGTTCACAGTTTCACAGGATGGAGGCGTCGTCCACAGCACGACTAAAGAGCTAGTCTGCAACCGCGAAGAGGCAGATACAAGAATAGCATTGCATCTAGCCTGCATCTCTAAGCTGTCGGTGCCTAATTTTGTCATTCGTTGCAATGACACGGATGTGTTCATCATTCTTCTGTATCATCTAGGGGCATACGCTACTAAAGCAAATGTATGGATGGATGAAGGCGTTGATGGTAACAACACCAGAAGATACACTGATGTGACATCTCTGTCGATGCATCTTGGCAAAAACCTATGCAGTGCTCGTCCTGGTCTGCATGCCTTTACAGGCTGTGATTACACGTCCGCCTCCTACGAAAAGGAAAAGTACGTGCCTTACAGCTGGAACAATCTGTACAATTGAGCAGTGTTTGTGTTGCACTTGGTAAATCACCTTTTCTCATGACCCGCTATCAGGAGATCCTAGAAGCTTACGTCTGCACACTTTATGGGAAACAGAATATGCAGAAAACAGCTGATGATCGTCATTCCAGCTTCAGGACCAAGTATGCCCCGACAAGCGAAGACAGACCATTAATAAAGATCAAAGATGCTGATACCAGTTTTCTACCGCCTTATGGACCTATGCTAAACCAAAAGATCAAGCGAGTTAACTATGTGGCACATATGTGGCATGCAGACGAACAGTCAATTCTGGAGCTAGATCCTTGCAAACACGGCTGGTTTTGTGTTGACGGTATGTTCATAATGAACTGGTTTGACGGCAATCAGGTTCCATCTGACATTAGTGACGTCATTGATCCAGGGAGATTCGCAGAGGAAGGGAGTGAGGATGTAATGCTGAACTGCATATTGTCTCTTCTGATGATGAGTCTGATGTAGATTCCGACACTGACATTTAAACTGAGCGAACACCTTTAAAGCCAACTAAGGATGTGCATGAACTTGTTGCAAAATGATGTGGTAAGAGCAATATTGTTGACCTCTGGAATCAAAACGTGGTATCAGTTGAGAGAGGCCTTCATTACCTTTAACATGATGGGTCTTGGGTAAGGCTGGCTGTCTAAATAACAAAAGGATGTGACTTTGAATTTCCCCTTCTCCTAATTTGTCAGGTACGTCAAATATCAATGTACCTTTGAACTCATCCAATTAAAGAAATCGGAATATATTCAACAACTAAGAATATTCATTTTATATACTACCTATAATGGGCTATCTAAAAACAGCATCAGTTTGTTTAGCCGCTCTCGGGTGATTAAACACCCCAGTAGCTCGTGGACTAATATTATTCATACCTGCTTACAAAACTATATTCAGGTGTGCTTTCGTTATAATCAAGTACGCATATGCGGTATACCTGCACACACAGTTGACACACGACTGAGTGCGAAGCACCAGCGAAGTCACTAATTGGATCCAAGGTTAGCACAGCTAGATTTAGTGAATGCGTTTTCTCAAATAATCCTGATTCATTTCCATTTTTACCGATGGTAGTTTATTTAATATTGTATGAAATTACCAATAAACGTAATTTGTTATTTCGCTTTTTCCTTCCTTTAACTGTGTATTTTTAGGGAAGTTGATAGGCAGGGCATTAGGGGATCGATCAACCCCAACACGGCGATGTGTGGGTGGAGCTTTGCTAGAGATGGGCGAGCTATAGCTAAAATTGGAAAGGTACACTAAAAAACCTCATTGACATACCTTTTCGGTAGAAGATTGGTAATTCATCGCCAACAACAAATGTGTCAGTTATGTCAGGACTTGGTGTGGCGACTAATTTGGCAAATCGTGTTGCTTCAGCAATATCTCTCACCACCTTGGCATCTAACTCGATGGACAGGAAGTTGGCCACTTCTTTAATGCACCTTTCTGGATACTATTATTAAGAAAACAGAAATTGCATTAAATCTTGAGATATATTCATGTTGCTTGCACACATATACACGTACTCCTCTCCAGCGTATCGCGGTCATCTAATAGTGAGCCATACATGCTCAGAATACCATCTGACTTTTGGAGAAAAAATCTGGCTGTTCTATGAACGATCACACTGTGACCACGTGTGTTTAGTGACTCCTGAAGGGATCCCATTTATCACCCACATATATGACGTCATATTCAAGTACGTCACATGCAGGTGGATGTCACAATCACAGTGGTGTATCTAGCTCCGTCATGAACACTGCGAACATCTGCCGAGGTCACGAATTGTATGTCTTTTACGGGTTTAATATTTAATAAACATTGTGTTGTCTATTTTTGAAACTAATATGACTGGGCGCTATTGCTTTCCTGCATAGTTACCCTGAAATGGCTAGCGTGAATTGGGTTTCTATGAGGTCAGGATTCAAGGTTTATAAATTGCTTCCAAAACTTATAAACAGTGTGCGGACCTTAGCTAGAAATGGGCGGGACGTCGGTAGAACTGAATACCTCTATTGTGTGTACTCCATAAACAGTAGCGCGGAGTGGATTGAAGTAAGCACCGGCTAGGGCTGTAGATGGAAGTAACCACTAGAGAGGGTACGCATATGAGCATGAATGTGTGTGCGTACGTGCGTGCATGCATATTTTCCTGTGTGCATGCGTACAAACGCGCATGTGTGTGCACGTGCCAATGCATGTGACTGCATGTCTGCATACATGCATGTGAGTACGTGTATGCGTACGCGTGTTCTCAGGTGTCTGTGCATGCATGATTCCATGCTTGTATGTGGGCATACATATAATCTATCCATGTACGCACGTGTCCATGCATGAGTGCCTGCACGTGTGCGTGTATGCGTATGTGCATTGTGTACATCATAGTATGATGATAATAACATATATCATTAAATTGTGGTGGCTTTGAAATTAACATCTTGCTGCTGTAGAGCCGACCGACCACCAGAGCCGGTAGAACGATCACGTTCCAGTAGGCGCATGTAGTCATTGCTGCGAAAATTGAACACTACCGCATCATCCCAGCTGTTCGTGTCCCCAGTGTGCCGTCATCTCCAAGTTGGAGAGAACGGTGCTAGCACAATTTAATTTACTTAATAGAAGTAGCAACCAGTTTTGTTTGCTTGCTACTTATGGACGGTGCATGTAAAAACAAAAGGTGGTGTGTTAGTTTTATATCTCGCTAGAGGTACCTAACCGATCTAATCATATTTGGAGGGTATCGTGAAAGGTACCCCTGTGGGGGGGGGGACATCCGGCCAGGGCATGTCAGTTGGTTTAGTGTACAATTATTGGTTTGCGAGAGGAAAGTGCCTCGCGTGGGCCTCCGTCACAGGAAAAAGTCTACACGCCGTAGCGGAAGAAGCGAGGAAAATAGAAGAGAGAAAAGCGTCCTACGGTGAACATGCAGGGCAAAAATGAGGAGTCCGACGCCTATGATCGTGTCGATAGTCACTTACAGGACTGGCGGTATGCTCAGCGAACGAAAAGAAGAAGAAGAAAGGAGTCCGACCATTAATATGCAGGGGGAAAATGGATATTCTTACCACTTGCTTGGGAGGAAATATATGACGGTACCAACTCCGTGGTACCTTGTGAGAAGGCAACCGGTGGGAAGCCGACCATAAAAATGCAAGGGAAGAATGGAGGTACCCTCACCGTTTGTGAGCGGACAGCCTGAGAGACGTCTCACTATCACAATGAGATGGAAAAATGTGTTTCCCCTAACATCGACATGGATTGGGATATATAATTTTGCGAGAGGAAAGTGCCTCGCACGGGCCTCCGTCAAAAGAAAAATGCCTTCAACGCCGAGGCAAAGGAGGAGAGTGGTAAAAATGGCCGCCCTCCTGTCTTATAAGGTTGAAAAGGATTAATATATGTTTTTATTATGTAGTTAATTTAATGTTGGTGTGTACGGTGTGTAGGTAGATATGGGGTGGCTGATTCTTATGGAATTCAGCACCATCATCTTGTGTGAGTTAAAGATCTATTTTAGTTGGTACCGTTCCAATCTTTGCGGACATTATGAGGCCTTAGACTAACGTTTAAGTTTTGAGTCCAAACACATATTTTTAGGCCGCAAATGTTTTTATTCTGAAAGCACAAGTTGTCTTTAACGAATACGTCTTCTGGCGAGGATGCTCGGTACCGTTGCTGATACCCCATGGAGCATCTCGCCTCAGACTGAGAGCGTGCAACATGTTGTCTGGTGGTAGCTTCAGGGCCGCAAAGTGATCCCTCCACGTCACAACCACAAATAACAACACATGGACAAGTCACATTAACGGAAGCATGTTTAGAAAGTGGTCTTTAGCTTATTTACAGTGGGGAGAGAGAAACGTATTTCTATCTATGGTGGCTTTCCCATAGGACGTGGTGAGCTCAAAGGCTTCACGCAGTCGCCGTAAGGAGTTAGATGGTGATCCGTGTCTCTATCTGTCACCGGATGTTTCGAGTACGAACCGGATGAGATCCGTGCCCAGGTGTTACCTTTTAGCTTCTTTAGGTTTGGAGAAAATTGCCCAGGGAACACTGCTTGGGACTGCAATAAATTGCATTATTTTTATTTTCGCATTAGTTCCTACTTTGGCATAAAAAGGCTTGCTTAATATGTATCCGAAGATACACGGGAGATGTGTGTGATCGATAAATTGAGTCTGCCTGGCAAGGTAGGTAGGTAGGTATGTAGTAATATGGTTAAGGCGCTGGGTCAGAATTCTCAAAAAATTGAAAATATTTTTTATTTATTTAATTGCCTGAGATTTGTTATTTTTGTTTTATAGAGGCAAATCGGCCTTACAAATATTGGACAACTTTAAGATGATGATGTTTGTCCAGTTAGTTTGGATTTTACCAATATGTCACGTAGATTCGGATTTTTCCTAAATGCTATTACTGGGCGCAAATTGAGAGGCTGTCTTAAATTATTCTGTAATTTATAATATTCATCTTTCAAAATTTCGGAAATTTCTACATTTTTTCGATTATATGTCAGAGTGAATGGAATTATTTCACGCTGATCAGCAAGACCGGGGTCCACATTTATGCCCTTCGGCCATGCTGTTTCTAATTGCTTAATCCAAAATGATTCTCCAAGTTTCCTTTGTGTATCAGTTTCGTCAGGGGTATTAGAGAGAGGTGGTTGTTCAATGGGTATAATTTCGAAGTCCCGAGCGACTGAATGGCCAGGAAGGTTAAAGTGTTCAGCGACATGCGTGTCTTTTTCATGTCTAATATCGCAAAGGTGTCTAGTAGCTCGCCATCTTAGAGGGCATTTGGTTTCACCGACATATTGCTTTTGGCACAATTTACAAGATATTACATAAATCACGTTTTCGGAATCGCAATCTAAACTGGACTGATAAAAGTTTTTTGATTTGGAAGAAGTAGGTCTAATTTACACCTTTTCTTTCCACATTTCCGAGATTCTCCTGCGCCTGTGATTGGACGATTGTGACGATTCTTGGTAGGCCTGTGATCTGCAGCATTATCATGGATAGTTTCCAAATCCTGTAAAGTTTCAGACTTAATTTTGCGCAAAAATCTAGACGAATAGCCTCTCGGCTTGAGGGCCTTGAATAAGAGAGAGCATGCAGATTCAAAGTTTTTTCTATCACTCGAATTTCTATGAAAACGGATGGTTTGTGATTTTACAATTCCTTTAAAGGTATGAGGTGGATGGAAGGATTTCTTGTGAAGTAGTTGATTAGAATCTGTGGGCTTAAAATATACTTTATAATCAAGGTGTCCCGTTGTGTCATACTTTACACCTTTGTATGGCGCTACATCTAAAAAGTCTATGGACATTTGGTCAATGTTGGCTTTTAGCTTGATATTCGGGTCATGATTGTTCAAAATGGTGAAAAATTCATTACATTCTTCCTTTGTATGATGCCAAATAATGGAAATATCATCGAGGTACCTGCGATAAAAGAGAGGCCGTTTCGGACATTTGCTAAGCGCCTCCTCCTCCCACTCTGCTACATAGATGTTGGCAAAACTTGGACTGAAACGTTTACCCATTGCGCAGCCGCAAATTTGTTGGTATGTTTCACCCGCGAATTCAAAATCATTGCCCTTTAAGCTTAGCTCTAAGAGAGCTAATATTTCGCCAGTGGGCCTATTGTTATCAGGGTATTTTTCAAACGCTTTACGGACAGAATTCAAACCCTTTTCGATGTCAATGTTTGTGTACATTGCATCGATGTCGAGCGTAATCAAAAAAGAATTTGGCGGTATTGAGATCTCAGAGACCTGCGACAGAAAGTCGTCAGTATTTTTCAAGAAGCTAAAATGTCTATTCGCAATTGGTTGTAGGTGATAATGAATGATTTCACTGATACTATAGGATTCAGAACCACAATCCGATATTATAGGTCGTCCTGGTGGTATCATAGGATCTGACCAAGAATCAATAGGCTTATGAATTTTGGGTAACAGATAAAATGTACGTGGTTTTGAGTCGCGTTTCGCAATGAGGTATTTAAACTGTTTCTGCGTTAAAGTCTTGTTATCAACCATATTTTGGAGAATTTCATTAAAATTGTCGCAGTTATTTTGCCAGAGTGGTTCGTCTAATTTTTGGTAATGTTTTGGATTACTGAGTTGACGATGTGCTTGACGAATGTAGTTGTCTTTAAGCATTATTACAGCAGCAGATCCCTTATCAGCAGGTTTAATGACAATGTCATTGTTTTTACGCACTCCTGTTAAGGCTTGACGTTCCTCATATGACAAAGATTTTTCGGAAATTCGACATTTTCAATACATTCTTTTACAATTTTTATACTGTCGGAGATCGCTGGGTCGACTAATTTTGAGTCTGGTGCCCAGCCAGTTCTTTCAACGAATGGCAGAATATTACTTTTCGAGTTTCGAAAAAAGTCGGCTAATTTGACACGGTGGGGAAAATTCAAGAACTTCCATTGAGCCATTATCTAAAAGTGCATATATGCCTAATTTGGGCCTAGGAGATGGTACAAATGTTAGGCCACGATTGAGTATTGATTTTACTGCTTCAGTTAATGTAGCGCCAGTGAGATTAACAATATCACTACCCAGCCCGATACCGGGTGGTTAGTACCCTGACCCTTAGTTAGTTTAAATTACGAAACGTTAACCAGCTATAATACAATGCATTAGCAGTTTTTTCACTCCAATGGATATTATCCTGGACTACTTCAAACTCAGAAATTGGTAGACTAGGGATGACAGAGACCTTTATACGCAGGGATTCTACAGATGAATTGATAAATGCTAAGGTCCTTTTCTGCTGTGCAGTTAGATGTTGAGAGTAGTTCAGTTTAGTGAAATAAACCTTTGCATCTGGAAATTGTGAACGAATGGTACTGAACAGGAGTTGGACTCGTTGAGCGGTTACAGACATGGGTTCATCCATGTCATTTATGCCAATATTTACGATGATTTTCTCTGGCTGATAGGAGTCCATGTATTTTTTGACAATGGTCCTAGCGTGGCACAATTTTGCCCCTGGATAGCAAGCTATCTGGGTGTCTGAATGGGGTTTCACATTTATACGGCTTAGATTGGAGGAGCCAAAAATCAGGATTTTTTTCGTCAAGACAGGGAGTCGCCATTCATTTTTGTGGTCTACCTCATACCGAAATTTCCAGAAAGAATTAGCTTCTAAGTGTGTAGTTTTCTTGGGTTTATTTTGATGATTGATGCTGTTTCTACACGGTGTAGGGGTTAACGTTGGCTGAGGTAGTTTGGCCACTGGCAGTGGGGTACTGAGACCCTTTTGAGTCAAAGGTGTTGATCTGGTCCTTAGACCAGATCTTCTGTCACTCTTTGCTCTCTGTGGAAGGGGTGCTAATTCATCTGCAGACAGTTGAGGCGGGGTGTCTGGTAGAGGTATCTTACTAGGGTCCACAGGAGTTGATTTGGTCCTTGGACCAGATTTCTGATTAGCATCCACTCTCCGTGGAAGGGGAGGGAATTCCTCTGGAGACAAGGGTGGTGGTGACTCTGGTAGAGGGATCTGAAGAGGGTCCACAGGAGAGTCTAATAGGAATATCGGTGATGACCGAGTATCCGTTCTCTTCACTGGTGGTGGGCTATCGGTCGGTGACCTGAGCCGTTTTCTAAGTTCTGAAGGTGGTGGAATGACTGGTACGGTCTCGGATGACCTTGCAGTAGGGGTGTTAACGTGGCAATTTTGCGCTTTCTGTTGAAAGTGTGGGTCAAAAGGCCTAATGAATTGATAGAATGCCTCGATTGATTTGACGTGAAGTTTTTTGCCATAGTTGGCTTTTTCCCATCTAATGACTGTTGATTTAGCCTTACCTAAATTAAGGTTTGGCGCGGTCTGAGCTATGATTATTTCAGACATGATGGTGCCTAAACTGAAATTGTAATGGTCTATCATAGCTCGAATGATGGAATTTGCCCAAACAAGGTTAACTTTCTTGATGTCACTTACTACCTCTATAGTGGGCATAGCTGGCTTAATGAAATGGCAGAGTTCGCTCACCTTCCTGCTCAGACCGGTTGGCAGGGTGTTGGAGCCCAAATTGCTGGTTAGGACACCTATGTGGTGAAAACATTGTATTATCATATAATAGCACTTGACTAGTCGAGCCTGGGGAGGAGACGGACTGCTGTCATTATGGTTAACATTCCGTCTCTTGCCCTTGCTCATTCTAGCCATGGTGATATAACGCTCTAATAAATGATCAAAAACCAACAAATTTAGCAACAACTGGGCCAGTCAACAAATCTAAGCAAGGGAGATAATCAAGCTCTAACCAACAATTGTCTAGTTTAAATTAAAGGGCTGATCTAAAAATTAAAACCTGAAACTTGAGTGATGAAAAATTAAATCTACAAGCCTACATAGAACCACAAGCCTACACAATTTAACTATACCTGAAATGGAAGATGAAGGATTAGTAGCATTTTAATACTAAAACATACAATCAATACAATAATAGCAATTAATATATAACTCACAATTTTATGATACCGTCGTGCTTGGCTGACCGGTTTCGGTTAAGAATAACCTTCTTCGGAGCCTTGAGAACAAATCTGTCCTTCCATCATAATTCCTGTCTATTTATTAGGGTGGCTGGCTTTAGGGGATTGTCTTCGAAAATCACTCAATTGCTTTGAAGTTAGCTAACTTATTTTCAATAAAGATTCAGGCCACCATAGGTGCTAGATTCAATTGTGTTATGCCCTTTGCTATTGATTGAGCTCTACGGTTTCCGAGTGAGGTGTGGGTGTCACTCGCTTGATTGAGAAGTCATTGATCAAAGGATCAAACCTAGGCCATTAATTCAGTGAATTGTTTTCTATTCTTCAATGGCGCCAGATTGGTATTGTTTCCAATGTTTGATTTATTCAGCTAGAACTAAGCTTTAAACTGGGAATGATTTTGTCAAGTTTAATAAGAATTTGTTTTTTAATTTTAATACTGAAAATTCTTTAAAAACTAATTTTGAGTATTGTGCCGCTGAATCTATTTTGTTGTTTCTCACAGCAATAAAACTTTCAGTAAACCTAATTTCAAAATCTTTCTCCAAACTGGGGAAAATTTGAGGGAAAGCGATCCCTCCACGTACCGCATCACAACCACAAATAACAACACAGGGACAAGTCACATTAATGGAAGCATGTTTAGAAAGTGGTCTGTAGCTTATTTACAGTGGGGAGAGAGAAACGTATTTCTATCTATGGTGGCTTTCCCATAGGACGTGGTGAGCTCAAAGGCTTCACGCAGTCGCCGTTAGGAGTTAGATGGTGATCCGTGTCTCTATCTGTCACCGGATGTTTCGAGTACGAACCGGATGAGATCCGTGCCCTGGTGTTACCTTTTAGCTTCTTTAGGTTTGGAGGTAATTGCCCAGGGAACACTGCTTGGGACTGCAATAAATTGCATTATTTTTATTTTCGCATTAGTTCCTACTTTGGCATAAAAAGGCTTGCTTAATATGTATCCGAAGATACACGGGAGATGTGTGTGATCGACAAATTGAGTCTGCCTGGCAAGGTAGGTAGGTAGGTATGTAGGTAGGTAGGTTAGTTGGTTTATTGGCCGCTCACACCTAGATGTATTTGGGCCATGACTCGCTCTGAGAGGAGCTTTCCCGAAAGGTTGCGATGCTTACCCGAAGGGTTGCTATAAACAAAGGTTAAAACTGAAAAAAGTCGAAAAATTAAGTTGTTGCTGGGAGTGTGTTACCTGATGTTGCCTAATGAACTGTTGTTGGCAGGTGCCGGTGGTGTATGCCGTGTTAAGGAGGGCGTGGGAGGGGGAATTATTTTATTTCTCATGGAGGTGGGATGGGGGTGGAGGGCAGTCTGTAAAATACAGTCTCAAAAAGGGATTCAGGAAAATTGTAACTAAAAAATAGTATGACGAAACTGAATGATAATAATATCAACTAAGAAGAAACAAATTAAAATAATGGCCTGTGATTAAATAAACAAGAAACGGGGAAAATTAAACTTAAAATCCAGTGTTTGTAAACTAAATATCCAAATTTAACTTAGAATGAAACTTAAAACCTGTTGCTATTAAAAATAATGAGTTGAATGCACGTGGTGCTATTTGGGAGTTAAATTGGCCTAACAGTCACGTCGTCGAATCACTAAAAAAATCCTTTCATACTTATGATAAAATGTTGATCCAGCGACGGGCGAAAGAAGAGCGGCGACAGCATCTACATCAAAGCAAAGCAACGCCAATCACGACCTCCGTGTCCATTTTTCGTGTTTCCATCTCCATGCATCATCTTGGCATCCTCGACCAAATTGTCACCAGCAGGTATAAATACACAGGAGATAGACGCAGCAAGCAAGTAGCGTTAACACTCCATTCGGCCAACGGCATCTCTCCATCGGCACATTGATTGCGGCTCAATGATAACTTCACTTCGATCATCACATGGAGACAATCCCACAGCCACATTCCCGTCCCTCTGGCAAGAAATGTGCTGTACTTTCTTGAGATGGTCCTAACCATTCTGACGGCCAACTATGAATGGCCAACTATGAAAATTATTAGTACCGTTTATACAACGGTATTATTGACCGTGGATAAGAGTTTTTAATAACAATTCTCCGTTTTGTAGAGTAATCGCCCTTAGCTAGCTCAAACACCTATCCTATCGAGCCATCATGATTCTAGGTTTGGCAGCCGCATGGCATGTTCTCTGGAGAGAGCATGAGCAGTGCCTTTACTGTAAAATTGGTGCCGTTGGGAGAAAATTCGTGATGCATTTGTTGATGATGTATAGTGTAACCTAGGTGTACTGCGGTCCACATCTTTTTGTAGTTTTTACTGCTAAATAACATTATGGGCAGAATGCCTAATTACATTTATACGTTCAGTGAAGTATAAGGCCAACTTAGCCTAAGGTGCCGTTTAATTTCTGGCACCGTTTACAATGCTTAATACTATGTACAACATCATACTAAAGCGGAGGTCGTGTCTGACCTTACGGTACCACTTAATGTGGTACTTTATTTACTAATAACGGTATAACATAACTATGATATGTCCCTATGTGGTGCACCTATTAGTCATCAGTGCAATTTAAATGTCACGTGTGGTCTTTACACCGTCTTCTTGCGGTGTGAGTTGATGCACGGTGTAGCCGCCACCTGCAGAATTACTGCATGATGCTGGCCGGTATGTTTCATAGGCAAGAACAGTGACGAATAAAGTGGCCACTGGTGGCCAATAGATTGTGATACATAGCACATAATGACAAGTTCACCATATCACCGTTATGCTGGCTGTGCTTTGAGAATGACGGATGGCTCCATTGTGTGGAGACGGTAAGTACATATTATAGTTGATAATTTTCTCGGCACAAGACGATCCACGCCGCTTAGCTTTTTCGTCGCATAAAGCAATGTCCTTGTCTGGACTACGGTTAAAACATGAATTCAGTGACGCTGGAGGTGTCCATTTATTGTTACCACCGTTTCTGTCATGGTATGGCAAGTCTGGTGAGAAATTTAAAAAGACCACCATTCTTACATACTAGGCCCTTCTTCTTCTTCTTCTTTTCGTTCGCTGATCATACCGCCAGTCCTGTAAGTGACTATCGACATGATCATATGCGTTAAGTGCGTGGATCCATGGTTTATTAGTGTGCACCGTGTGGCCTGGAACCTCCGTCTTCAGCACTCGAGGTTTCTGTCATGGTTACCTCACCCTTACCTCCTTTAGTCGCCTCTTGCGACAGGCAGAGGATACGGAAGGTGTATTCTAAGCCCCACCTACAGGGCAAGTACTAGGCCCTAATTTGGCTGGCAATAGTAAAAAAGTCTTACACCGCAATGAAGGTACCACTGCTGATGGTGGTGAAAATAAGGAACGGTCTTTAAATTTAGAATTTTGCCCCTATTGATCTACCGGAAGCATCCAAAAACTTAGTGTGGTGCGGGGCATGGTTGTTTTGAGAGGGAACCTGACTGTAATAAGCTGCATTGGTGTAGATTGCAGAACGCGAGCTCTACGCAGTAGGCAGATAAGGAACGTGTTCCCAATCGGACTGAAGCCGCATCCCTTATAACTGAGTCTTTTCTTCTTTTTTTGGTTGGTTCTATTGGCCATTTATACCTAGATGTATTTACAGCTGAAGGGGCATTATGAAATTAAGAAATTGTTTTATTAAAAAAAGTAACTGAATTAATTATTCATGTTAGCAATTTGTATCAAGTAATCGTCCGCCAGTTTGCTTTGCGGCGGCCATTTTCTTTTCCCCACACCTCCAGCCTAATAAAAGGAATTGTCAAATCTAAATTCGTCCCCATTCACTTTTTGATGCCTAGTGTTAGGACATCTAGCGAGCACCCCCAATAACAAAATGTATTCACATAGAATAAAGAGAAAGCACGAACCGAGGACATAAGAACAAAAAGAATATGTTTAGAATTACGTTCTATCCCATCCAGGGTAAATATCCATTACAAATTGGATATAAATGTGTACTTATTCTCTCTCAGACGAGGTAATCAACCTTGCGCAAACACCAAGGCATTTTGGAAATATCTATAACGTAGCCGTCATTGATCTATGTGCCGTCATTGATCTATGTGTAGATCAACTCAATTCAATCCAATTAGTTTTTTTGCATATCAAAGCGAATGATCCCTAAACAATATAGTCGCGGAAATACTGGCTGTAAATGTGTGTACATCTGATAGGACAGCGATAGAATGCATGATTTCAGGATTTTACACCAAGCTAAGGCTGATAATTCACAGTAATGTAGGGGAGATCAGGGTAATATGTACACATACATTATATTTGGCAAGGGGCGATTTTGGTAACGTGCAAAATGAGCTGATCAGGTGTGTGTGTGGGGTGGGGGAGCGAGTGAGCTATGTGTACCAGTACCACCAGGACTACCAATATCGCTCCACTAACGCTATCAACATCACCACGACAACCACCACCACCGCCACCACCACCACCACCACCACCACCACCACCACCACTACCAATAACAACAACAACAGCAACAACACCAACAAGACCGCTACTGCCTACCACCTGCTCCACCCCGACAGTGCCACTAACACTACTGCCACCACCACCACCACCACCACCACCACCACCACCACCACCACCACCACCTCTACTACTACTACTACTTCTACTACTACTACTTCTACTACTACTACTACTACTACTACTACTACTACTACTACTACTACTACTATTGCTGCTGCTGCTGCTGCTGCTACTGCTGCTGCTGCTACTGCTGCTGCTGTGGTGTTGCTGTTACTAGTACTATATTTGGTATCACAATGGCGACCATGACCGCAAGCATGACGATGACGATGCTGACGACGATGACGACAGAAACATATCCAGGCGTTCGAATGACTTTAGGGTATCAAAATCCCTCTTTGCTTACAGAACGCCCTTTTCCTGTCCATCATCATCATCATCATCATCATCTTCGTCACTGCTGTTGGTGCTACCGTTGTCCCCACTACCACCACCACTACCACGTATCATCATCAGCAGTTTGTATCTTTTAACAGTCTTCATCACCGCCCTAGTGTTCTCGTCGTGGTGTTATTGCTTTGAGGTTGGGTGTGGTTGGTAATTATCGCATCACGCCCAAGGTACTGTCATTCTAGTGCATTGTCACGCCTTTTTCTTTGTTAAAGTTTGAGTGAAATCGGACAATCAGTTTCCGAGATATCCACAGATCCGGTATTTATCTGATCCGGATTCGGATTCTTTTATCTGAAATATGGCCAAAGTCTAGTAATCCTCTTGCATGGCAACTTCCTTCACTGTGTTAAAATTTTAGCCAAATCGAGTAGGTTTTAGATATTTCCCGGAATATGCTTTTGGCTAACTGACTACGGGAATGGCGGTGTATTGAGCTGTGATCGGCAGCTAAGCATCTATAAGGTATACCATCTGCCTGCCTGCCTGCATGCCTGCCTGCCTGCCTTTCTGCCTGTCTGTCTGTCTGTCCGTCCGTCCGTCCGTCCGTCCGTCCGTCCGTCCGTCCGTCCGTCCGTCCGTCTGTATGTCTGTCTGTCTGTCTGTCTGTCTGTCTTTACATTGAAAAAAATGCATTGGCACAGGAATTTAATTAAAAATTTCTTTGCCTAAATTTGTCCTATCGAGACCAAGTTTAGATTTACTTAGAGTGGTCCCCCATTGAGATTAGTTGGGGTAAAGTGAACTAATCAGTAGGTCGCTTTAACAGGTAAAGGCTGGGATTGATCCTACATTATAGAGAAATTACACACACGAATTTACACACACACACTCACGCACGCACGCACGCACGCACGCACGCACGCACGCACGCACGCACGCACGCACGCACGCACGCACGCACGCACGCACGCACGCACGCACGCACGTATCTGAACGAATGCACGCAATAATACATGCACACAGTAGTACATGCACCAATGCACGCAATAATGCAGGCATGAAAGCATGCACGACCATACGCACGAATGCATGCACGCACGCACCCACGCACGAATGTACTCACGAATTAATGCACCCACACCCACATACACACACGCGCACACATACACCCACGCAAGTATAGATGCACGCACGTACGGATGTACGAGCGCACACCCACACACATACACACATACGAACAAACGCACGGACGCACGAACGAACGCACGCACGCAAGCCAACATGCACGCACACACACACTTTTGCAGACACAAAAACTAAAAGATGTCCTACGGATATGATTTCATGTTTACCCACCATTGATTTTGGTTGGGATTAGATGTATTTAAGAATAGGTAGGGAGGGATGAAACCTTGTCATTGTTATCAGGAACTATACGGTCTAACTTTGATCTTACTAGCAAATCTTTCAGGTTTGGGTTTCTATTGTAGGCTATTACTGGTCGTGCTTTGATCGGTTCCTTTAATTTAGATTGCAACTGTGAAAATTCGTCTTTCATGGTTTTCGCTAATTCAACATTACGTCTATTGTATATGAGTTGAAATGGGATAATTTTGTTCTTTTGTGATATTCCTGAATCTACATTTATTCCAAATGGTGCTTTTGTTTGGAGTGTTCTAATCCAATGGCCTTCTCGTATATTGCGAAACGAACTCGTTTCTTCTTCACTATCGAAGGTCGGAATCTGTTCTATTGACATGATTTCAAAATGATGCTCAACTGAATGATCAGGAAGTTGGAAATGTTGAGCAATTGGCGTATCTGCTGAGGTGTTAATATCAGAAACGTGCCGTCTAGCATGCACTCTAAATGCATTTTTGTTTCACCAACATACTGTTTCTGGCAATGGGCACAATTGATCAAATAGACTACATTCTCAGAATCACAATACATATTTGTTCGGATATGATATTCATTTTTAGTTTGAAAACTCAGGAATGTTTGTTGGTTTACAATATAGTTGTTTACTTTGCACCTATTTTTGTCACATTTAGAAACTGATCCATCGCAAATGATTGGTTTATTGTGTTTAATTTGGACAGGCTCAAACTCGGGTCCGCTATGAGGTTTTAGATTTTCAAGCTTATTGATGTGTCTGCTTTAATTTTTCGAAGAAAATGGGCTGAATAGCCTCGTGCTTTCAAAGCATCAAACAGAGAAGAGCAAGCACTATTCAGATGTTGCCTGTTGCTAGAGTTTCGAAAGAATCTTATGATTTGCGATTTGACCAGACCTTTAAATGTGTGAGGCGGATGAAATGATTTTTTGTGAAGCAGCTGATGTGAGTCTGTTGGCTTAAAGAATACTTTATATTCTGATTTTCCAGAGGAGTCAAATTGAGGACCCTTATAGATCGTGACATCTAAAAAGTCAACTGATTTTCCACTAATAGTAGCTTTTAGCTTGCTGTTTGAATCTTGGTTATTTAAAATGCGAAAAAATTCCCCAAAAGTCTTCTTCTGAATGTTGCCAAATTATGAAGATGTCATCTAGATATCTGAGGTAAAGAAGAGGCTGTTTGGTTGATTTGTTCAGTGCCTCCTCTTCCCACTCCGCAACATAAATCGTGGCAAAACTTGGGCTGAATCGTTTACCCATTGCGCATCCACAGATTTGAAGGTAATTTTCACCATTAAATTGGAAATCGTTTCCTTTAAGACCTAGCTCTAATAATTTTAGAATTTCCGTGTCTGGTCGATCTGGATCAGGAAATTTGACAAAATAATTCTTAATAGCATTGACTCCAGCATCAATATGTATATTGGTATACATAGCATCTATGTCTAATGTGACTAAATATGCATCTTTCGGAACTAACAATTTGGATAATTTTGAAAGAAAGTGTTCCGTGTTCTTGAGAAAGCTCGTGTGTCTATTAGCAATGGGCTTTAAATAGTAATCAATATGTTCTGAAATGCCATAAGACTCACTGCCACAGTCTGAAATGATGGGTCGTCCAGGTGGTGTCAATGGATCTAACCAGGTGCTGATAGGTTTATGGATTTTAGGCAAGATATAAAATGTCCGATTTTGTGGATTATTCTCACCTAGCAGATACTTTAGCTGTTTCTTATCGATGTACTTATCTGTATGCAATGAAACAAGTATTTCAATGAAATTGTGTCGGTTTTCAGGCCAAATTAAATTATCAAGTTTTCTGTAATGCCTGATGTTAGTTAACTGCCTTTCGGTCTCGCGGATGTAGTTTTCTCTTGACATAATCACAGTTGCTGAACCTTTATCAGCTGGTTTTATAATAATTTCTGATTTCTACGTACCTTGTTGATAGCCTGTCGCTCGAGAAATGAAAGGTTTTGCTTATTGTTTGTAACTGGCAATGATCTGGCTATACCAGCAACCGTTTTTATGGTTGCTTTAATATTGTCATCAACTAGCCTATCTGGAGGGTCCCAACCGGATTTTCCAGTGAATGGTTTTGACTCTCCATTTACATTTCGAAAATGATGGGCTATTTTTACTGAATGACCAAATTAGCTACTTCAATAAGACCCGTGTCTAAAAGCAAATCTAATCCTGTTTTTGGTTTTGCAGTTGGTACAAAGGTAAGCCCATGATCGAGAATTGATTTTTCAGATGGTGAGATATCATAGTCAGCTGCTAAATTGACAAGGTGTGTTCCTAATCCTATGTTAGGGGAGCTATTGCCTTGACCCACATTTAGTTTAAACTAAGTACCGTCAACCAATGGTTATAAATACAATTAGCTGTTTCTTTCGTCCAATGGATTCTATCCTTCCCATCATGAAAATTGGCATAAAAAATGTTGGGGATGACCTTATCAACGTGGCAGTTGGACCTGGCTGATTCGTTGATACGCTTGAGACTGTACTTTTGCCTGTATGACAAGAGATCAGAGAAGTTAATCTCAGCAAAGTGCAACTCCGCATTAGGGAAGCTATTTTTAAATTCACGAGCCATGAACCGTAAATGGCTTGAGGCTTTGGTTGGATGCTCATTTTTGGAGTTGATGTCAATATTCAGGATGATCTTCTCCGGGCTAGGGCCATCCTGGTGTCGCGTAGCCATTGTTCTGAAATGTGATAATGCGGCACAATGATAGCACTCAACCTGGATGGCAGGATGGACGTCTAAATCAATTCGGGCTAGGTTAGAGGACCCTATCATCAGAATCTTTTTGGTGATTCTGGGAATCCTCCACAGGCCCTTGCTATGCGATTGATGACGGTACTTAGCAAACTTCCTATCAGATAGGTTACTATTATTCTCCCTAGGAGGGAGAGGAGGAGGAGATGGAGGAAGAGGAGCGGAAGAAGGTGCGTGAGGAGAAGAGAGGTGAGGAGTAGGAGCAAGAGTAGGAGGAGGGATGGAGAGAGGAGATGCAAGAGGAGAAGATTGAGTATGAGAAGCAAGAGGCGGGATTGAGAAAGGAGATGCATGAAGAGGAGGAGATCGAGGAGGAAGAGGAGGAAGCGGGATTGAGAGAGGAGACGGAGGAAGAGGAGAAGATCGGCTCAGAAGGTGGCGAGGAGAAGATAGTGGAAGAGATGAAGAAGAGTTGCTAGGTGGTAGATTGGGGGAACAGTGAGTAACAACACGACAACGGCGTACGAGAGGAGAATTGGTCTTTGGGAGAGGTGCTGGTTTTGTTGATGTATACAGATTCATCCGCTTGGAATGTGTATGTGAGGGTGTGAAGGTGGTTGGTGACCGTTGTCGTTTATTAGTCATTGTTGAATGTGAACCTGAACCTGTACTCGGTGTGGCTGCCGGTGCTGCTACAGACATCACTCTATTTTGCTCATCACTAGCTACTTCTGTCGAAAATTTCCATAAATTTGTGATTGTCGTTGTGGCCAATTTATTTTCAAAATTGTGCTTACTCCATTTCAATGCTATGCCTTTGGCTCGGTGTAGAACAAGAATTACATTAGATTCGGCCACTTTTACCTCTGCCTTTAATTTGTCCAGTTTGCTTCGATAATGTTTGATTAGATTTTCTAAGCAGCTATGAGCCCAAATTTGGTTTATCATGCTGGTCGATTAAAAAAATTCGTCATCTCGTAAGGTAGGGCAGAAAAAACGAGTTCATCTCCTCCATTTTCATGCTGAGGGATTTCTGGAGAGGGTCTGATGCCAAATGCTCTCGTAAAAGACCATTGTGATGCAAGCATTGCAACACATGGAAGTACATCTTAACCAGTCTCTGAAAGGCCTGAACAGACTGGTTAGGAGCACTTTTGGTTGAAGAAAGGTTGGACCCTGGGTTGCCAGATTTTCTGTCTGTCTGTCTGTCTGCCTGCCTGCCTGCCTGCCTGCCTGCCTGCCTGCCTGACTGTCTGTCTGTCTGTCTGTCTGTCTGTCTGTCTGTCTGTCTGTCTGTCTGTCTGTCTGTCTGTCTGTCTGTCTGTCTGTCTGTCTGTCTGTCTGTCTGTCTGTCTGTCTGTCTGTCTGTCTGTCTGTCTGTCTGTCTGTCTGTCTGTCTGTTCATGGCAGCGTCACTTATGGCTCTCAGTGAGACGGCGAAAGCAAGAACTAGAGGAAGATAACTCGTATGACAAATTTGCCCTCTCATTGTCGGGAATGCGTATCCTAGGGCCTGGGCCGTGATTAACAATTTATTCGTTCTTTGCGATATGTCGTCCAAAATCTCTCAGTGAAATTCAACCGAATTTGTTATATGAGTTATCCATATCATTATCTCAGAGACGAGGAGCGGGAGAGCAATTGAGCACGTCAACATCTGATCTGTCAATAGCGTGGGGATTTCCGATGACGCAATTTACTTTTCCTTGTTGCAGTGGTCGGTGGTGGTGATAGCGGAGGTGGTGCGGTTGGCGGTTATAGTAGTGGTGGTGTTTGCGCTGATAGTGATTCTTACAGGAGTGGTGGTGTTTGGTATTGTGGGTGTCCTTTTGCCTGTGTTGCTGGTTGAAATTGTTATTGCAATAGTGGCGGTGGTGGCCACGGCAGTGGCAATGGTGTGTGCGCGCGTGTGTATACATGCGTGCACGTGTGTGCGTGCGTGCGTGCGTATGCATGCGTGTGTGTGTGTAGCGAGGGATGGGGGTGTAGTATAGTTGCTTATTAGTTCTATCTCACCCAACCGCAATGTGTTTATTTCTAAAATCAAGCTTAAAAATACTTTTCTCTCGGCTTGCAGATAGCGACTGGCTAAGTAAAAACTTTTCTTTGCCATTCATTTACCCCTTCAATGGGTAATGCGGCGAAAGAAATTCAGTGATAAATTTACAAAAATAGTCTTCTAAAATTAAAATATCTCGATATTGACCATCAAAATGTTTAATTGATATATCAAGTAGTATTTGGAGCGCTTTGTGCCTCTATTGACACAAGAGGTGTTAAATGGCACACATCAATTCCACACTGAACTGCCGTTACTCATCATGTATTATACCTTCATGGAGTAATTAGCCTGTAGGTTGGTCATACACTACATGTATTGCATCTTATATATATATATATATATATATATATATATATATATATATATATATATATATATATATATATATATATATATATATATATATATATATAAATATATATATATATATATATATATATATATATATATATATATATATATATATATATATATATATATAAATATATATATATATATATATATATATATATATATATATATATATATATATATATATATATATATATATATATATATATATATATATATATATATATATATATATATATATATATATATATATATATATATACTGAACCAAACAAGTTTAGCAACACTGAGAATATTACTGTATAAATGGTCTTTACCAAAAACAATAAATTGATTCAAATATATTATTTAATTGATAGGTCATTTTCCAATTTGAACAACAGTCTCTTGTTACTGTAATGCTAGCATCGTGCCTTTAACACGGCATCATTCAACGGAAGGGTCCAATTTAAATAATGCCACTGAGCTGTCAATACCTGTTGTGACCTCCGCGCGCATTAACCACCGCCGTACATCGCTTTCTCATGCTTCGAATTAAGCACCTGATGTCACGAAGAGGAATCGCATCCCATTCCGGGAGCAGTGCAGCTTCCAGCTCCCGCACGTTGTGAAGATGTGGATGGTTCTCACGCACCATACGGTCAAGAATGTCCCACACGTGTTCGATAGGAGACAGGTCCGGTGGCCAGTCCAACACCGGAACGTTGTTAGCTTCAAGGAAAGCACTGGTGACTCTAGCTGAATGAGGGCGGGCGTTGTCTTGCTGGAACATAAAGTCTGCATGATGCTGCATAAAAGGGGTGACAACAGGGGCGACAACTTCTTCACAGTAACGTTGAGCCGTTAAATTTCCGAGAATCACAATAAGATCTGTTTTGCCATTTTCATGGATTCCAGCCCACACCATGAGACTGCCGCCATCGAATCTGCCGTGCTGAATGGTGTTGGCTGCATCATACAGTTCTCGTAAACGTCGCCAAACCAGTTGCCTAACATCCGCCACCTCCACAAAAAACCTCGACTCATCACTGAACAAAACGTTGCTCCATTGTTGAGCACGCCATCGCTGATGAGATCTTGCCCATGCACACCGATTCTCGATGTGACGCTCTGTAAGCGGAACAGCAACAAGTGGACGACGGGCATGTAGTCCAGCAGCATGGAGTCTGTTTCGCACAGTTTGTGCATGCACTGTAGTGCCTGTAGCGGTGTGCAAATTTCGTGGTGACGTCACTAAGTAGCAGTCTTCTCGTGGTGTTGTTGCTCTCGGTCTGCCAGATCGTGGTCGGTCATTAACGTTTCCAGTGTCCTGCTGACGTTGGCAAAGACGGGAAATGGTTGAGGCATGAACAGTAAAATGTCAAGCAACAGCGCGAACGCTTTGTCCAGCAGCGAGTCTTCCCATTGCTTCATAGAGCATATTTTCGGGTAGCACTGGGCGGCGGCCCATGTTCGGTAGGGTAAACTTTTAAGCGTTTTCTATTAACGTTCGTTATCTGCTTTTGCAAGATGGCGAATTTTTGCCTTCGCTACCCGCCAATGTGGGCCAGTGGATGAAAAATGCATTTTCACATGCAGTAAGCGTGCGGCCGAGAAATGCAAGAAATGATTTGCATTTCTTCATGATCAGCGAGACATTACATTGCCGAAACATGCCTCCAATTTTGGTTATAAATGGACGCATGGTTTTAATACAACACACCAAACATCACTGTTGCTAAACTCTTTTGGGTCAGTATATAAAATGCAGTTCAAAACAAGCATCTGCCAAATACAACGTCTATGATGAGGTGGACCATCGGTTGCCATGGGCAGAAATAAAATGCATTTTCATGTCATCATACTAAACACGGCTAGTAGGTAAATTTTTTGATAGTATAATATTTCTCATGACAATACTTAGTGTGATGTCATGGCGATGCATTTTATTCGTTCCGGCTCCAACGATGCATGCATTTATATTTTGGACCCGGAAGGAAAAGTGGCAATGCTTATGATGGCATTGCGTGCCAACCGTACTGGACTCTGGGCTCGCCTATATATAGGTGTATGCTATGATTTAGAACGGATTAACTGTATTATTATTATTATTATTATTATTATTATTATTATTATTTTTATTAATTACTTACCAGGACAAAGTCCTCATACATCATAGGTAGTATCTTTGCTTTAGGGTGTTCTTGTATAAACTGTTCCCACGCCCTCACATGATGATACCAGGATGAGGCACATGCTGGCAATGATGAACAGAGACATATATCAATAAAAGTCACGTCCTTTTGCACGTCCAAATCTAACTTTCATATATTCAACATTATAGTTATTCCGTCATAATGCATGTATTGTAGACACGCCCCCATCCCCGACTACATACCAAACAGATGCGAATGGGGAAAAAGGGAAGCCTATGCAACACAACATTAACGTACTGATAAAACGCAAATAAGTGTGATATAGATAGAGGGATGGTGTTGTGGGGTGAGGAGTGGGTGTAAATCAGATATGATCTCTCTACCATGATCCATTTGTGGCATATAGCTTTTTGAGAACAATTCGGAGATCCTAGCTGTCGCTCAAGCATATAACCTCATACTCAATTGCATCACACTTAGGGGATGATGTCACAAAACATAGAGACGTATCAACATTGACCATTCCATCAGTTGCCCGAAGTGTATGTTTTTGATGGATTTACTATTCAATAAACATTATGTTGAATAGTTTGAAACTAATTTAACTGGGCACGATTGCCTCCATATGGCACAACATCAGCCTTAGGGAGCAATGGCGCGCAGTAAAATTAGTTTCAAAACAGCCAATAACTTACCTGTGTAAGGGAGTTATGTTTCCTTGGCGTGTGCCAGATTATTGTACGATGCGAATCACCAATACAATTTGCACATTAGTAATTATAGTGCCGTCATCAGTATACATGTTAGCCCAAGATTGTATTGCCAAACGCGTGACCCAAATGGAAATGGCAGGCCAGCCACTGAATTATTGCCAAAGCGGTGTTCCGACACACGTATATAATGCTTTGCGATGCGTCTGGCTCACGCGGATATGATACTGCTGTCGTATTGTAACACACAGCATAATTAATAAAAGAATCAACATCGCCTCCATACATATGACAAATCATGAAATATATATTTAGTATAATATAATCATATTAACAATGATAATTATCTACACTGTATGTGTAATACAATTGCATATGTGTAAATCTTGATAACGACTATACCGGCTACTTTTTCACTTGACATGAAATAATTCATTTCAGTATTATTGACCAGAAAGCGAGCAAGGTTGAATGTGGATCTGTCTACTAATATTGTAGCGGATTTTGCATCCACACGTGTTGCGGATGGCATAGGCTAAACATCGTTATGTGGAAATATGAATACTACGTATGACCTCGCGATCATGTTATAGCAATAGACCTTTCCATATTTTGCAATGCCCCGCCAATCTCTATCTAAGCTCCACCCACACCTCGCTCGTGTTGGGATCGATCGATCTCTGAACTTCCAGACTAGCAATTTCCAGAAAACTATACAGGTAAGCTATTGACTATTTTGGAACTAATTTGACTATGGCAGCAACAGCGTTCAGTCACGTTAGTTTCAAATTATTCAACATCATGATTATTAAATAGTAGAGACATAGAATTTGCACAACTTGTCGGAATATTAAGAGTTAAAGACAAAAGTAAAGTAAAGTAAAGTAAAGTAAAAGATATAGAATCATTATGACTTAATGTGTATGACGTCATCCTACACGCCGCTTAGCTGATTATGGCATCATATGACGTCAGATAATCGATGGATACACTGGAAAGGGGAATAGTCGTGACATGCACCCACCAAAATTGAGAAAATGAGTGAGAAAATGTACAACTTTATACAAGTAGAACTTAGTATTAATGTTAACCATTTAACCCTCATATCGGACAAAAACCGCTTCTGTAGGGGTCTTGAGAAATGTCATTTTGCAGCCCAAGAGAAGACTATTTTTGAAAATTTACCACTGGAATTACTGGCTCGATAACCGAGCCAGTCAAAGCAGTGGTAAATCTAAAAAAAAGTCTTCTCTTGGCCTGCACATAGACAGTTTCTACATACGAATACAGGTATGCGGTTTATTTAAGATAAGATTAGACTTAAATAAACATAAACTGGGATTGTAGCTCGCGGTGGCCGCTCTGGTCCGCCATGTCGCTCCACTCTGATGCACCGCATGTACAGGATGCGTGGGGAGGCTGGTTAGCTGCAGTTCTCGGGGTTGCGGATCCTGTATCGTGTCTCTCCAGAACGCAAAGACTGGCTTCTAGGGCTGGTGGAATGTTCATGTTCCAGTGGGGCCGTGCGGTCACTGCCGCCGAGATTGAACCTCACGGTCTCATCGCAACTGTTGGTGTCACCGATATGATGGTCCATTACTAATTTAGAAGTCTGGAGGTAATATTATAATTAAACAGTCACAATTAATAACTATGCAAACAATGCTACTCGTTTGAGAGTAATGAGCAAATAATACAGTACATAGAGCCACCCAGTGTTCTTTCTACGTGGTTTCGCGGAAGGAACCACACAGATCCGTAAATCCGCAGAGGTATTCCCGCATGGGAGCATCGCAACAAGGCCACTTGGTAGTTTAATATAAACTAATTACACCCCCAACACACACAAAATATTGTTGTTGCGAGAGGAAAGTGCCTCGCGCGGGCCTCCATCACAAGAAAATGCATTCAACGCCGAAGTGGAGGAAAAGAGCTGGTAAAAAGGGCCACTCTTTTGTTCAAACAGAAAGCTAAGTGCTAGTCAAGCCTAGTGAAGCCATGAGTAATGTGATGCACATTGGTTTACGTGAAGACAGGACGAATGATTTCCGAAGAATTCACAGGTCACCGTCTAATGTTGATCCAAAGATACTGTATTGGTAGTTGCCGCTTTGTTTATGCGGGCCTTCTGCTACATTCTAACCTACCATTTGGTTATTAGATACGGTTCCAAGCGTTGGCCGCAAATGGCAGGGATTCCTACCTATCCTTAGACACATACGTCTAACTGGCGAAGATGCCCAGCTTGCCGAAGGTCGCCCAATTAGGCATCTACCTCAGAAGGATAGCTTGCGTACATGTTATGGAGCAATAGCTCCTGAATCAAATGATGATCCAGTCACCATTGTCCCGCAACCACATATAACATCACAAGGTCAAATTTACAATTCGCAAAACCAGTTTAGAAAGTGCTATATCGTTTATGGTGGTGAGTGAGAGACGGCCATCCATCGCTAGGGTGTGGTGGTTTCTAAGACCTCACACAGACACTACAACGAATTGGATGGAGATCCGTATCTCATCCGTCACCACGTGTTTACGGAAATAACATTTTCCTGTCATTAGGGTTAAGTTTACAGAATGTCCAGAGATGCACTCTCTGCAGGCCAGTGTCACAATAATAAATAATATAATTTCTTTTCACGGTGCTTCTACATTGGCGGGGGAATATAAACTAAATAGTATCCGAAGATACAGAGGGAGGTGTGTGTAAATCAGCTCGTTAGTCGTCACCGCTCGGAAACCTCCGATAGTTTCCCAGTCGGATCCTGCTAACGCGTCGATGGGGAATCCAAACAATTATTAAGCCTTACGACTGGAGGAGCGTGGAAAGAGACAATAACTCGATATAAATACGAGACCCTAAGGTAATTGGCCAATTTTACACAACTTAGCCGGTGTGCGGTGTTACATATCCACTACAGCCGAAAAAGGCATACACAATGTGTCTCTTACAGAGAGATGGCCCTAACCACGTTAAACTTATCCTATCGAGCTAGAATAGCCAGGTTTAGTTGGTAACATGCAAGGCTCGAGTAATTGAAGCACGATCAGTGACCTCAGAGTAAAATCGATGCTGGGAGAATATAATGATGCGGATATAATGATGCTGTATAGTATCATCTAGCGTACTGCGTCCTAGAGTTTTTTTTTTATAGAAACAAAACATAATAACTAGGATGGCTACTGGCCATATACACAACTAACTAATACAGTGCTAACGATATATCACAGGTCTTAGGACCTAACCGTGCTGTTAGTTGAGAGAACATGGAAATAAAGATAATATGTAGAGTATGAAGCGGAAAGTATAAAAATGCGGTCAGAATGACCGGTAGGTACGTATTAGTCATCAGTACCATTTGCGGAAATAATTAAACGACAATGGTATAGTTACTTGAGTACCTCTTGGTTATCAGTACAGTAAGGGTTCGTAAATCACTGAAGTTGATACGCTACAGTGGAGTAGCACGAGATGGCATGGTCTTGAATGCATGGAAGATTTATGCAGACAGACTGTCGATGAACAGTGAAGAAGAACGGATGATAAGGATGTCCATTAGATAGTCAGATTAACTGATACATAGTTTAAACTGTTGTTGTACGGTTTCCATCCAGCGACGGCAGTTTGAAAGTTGGAAGTTGCCCATTAACAGAGAGGACCACAGTTATGAGTTTAATATGCATGTACAATAACTGCGCACACAGTGCGGGATACGTCGCATAGCTCTTGTGGTGTACCGAGCAGAGTCCCATCAGACTGCGGTCTAAAAGTCAATTAACACACGCAACATGCAGCGCGGAAGTTTAATACAACTTTTCAGCATGGTCGGAAGATCTGGCGTGTTATCACCAAGAATCACCATCAGCTCCATGTCCTGTAGAATCACTTCGGGCCCGGAAGGCCCTTCTGCAGAAAACGCCTCAGAGAAAGTTCTGGAAAGGGAGTTCTTATATTAGTGTATAGCTCCCGAAGGATCATCCAGGTGCTTCCAAAATTGTAATCGCGGAAAAGTCTTAAGACTGCTCACCGGCACAGAGATCTCAATTCCGAGAGGCACTGCAGTGGTCTTGGTACCACCGTCGGTTAGCAGTTGTCCCACGTCTTGCACTGCGCTGGTCCAGCAGTCTTCCTGACTGTGTCAGCTGCCTGCCGACGATGCTCTCGATTCTCATTTCTTCGTCACTTTTATACTACTCGTGTTTTCAGAGGCAGGCGCTTCAGCCAATGAGAGGGCGAGCAGTAGCCAATCAGCGTGCAGCTGGTCCAGCAGTCTTCCTGACTGTGTCAGCTTCCTGCCGATGATGCTCTCGATTCTCATTTCTTCGCCACTTTTATACTACTCGTGATGTCAGAGGCAGGCCAATGAGAGGGCGAGCAGTAGCCAATCAGCGTGCAGCTAGAAGTGTTGACGTTGCTATCACGTGTACAGCACATTCCCCATTCAGTTAATGCGTACACACGATTACAACGTCAAAGCAATATTTTGAAGGTAATTTAAACGGGAGTTTTAATGATAACTCGGTCATTTCTGGTCCGATTTTAACAAAGTAAAAAGTTCAGTAATCCTCGTTTTATTCTGGTCCTGATCACTACAGAGAACGCCGAGAATAGTGCGATTTGAGAAAATCACAAGTACCAACTCGGTGCGCTATAAGCATACACTCTCTCCCAATCCTGACACGTGTTGCCAGGGAAGCTCTGACGTGCGTGCGTGCGCGCTATGCATTCTTACGGACTTAGCCATGTTTAACGAAAACCGCTCTCATAGGACTTTATACACACGTTCTATCCTACTAAGGGGGTGGGGGGAGGCGGCGTGCTTGGAGCAAATCCGGTATGGTCGTCCCAGCTTAGCTGGGATGGTTCCTACCTCTCCGGTCGATCCATGCTACACGATTAAATGTTCAATCATTTTATCAATTTATATCGTGCAGTAATCTGACCTACCACAATGAAACGAAGCTCCTTTACACGGGAGCTCATCCGAAATTATTCACCGGATTGTATACGAGATCCTAAGGGGTTATTGTAGCCACGTCAACCCATTCATACTGGTGTATAGGGCCGGCACATATCTACACACCGTGAGATTATATGTGCCTACATCACGTATTTCGCTAATGTGCAACACACACTCACATGAGCCAGCCACCGAATGCAGGCAGTGTTCCGACACATATATAATGCGTTGTTATCTATTTGAATCACGAGGATATGATATTCCAACCGATAACACAATTAATAACATAATCACCATAGACTCCATACATATTACAAACAATATACTCCATATTCATTATAATATACTCATATTAGCAATTATACAAATATCCCCAACCGTTTTGCATTTGGCATGAAGCGATCCATTTCGGAAATTGACAACAAAGCGAGCAAGACTAAATGCCAATATGTTTACTAATGATGTAGCGGATTTTGAGTTTCAACGCTTTGCAGATGGCATAAGCTAACATGTGTATGGGGAAATACCAGTGATATGTATGAATGCTCTCACGATCATATGATAGCGATACTCGCCACACCTGTATAGTCACCCTGAAATTGGGATCATAGGAATTCAGGATTCAAATTAGGCTAGTAGATAACTTAGTTCCAACTGGTTAATAAAGTGGACAGAGCTTAACTATAAATGGGCATGGCATCCCTAGGAATGGGTGCTTCTATTTGGTGGTTTCTTATTGCAATTTGGATAGATGATGTGGAATATGCAGAGTTAATGTCTATATGAAACCTAGAACAAAACTATTCAGTCACCAAAACGCAAAGCTTTGTATCTTTTCGTTCAGTAATTATGATTAGCTCACTGACCTTGAGCTCCGTTATTGCACCAATCATCGACGAAATCATCTTGCAACGGCATCTCCTTGAAAATACCGGAATTCCGCTTGATATAGAAAGACAATGACGTAAACACATCTTTTGGATTGCGTCTGATACATATGAACTTCCGATTTCCTGAAAAAGTGGAGGACATCATTACGAGCATGATAAAGCTCAGCTGTTATGTGTGTTCATTGGATACACACATGGTCAGGTTTTAGTTTATCCCGCGCTTGCTTCAGTTCCAGCTTATGCTAATCCAATACATTTATTTTGAAAGCAAGGTAGTACAAAACATTCCTGTTCCTTGAGCAATGATATGTGCAACTACTTTTCAGTCCCACTCCACCAAAATAATGCGTGTGCGGGAATGGCTGTTGGTGCATGCATGTGTGTGCGTGTGCACGCTCGGGTCATACGTGCGTGCGTGCGTGCGTGCGTGCGTGCGTGCGTGCGTGCGTGCGTGCGTGCGTGCGTGCGTGCGTGCGTGCGTGCGTGCGTGCGTGCGTGCGTGCGTGCGTGTATGTAGGCATGCATACCATTCAATATAACCCCAGGTGACAATACCGCAGGCAGTTCATGGCCACTCAGCACGCGTACAGGCAAATCATTTTGCTTGTTATCTTCTTTGTATAATTTGAAGCATGTATGAGAGTCAAGCATGAAATCATGAATGGGATCCGCACTCCGCTGCACGATCATTCTGACGACATGCCACACAAAGTGTGTACCTATAAGTGTAGAACAACTAAAGAAATAGCAGTCATCATTGTCATCATAGTCATCGTCATAGTCACAGTCGTCGCCAGCGTTGTTTTCGTCGCCATGGGCATGGCCGTGATTTTCGTTATAGTCGTCGCTGTCATCATAAGCCCACCACACATTGTGCCGATACAACACAATGGCGATCTGATTTCACATTATCAATTACCTGTCACCATATAGTGCTTTCGAACCCTACCGCGAAGCGATACGAAAACAACAGATTTTTCTAATCACAGCTCATCGCCTGTTACAAACACACATGAAAAACATTCCTATCGCATGTTGCTTTTATTGGTGTCTGTAGTGGCCTGTATCGTCTGTGAATTTGTGTAATAGTTCATCGTCTGGATCCTTGAACTGGTTCTTAAGTCATTCTCTGATCACATTTGATTTCCCCTGGTCAGTTGCCTTCAGTGTTCTGTAGGGCAAGAGATGGTGGTGGGCCAGTCACTCTCAGAGCCTGGGTAGCCCTGCACAATTTACGATAATCATCTGTTGCTGTCATCTGGCAAAGACACAGAGGTCATAGATAACGTATGAGAGGCACTCTGTTAGTCTAGTCTTGAGACTTTCATCATCAATCAAATGCCACTCAGAATATCCACAGGGGCGCAGGAAGCACGGTGGCAATGGGGGCAGCTGCCTCCGTTGCCCTTTGGGTAGGGGGAAGCGGGGGCAGCTGTGCCCTTCGTCCAGTAAATGCGAAAAAGTATTAAACTTCACTTTAGAACTTTAAAAAAGATTTTTAGAATATTCAGAGCAGACTGAGCAATTGTATTAAACGTCCGTTGTTTTGACATTATCACAAGTCCATACAGTAATGTGTGAGTGCTTCGGGGCCGGATATATCTATTCTTACGTCGTACAGACTGCTGATAACCATATAAATCGTTTTAGATTAATGATAATACCTCGTGCCTGATTGTTTCATGTCTCTTTTGCAAGGAAAGGTAAAATACATAGTCATAGGCTATTTGAATTTTGATATGATACTGGTTCACGCTCCGCTAAAGCCTTGCTTAGTGGGTAATGTAAACTATATGTGCGACGATGGGCGGGTGGATGCAACGATGTGGACACACTACAGCCAGGGATAATGGAATTAACAGCACCTCTCAAAATCGAATTTTTAATTGACGTGTTAAGCATATGCAAAGGTTGAAATAATTAGTATATACATGACCGAAGTGCGAAGTCGCTGGGGGTATTTGAGGAATGAGTCTAAGATGTGTGGTCGGCACCCCACCCCTCCCCACCCCCACACATATAGAATGGGAGGAGGGTGTGGCTGGGGCCTCGCTCGGAAGAATGTAAAAATTAGATACGCTTAGAAGCCATCTCATATATCTTCTACATCTATAATGTATATATTTTATATTTATATTATGTGTATATTTAATGTATATAGTTTCATACACTTCTGAAGAAGTTACAGAATAAACGATGCTCCAACCCCCCCCCCCCCCACGCCCCCACCCGCCTCCATACAAACTCGTAGGTTGTGATACACATGTTCAGCCATGTTTAGATATGTCAAGACTTTTTAGTTCTAACCGTAAAAGATGATGCCACCGTCCACACGGTAACATATGCAGATACTTGAAGACCTCCTTTGAATAGCTCTGGCCAAATGTACCTCTCAAATCCACACGCCAATATGGGTAAGTAAGAGGCTGCGAAATCATAATTTAAATTACTTATTCAATACACAATAACTGTTGAAAAGTTTGTTACTAATTTGACGTAATTGTGCTGCTACCTCGTCTACCTAGTCATCCAGCATATGTCCATTGTATTCTTTAAGTGAGTCCTTAGGAACTGCTGGGCAGGAAGGATCCATAGGATCAGATCCATGGTTGGTCCCGGGAAGCTTCATCTAAAGCAAGAGCTGCACAAACCTTGTCCACCTATTCAACATAATTGGTAGATTTGTCTTGGATAACCTAGTTTTCACAAAACACCTTTCCTCTGAATCTCGCTGACGGAATTGGGCTGCAATTTAGCAAATATACTTACGAACTAGGGTCCAATCAAATATATTTCAAGGAAAACTGCGCAGGTCCACCGCGCAGACACATGCACGAATGCACGCACACTCAACGTATGCATCTGATAATAACCCGTTCGCCAGCTCGCACACAATGTGAATTTGGAATAGGTTCCATTGACCAAAAGTATGCATAAGTTCCTCGCTTAACATTGCTCTAACATTTATACGTAATCATAAGAAACCCAGAATGCGGGAAATCGATTCTTAGAGACTGCACCTTTCAATATTTTTTCTTGCGGTTGTTAGGTGGGTGGTATCCCCGAACACTCTTCTATAAGAGGGTGGGGAGGAGGGTGGGGGGGGGGGGGGCGGTGGAACATCCATTTAATATCTTCTTCCATACAATGCCATCCAGCGTGCCCTTTTGGTGAAACCTGGCCCCGTCCCTCAAATTTGCTTCCGGCGCCCCTGAATATCCAAGAGCGCGCACACGAGAGAACTTAAGGGCTTAGTAGGTAAAATATGATGAAATATCTTAATTGTTTGCAGTTTATCAATGTGATGGCCCAGAGACCTGGGCCAGTCTGATAAAATCTGCACATCTTACCAACGTCAGTAACATATGCAAATTAGAATTGAGTATTCGCTGCCATTGATAGAGACTAATGATGTATCTTACATGTTTGGCCGTCACCTAACACGTTCATACTATGGCGGGCCCGTGCGCACGTACGCGCACAGTGTAACCAGAAAATCGCATTTTGGATCGGATACAGCTAATATATCGCTCAATGAAAACGCTATAAAACCAGCATCGTAAGGAACAGACTACATTCAGTTGGAACCACACCACACCACTTCAAAATAATAATCTTTTAGGAAGAGCATGCGCCCCCACATCATTCCCAATAATCATTATCAGCTTTCTGTTCACTTCATGGAATAGTGAATATATGGCTTAAAAGATTTCTCGATAGAATGGACCTTTCCATTTTTAGCTATGCCCCGCCCACCTCTAGCTTAGCTCCACCCCTACTTCGCCAAGTTTGGAATGATCGATCCCATAATGCCCTAACTGTCAATTTCCGGTAAAGTATACAGGTAAGCTGTTGAATATTGTGTAACTAATTTGATTGGGTGCTGTTGCTGCCTATGGCAGCAGCAGCGACCAGTCAAATTAGTTTCAAAATATTCAAAAAAATATTTATTACAAAGTAAAGACAAACAATTCGTACAACAACGTATAGTCCGTCAACAAATATGCGTTCGTGACGTACTTATCTACGTCATTGATGACGTCATTCTTTATGATGTCATTCTACACGTCACGTAGTTGATTGTGACGTCATATGATGGGTGGATAAAGTGGAAAGGTCCGTTTAGATACTCTTCAAAATGGCCAGATTGTGAAGGTATAACATACTTATTGTCAATATCTGGCGGACCGAGCCATCCCGTCCCACTCCACACTTAAAATAATACTCCTACAAGGCCTAACACACGTCAATCGAGACAATTCACCATTCATAACATGTTTTGAATCACCAAAAGTCGATAGCCATAATACTATACTATACAAGTTTCTATTTGCAATATAATATAATATATATATATATATATATATATATATATATATATATATATATATATATATATATATATATATATATATATATATATATATATAGATATATTGTGTTGGATAGCACTATATAGATTGGGATAACTCCTGTCAGAAATAGAAAATTATATTACATTCCAGACAAGTAGGCCTACAGTTATGATTTCTTTCAATGTCATAGAGGAATGTATGGTCTTTCAAACTACCGATGCTCAAATCTCCTTACTTCACATTTTTTCTGGAGAGCGTTAGTTATCTCATTCTCGAGTTATTTCTTAAAGGAAAACGTCATACGTCATATGTTAATTTTTAATTTTATAAAGGCATCAGAGCTACAGATACGAATTCAGGATAGTCCATACGAAATCTTTGATCACTACGTATTCAACCTCTTCGTTTATCCTATTCTTTCCTTCATCTCTCCATCCGTCCGTCAGTCTGCCCGTCTAGGCGTTCGTCTGCCCGTTCCTCCGCCCGTCTGTCCGCCCATCAATCTATCCATCTACGCACTCACATACCAAACCACCCAGTGGCCCTCCCATCCACCACCCACCTTCCCACCCTTCCATCCATCCATTTTCCATCGGTCATAGAACTATGACAATAATACAAACTACATACTTTCGAGAGCCTAGTGATATAGCAGAATGGATCTCAGAAAAAGCGTAAAAAGGTTAGAATATCTGAAATGTACACCATCAATTCCAGTCAATTCGTGTTGTTGTGAGATGGGTAGCTTAAAGTTACTCCGGTGAAAGAGCATTATTATCCTCTGGATGCTGGTGTAGTTGGAAGTTACTCGACTTCCAAACGCGATCGGGTCAAAATTTGAAAAAGGTACCCATTTCTTTCCAGATTATGAATGAGCTATATCCCAGTGCCGGTGCGTCGTCCATGACAACTTCATAGAATTAATGCTTGACAATAATATACTACATACTTGCGAGTGCCTAGAGATATGGCAAGTTTGGAAAGTACACTATCAGTTCCAGCCAATTCGTGTGGTTGTGAGTCGGGTAGTTGAAAGTTGGTGCTGTGAAAAAGGATTTTTGTTTTCTGGATGGTGGGCCAGTGAGTAGACTACTCGGCTCCCAAACGCTAGGCGATAGGTGCCGCAGAATTGGCTGGGTTCGAACCTCGCTCAGGTAGAAAATTGAAAAATGTACAAATTATATTCCAATGGTGACTGTGCAATTTCCTAGTGCCAGTGCGTCGTCAATGGAAGGGTTCCTAGGACTAATGCTTGACAATAATAAAAACTACATAGTCCAGCCATCATTTTTCCCGTCTGTTCCATCCGTCAAGCCGTAGATATGTCCATTTTGTCCTATCCCGCCCCATCCCGGCCGATCGCATCCCGCCCGCACACCCACTCGCTCAGCAATCAATTTCTCCTTCACTCACTCACCTAACCTCCCACCCCGCACGCACCCCCCCCCCCCCCCGCCCCCTCCCCCCCGTTCCTACCTCCATCAACCCAACCGTACAGATGTCTGCCCCTATGCCCATCTCCCTTTCACCCTGCCATCTTAGCCGCTAACCTAATATAAATGCTCTCATTTTATCTGACCACATTAATATTCTAATCGATATCTCACCTGAGCGCAGAAACGTGGACACAAACACGTCATTATCTCGCCATTTAATGTTAGGGCAGACCGCAGGGTCAGAGCTGAATGTTGCCCATCGTGCTTCAATCTCCGGCTTCTGGATTGACCATTTCTTTATGTAATTACGATTTGGTTTTCGTCTCCATGAATACCACGGCTCTGTGTCCCTCTCAGTCGTCATCTCTATTCAATGGATACCTGACGGTAAACACCACTATGAACAAGCTACTCAATATATTATTTATTCAATTTTCAGCAGTATATATCTTGCTCGCATTATCCTACCTAAAGTGAACGTGACTTCGTATCTAGCTAACCGCCCTAAATGTCAAAAAATTACCATAAGGTCAATATGGCTAGTAGACTGGTGATTATAGTCGCGACGTATGTGATACAAAGAGCGAGCGATGTACAAACACCGTCCTAGATTTGACAGTTCTTCTGTCTGGACCTATTCATCGTTAATATAAATCACCATTTGTTTTGCAAAGTAGGTTACCCCGAAAGTGCAGGTTACTGGGCCGGTACGAGTAATAATAATGGATCACATGCCTTCCTCAATTTAAATATAGAAATGCTCTTAATAATATCCACGCTCAGCTACGCGTAACGATATGCTGAACACTGGCATCGCCTAGCTTAAAATCGGGATTATATATATATATATATATATATATATATATATATATATATATATATATATATATATATATATATATATATATATATATATATATATATATATATATATAAACTTAATGGCTGCGTTAAATCTAGGTTGATGGCTTGATGGGGCTTAGCAATAAGCAAAGTATTCACATCATTCTGTATAATTAGTGTATCACTGAACGCTGATTTATATAGAAATATGAACATAATGGACTCAATATATGTTTAATCTCAAGCGACGCTTATAATTTGCCTTGGAGAATACATGATTCATGTGATTCTAAAACGCTCATTATACAAATTGTGTGATGTCGGCATCAAATGGATATAGACAAACTGTGCAAATACTATTTTGACTTGATTATTTTCGCACACCATATAGTCGATGGGCAATAAAATACCAAACCTTGAAAAAGTGTTACATAGCTGAAACATTTCAGGACACGTCCTGAATAAAAAGCTAAAACATAATAAGTTCCGAGAAATCCTCCTTGTGCTAAACCTAAAATTCAAGATCGCGTCCAACATGGTCGCCCTTGTCTATTTTAGTATATCCTTTTTGCCCGGTGCAGTAGAAATTCAGATCAGATGTGTAAACATTGGTTTTCAATATCTTTGCAGCCAACCACGATAGGAATACAGACAAAGCGTCTAAATATAGGGTTTTTGGCAGAAGCAATCCAACAAAACCATTAATTCCCGGATTGAAAATTCAGGACCATTCAAGATCTGGCGGTGGTCAAAGTAGCCAACATTTTCTATTGTGTCATATTCTTGCAACAACACGTGATGGAAATGCAAACGAGGTGTGTAACATATGTTTCCAGTTAAATCATTAATTACATGATTAAAAATCACGTAATCCATTAAAACCTTTAATTACAAGATTAATAATCAAAAGATAAAAAATCAAGATGGCGCACTGTCGCAGACAAGGTGGGCTTCAAGCACACACAATCCAATGTAATCAGTAATAAGTGTATTAATTTATACAAAAAATAATAATAACCCCAAGATTCGCCAAAACCAATTCAATTGATTCCATCAACTTTTTATAGCCAGACGTTTTGCCTGGTTGCTAATATTACAGTATAGTATAATTCTCGAGATAAGAGTTATTTATGCACCAGGAAATGTTCACTGTCACTCATATATCTCTCTCCACCACCCCCACCCACCTTCCCCAACCCACCCCTCTCTCGCTCGCACTTCCCCTATCCCCCTTCCTCCCTTTTCCCTCTCTTTCCCCTCTCCCACTTCCCTCTGCTTCCCTCAATAACGGTCGGGAGATCTAAGTCTGCTGTGCATAGCGCTATTGAGACAATCAGGGAATCAGCATCTGTTTCTGTCTGCCTCACCCGCAGGATGTAAGCATCTTTTCACGTAAAGCCTGGATCAGTCTTTTGTTGTTGTTAATGTTATCCAAGAATGCTGCTTTGGTAGTCGCAGTTGACATGCTATCAGTGAATATGATGTTGCTGGATGCACACACCTCCCTATTTCTGTTCAGCTACATTGGGTAACGCGGCACTGCTGTATCCATCAAACGCTGCAGTTGACGTAGCTCCATGGTGCATCAGCGGGTGTGAAATATATGACTGATCAGATATTTGAAATAGGCGATCACAATCTAAAACAAAAACGCTATTCTCTGGCATGATTGAGTTGGCTAGTCAGTGATTTTCAACAGGCGTCCTTTGCTCGTGTCGGCATCACACCACCATGGAAAAAGAGAAGGTGGATGTAGAGAAAGTTCCTAAGCCAAGAACGTCTTCATCTCAGAGCTGCCATGCAGAACATATTCGTCATTATGGTGAAGCGTGATGCATGCAAACGTATTTCTAGTTATTTTTAATGCCGTTGCATGTCCAATTTATACAGCATCATCACAATTCACAGATGCATCTGTCACAATAACAGTTGACAGGGACACGAGATGAGTCCACAAACTGGCCGGTGTGCTTGCAGCATTGACACAAATGTGGCATACTCAATGTTGTCCTTTGATCGGGTACTTTTGATGTATGTATGTTGCTCTAAACGAGCGAGTGTGTGTGTGTGTGCGTGCCTGCGTGCGTGCGTGCGTGTGGTGGGGTGGGTGGGTGGGTGGGTGGGTGGGTAGGTCGGTGCGTGCGTGAGTGCGCGCGTGTGTGCGTGCGTGCGTGCGTGCGTGCGTGCGTGTATCTTATTGTGCGTGTACCCCTGTGAACGCTCCAACGCGTCACAAATAGGAAGACAGCGATATACTTCTTGAGCCCACTTTGCCAATGTCCTGTCCGTTATTCCAAGCTCATGCATCATTCTTTCAGATGTTTTCAGCATCTGCATAAAAAAGCTCTTTGATGGTCTGGTCTGGGAAATCTTTTTCAGCGTCAGAATTCATCACAACGACGATGGTAAATTATCCCTTCTCTGTAAATTGTGTGTACTTGTATACTGGTATTGTTTGCTGTAGATACAGTCGAGCAAATTTCCCATAAGGACGATGCCCCGCGGCATAGGAATCTGGAATCATTTTCTCCACGCAATGAAGGGGGAACCACCAGTTCCCTGCTCTCTCTTCCTTCCCTCAACTCAGCAGCCCTCATCTGTGTCATAACATCTGGCTGCATGGACAACACTGTCAAAGAGCACTTGCGTAAATGTTGTATTGATGGATTGCGTGATGAGGGCTGGTGAGTTGAGGGAAAACAGTATCCATCCACCATATGACGTCATAAACATCTACGTCGCGCGTAGGATGACGCCATATCAATGGCGTAGATAAATACCTCACGTTTTAAGTACGATGTGCACGTGAGTTTGCATGACCGATTAATATGTGTACAACTGATGCTTTGGCTTATTCAACTTCTCACAACATTGCTAGTCAACTTTCTGCCACAATCTGGCCTATGCAACCGAGATAAGACAACAGGAGATGGAATCCGCGGAGACACACAACGATTTTATTCACGGAACCTTTAGTACGTTGTTTAGACTATTGTTTTGCACCTTGTCTGAAAATTTCAGTTTGTGCCAATTTTTTTTCCCAGGCCTATTATTGCACTTGGCCTAACACGGAATCTGTTGACTATTTTGAAACTGATTTGACCGGAAACCATTTTAGTCGAAGACGAAATTAGTTTCAACATGTTGAATATATCCTTACTTACATTGTAGATTATGTGCAATATATTGTCTAAAACAATGAAAGGGTGTAATCCATTACCCCTCAAATTTGTTCAACAAAAATCTCTCGCAGAAAATGTTACTTTGCAGTCCAAGAAGATTATCTTATATTTCCACTTGAATGACTGGCTTTGTTACCGACCCAGTCAATCCAGTTGTACATTTTCAGAAATAGACTTCTCTTGGTCTGCAAATTGACATTTCTGAAGACCACTGCTGATTCTGTTTTGGTTTGCTTTCGCCATCAAATGGATAAGTGGGCGGCTTGGCGGAGTGATCAGAGACGTCTGCAGTCAAATTCAGTACTGAAGAATAGGGAGAGTGATCTAAACATGGGTGAAGATACAGATGTACAGTATCTTAATTCATAAAGACATTCCACACTGATCCCCGTGACTGATGTATAAGCAAATTAAACCAATACAAAAGCTCAGGAGATCTAAGGAACTGGCCCAAATGTTTGTTAACAAATAGGGAATGGATTCTAGTGGCGAATTGAATCTTTCTTTACAGGCTCCTTTGTTGTGTGGAGTTCCACAAGGTAGTGCACGTGGTCAGGTAATTTCCATTACTTTTATCATCTGAGATTGAATCTCACAATTCTTTATTCTTAGATGATCGGAAAAATTACAGACCCAAAACATGGTGATTGCAAAGATATAATATATCAAAATCCGAACTCACTGCAGAATGGGTCTTTCCATTTTTAGCTATGCCCCGCTCATCTCTATCTAGGCTCAACCCACACCTCGTTAGTGTTGGGATCGATCGATCTCCATGACCATCAATTTCCAGAAAACTATACAGGTAGGCTATTGAATATTTTGGAACTAAGGCAGCAACAGCGGCCAGTCAAATTAGTTTCAAAATATTCAACAGCATGTTTATTAAATAGTGGAGACATACAATTCGTACACTTGTCGGAGTATTAAGAATTAAAGACGGGCCAAATAAAATCATTTATGACGTAATGATTATGACGTCATTTTACACGCCGCTTAGCTGATTATGACGTCATATGACATCAGATGATAGATGGATAAATTGGAAATGTGAATTGGCCAATAACACGGCAAATCAGTTTTAATGAAAAAAATGTGTTGAGAAATCCATTTAGGTAATAATAATTTTAATACTTCCTATCAAATGATAGATACAGCGAAAATTCTAGAAATTAAATAACACAAAAACTTAATTAAAACATAGGTTTGTCGATAGATAGAGAGCCAACTAGAAAAAAACAACCCAAATCTAATAAATCAACAGTTATAATGTGGCCGACACTCCAATGTATAGATAAGGACCTGCCTATGGAACAATACCAACGCTAACAAGTCCCCGCCGCATGGTCAGCAAGCACATGGAAACAAGCAGCAAAACGTGAGCAAATTCAAAGTTATACACAAAGTAAAACATTAAAATTACCATGAAGGATTACAACATTTGAAATTACCAAATCGTGCATGCAGAAGAACACAAGGGGCCTTATAAATGTATAGAAAGACGTGTAAACTTGCATACTGTGAACTAAACGAAACTGGTATTTTACCTATATCCGTCTCGGAAACAGAACAATAGGACATACTTTTACATAATGGACCTTTCCATTTTAGCTATGCCCTGCCCCTCTCTAGCTAAGCTCCACCCACACCTCGCTCGTGTTGGGATCGATCGACCAACACACGTGTCATGC
>CM067375.1:64851156-64951156 GCA_034401795.1 Chaetoderma sp. LZ-2023a
TACTAAAAATAAACATTCCTGTATACCGTGTGGTTGACTATAAACATCATTTGAATTACTGATCATGATATTTTCAAGGTTAATTTTGTGGTTGCTGAAAATGTAAAGCCAATTTGATGGGAAGCTGTTGCTATCATGCAGCAACAGCGTCCACACACTCAAATAATAAAATAAACAATACACAATCTATTGAAAAACATGTTTCCTAGCAAGAAATCCGTTGAATATTGTGAACGCAACTGGACTGGAAGGCATTGCTGTCTTGTTTTCCAATCCAGTCCAATTACCGCCAACACATTTTGTCATGAAAAGATTTTAAGGAACTACTAAGCTCTATTGAATCTGTAAATTTGTCTTTTTCCATTTTTCCATTACATATTTCAACATTACACGATCTTCAAAATAACTAATAGCCCAGAATCAATGGAAACCATCTCGCCTCTACACCACTTGACTTTAAATCTATGGAGGCTATTTCCCTTCAGTGATGCATGGTATTCACATTGTAGACAATTTGCAAGCGAGAAATCAAAAATATGTTTTAATTTCGTAAAGTGGATAGTGCTAGGATCGTCATGTACATCGTAGGCTCTAGAGCAACGGTATTTCCAAATGCTCCATTTGCCTAAGCTAAGGCAAAATAATGCGATTTTTTAAACATCATTATTTACATTATATCCAGAAAGGTCGTGAAACAGTATTTCGGTAGGTGCAATTTGGAACTGCGATGCATCAAACTTAATTAAAACACGTTTGATGTATGTCCAAAACTGAGCAATAACAGTGCAATCCACAAATAAATGGACGAGTGTGTCCTCTGCTGCCAAACACAATAAACACTTGTCACTCTCAGTAATTCCTACTTTCTTGAGGAGAGAGCCTACCCATAGCCTTCTATGGATTAATCGCAAAACAACATCTCTGGCTCTATTAGGGATATGTGAGGAATGAATATTGCACCACACATCACTCCAATTTACCGGGAAATAGGTGGAATTTTCCAAAGCAGCAATTGCCTATGGAATAGCCGGATTGTGTAGCTTTAACATGTGGTACCAATACTTGCATCTTACAGAACATGTGAAAATTCTATCCCCATAATTTAGCATAAGTGTTGGTGTTTCAACAGTCATAGATGCTTTGGGTAGGCGAAACCACTCCCTAGGAATGGCTACCTGCAACCGCTTTAAAAGGCGTTGTGCATCGATTGGTCGAAGCTTGGTTGTCTGCACTATCTCATGTAGGGATTTCCATTCACGCGTGGTTGCACTACCAAGATCAGAGAAATATTTTAATCCATGTCTAGCTAATGAGAAATAGTATAGAACCCCACCATTATGTAGTATTCTATCATTTCCCCAAAGTTGTTGATTTAGTGCATGTTCCCAGTATAATGGCGAGTCTTCCATTTTCACAAAACCATCTAATGCTTTTTTAACCTCCAGATATGGACTAGGAATGCGTGTGTAATTTGGTGGTGGTTTAGAAGACCATAAAACCGACTTTGATGAAAAGGGTTCCACATATCTTTCAATGAGGCATCGAGGTATCTGTGCTGATTGATTGTCACAATGGATCAAATCATTAAAAAAATTCAATCGCAATGAAATACTTTTATTCCTGATTTCTGGAATAGCTAGACCTCCTTGAAGTTTATCGTTTGTACATATTCTTTGTGAGACAAGATGTGTATTTCCTTCCCACAAAAAGTCAAACACAATTCTATTAATCTCTTGTTCAATATGTTTTAGCACATGCACCACAGAGGACACATACCATATCTGTGACAAGATTAAACTATTTAAAACTAAAGCTCGTCCAAAAATTGTCAGGTGTCTATGACGCCACATTGTAATTGTCTTCTTCAGTTTGGCAATGACCTCTGTCCAATTTCGAGAACCAAAGTCTTTTTTACTAAAGTGGATTCCTAGGATTTTGATTGAATTGCTTGTCCAAGTGATATCCATTGGCTGGTCAGTTCTTATTTTCCAAGGACCCAAAAATAAGCCAACAGATTTGTCTTTTTTTATTTTGAGACCAGATGCTCTTTGGAAGTTTAGTAAGATGACATTCATTCTATCAAAATCCTGATCATGTCCTACAAAGACAGTGGTGTCGTCACAATATTGAGACACCTTAACCGGCTTCTCTATGCCTTGTATGCTCAGACCTTGAAAGTGGATATCTTCTCTTAATGTTGCACCTAGGGATTCCATGCCTATCACAAATAAGAGTGGTGACAGAGATCAACCCTGACGAACACCACGCTCTAATGTTACAGGTTGACCAACGTAATTAATTACAATATATCTGCTGGACATATTTCTATATTATATTCGGACCCATTTTATAAAATTGGGTCCAAATCCTAAGTGGTTCAACGACATAAATACAAAATCCCATTCCAGTCGATCACATGCCTTTTCATTGTCTAATCAGACAATTGTTCCGTGAATATTATCCGTTTCCACTAGTTGAATTACGTCGCGAACCATCATTGCATTAGTTAAAAGAGATCTTCCTGGAATTGAACACGTCTGGTCAGGATTTATTACATCTGCCAGCACACCACTAAGCTTTAATGACAGAGCTCTGGATAAAATGTTATAATCGACTCCAAGTAGTGAAATGGGTCTATGGTTCTTCAGATCACTGCGATCACCCTTTTTATATATTAACCGTACATATGCCTGTGACACTGTCTCGGAAAGATGGTCTCGATGACAGATTTCTCTGACAACTTCGTGGAAAGTTTTACCAATAAGATGCCAGAATGTTTGATAAAATTCTATACAAAGCCCATCCCCTCCTGGTGATTTGCCAGCTTTCATTGTATTAAGGGATTTTGTTATTTCATCAAAACTTAAGTTCTGTTCACATATATCAACTGATGAAGGACATAACTTATCTTGAATATTATTAAGCAGATCTTGTGCTATTTTCTCATCAATAGGTTCTGATCTGTACAGACATTGATAGAAGTTCTGTACAGCACTCAATATATCTGTATTGGAGCTAAGCACTTGGTGATCAACTTGTAAATTTCTAATCAATTTTTCTACACCTCTAAATCGTTCCAGGTTGCAAACATATTTTGTGTTTTTTTCTCCTTCTACGTACAGTTGAGCTCTAGATCTTATTTTGGCGCCTTCAGCCTTTTCCTCCTCAATTGCATGTAGTTTACATTTTATTTCTTTCAGATAATCAACTGAATGAGGTGCGCCATTTGCAACATTACGGGAAAGTAGGAATAATAGGCGCCCGCATGATTTCACATCTTTCCGCATTTTCCTTGCTTTTTTAAATAGAAAATTGCTTGGATACGTGAACAAAGCCTAATTTTACTTCTTCCCACCATGAAATCAAATCTTCTGTATCACCTTTGTTGCGCATTTTAAAGTCCCAAAAACTGTGTACGTGACGATGGTATTCTGTATCATTTAATAAAGAACAATTAAATTTCCAAAACCCAGGACCACGTTTTATCCAGTCAGCATTGTTAATGCTTATAGAAACTAAACTGTGATCTGAGAAAGTTATTGGACATATGTTTGTCTGTGAAAGATTGCCTTTACATGATCTTTGCACATATATTCTATCCAAGCGAGGTGCTGTTTGGCCATTAGCTGTCACCCTAGTAAAATCACAACCATCTGGTTCTAAAAGCTGATAGCTATCCAGTGTTCAGCATCACACATCTGTTTTAAGCGATAATGAGTAGTGTCATTATAATGACATAATGACCGTCTATCGTTATCCGTGTCTAAGTACAATTAAAATTACCTCCCAAAATAAGATTTTTTGAACAATCATGGATCACGGATGCAATGTTGGAGAAGAATGTAGCCCGTGGCCATGAGATGCTGGGGCATAAAGTGACATAATATTTACTCTGGTATCAGAGACGTCACATGTGATTTTAACCCATCGACCAGCAGTGTCAGTATCTGATGAAATGATGTTTATGGACCCGAGACATTTGGGTAAAAATAAAATAGCAACTCCTGCATTTGGCTCAGTGGCATCAGATGTAAACACTTCACCTTGGGCAAGTTGTTTAAAACTTTTGATGGCTTTAGGGCTTCGGAGCCTTGTTTCCTGAAGCAGAGCAATATCAACCCTAAGCTGCAGCAATTTTTCCAACAATAATCGTTGTTTTAAAATGTCGTTGAGGCCGCTACAATTTAATGTACATATAATAATAAACATTAAGAATCTGTATATATTGGCCATTATACCTAATTAGATTTTGGTTTCTTACTTTTCTCCTGTTTGGCCCATTTGCCCATTTTAGCAGTGAAATCGGAGGTTGAGAGGTCAACAATTGTTAAATGTTGATATTTGGCAATATCAGAATCATTCCGCATATGCCTATATCGTACACTTTTCTGAGTAATATATGGTACTAAAATTCCTCCAGTTTCAGAACGGTAAACCACCATCTCATCAGAGCGCCGAGACTGGTGTGTTTGAACGGAAATATCAGATTCTGCTATTGAAATCGAATCATCTATATCTTTCTGTTCATGTTCATCATCACCAGAACTCAGGTCTTCTATCTGTCGTTTAAGAACATTTGGTTGTGCTTTGGTATTTGGCAAAATACTATCAGTCTCAGTTAATGGCGTTAGTGCAAAATCTGTTTCACTTTCTCTTGGTTGCGACCTGAATTTAGTCTGACCTGGGCAAAAACTAGCGAGTTCGCCATCTTGATCATCTTCCATATCAATGTCATTCTGTGATGGATTTGCACTAACATTTGATGACATTGTAACATTTTGATTGGCTCCTGACACTGATGTTTGTGGTAATCCTTCTTCCAATACATCTATCAAATCTTCAGCGTGAACTGACACTGGGTTGGGCAGATTGTGTACATTAGCTACAGTAACAGATTCACTAACTTGATTTGTTCCTGTTTATTCTCATCTACATTTTGGTTGCCCACCACTAAACTATTTGCGGCCACCTTGCACTTCCATTTGCACTGGTCAGTGCCACCACACAATAGACATTTGTCCTTATGGGGACAGGCGCTCGCCAGATGGGTCACACTACTACAGATACGGCATGTCTTGATCTGCCCTCGGTACCATATTGGTAAAAGGAATGCATTGTCAATAGACAGTGCACTCGGCAATACACTGCGCAATGCCGATTCACTATCCCGCATCCAGACTCGCCTCACGCCATTTTCTAATGAACGGTCAAAATCATATGTCTCGCTTTCTATAGACAACACATCCCCATAGTTTGCCATTTCCAATTTAATACGCTCGTTGGGTATTTCTAGAGGTGCTTTGATCTTCACGAGCAATTTATCAGAATCGATCTCCTGAATCTTACATGCCTCTCCATTAACCACCAGCCCGTCTTCCAATAGCTTGTTCTTAATCTCATTAGAACAAACGGTAACATTCCAAACGTTCCTGTTTATATTAATGAGTCCTTTCAGTACTGCGGGACCAGAGCCGAAGATATCTTTCAAACAGTGATAGACGTCAATAGCCCCCACACTCCACCCCGCTGTCGTAACCCGCAGGCTTAGCCGTTGTTTGTAAACACTAGACATTATGCATGAGTACACAGCGCGTCAGCACGAGCTCAATGCAATAGCTATAATAAATGTAAAGCCTGGGGAGCGGGTGAAAGAAATCGAGCAACCGAAAATGATCCGGCTGCTAACCAACAACACACACCACCAAAACAACGCCTAAACGTGGACAATAACTAGGACAGAAACGAAAAAGACGCCGCAGTGAGCAATGGCTCTCGCAGTCACTGCGAAAAGACAATACCAAAAACCACCGCGGTAAATAGCGACTTCAAACAACAAAACTGTCAAAAAAGAATATTACAAAACTAAACTATATACACTTATACAGAACCAGGACACAACTGAAGCATATATGAGCAGTAGAAATCGTTTAAAATCAACGATATTAGCAGAGCCAAAAGACACGTGTGTTCCCTTTGACTACTACTACTACTACCGCTAACACTACTACTACTACTACTACTACTACTACTACTACTACTACTACTACTACTACTACTACTACTACTACTACTACTACTACTACTACTACTACTACTACTACTACTACTACTACTACTACTACTACTACTCCTCCTACTACTACTACTACTACTACTACTACTACTACTACTACTGCTGCAATTTTATATCACAAATACGTGGCTTGTTGTATGAAATCTATGCCAACTTTTTCCAGCTACAAAGAATTTCCGCTTAACTGAGAAAGCAAGTTTTCCTTCAGTTGGCTTTCCGCAGTTCTCAGCAGGTGGTGCCTGGATCTCTGCATTAACCCAAAGACAGATCTAGAGAACGCCGTTGTTGCCCGACTACTATGTGACAAATTTGGCCTTAACTAGTGAGTATTTAGTATTTGCATGGCAATACCCATCTCCTAATACCCTTATACTCCTACAACGGTAACCCAATATTTGGCATTGGTGTGAAAAATGTCGCATTAGGCCTTCTATTTCATAGATTACGTCAATCTGTCGATCACGTATATGGCATCATGATCAATTACGTTACATGTATACTGTCGTCAAAATGAAAATTCCTTATTAATGACGCATCTGTCCGCCAGGAATATTGAATAGGCTGTCAGTTGTAGGAATTGTATGTCTTTACCATGTAATACACGTTTTGTTTAATATTTTGAAACATATTTGACTGTCGCTGTTGCTGCCATAGCAACAGCGCCCTGTCAAATTTATTTCAAAGTAATCCATCAACTTACCTGTATAGTTAGGTTGAAATTGGGATTCCGAGTATTCAAATTTCAACGTATATTAATCGAACCCAACACGTGCAATGCGTAGGTGGAGCTTTGCCAGAAATAGGTGGGGCATATCTAGAAATGGGTGGGGTTGTGGAATCACAATAAATTGACAGAGCACAGCTAGAAATGGGCGGGACATAGCTTGAAATAGGACCCTCTTTTAGAATGATGTTGAAAAACAACGATTTATACCGACTCGTGAATCGAAGACTCTGAGTTCTTGAATTCTATAAAGTCAGCTTTATTTGAAATCTGTTGTAAAAGTAGAACTGTATTGTTCACAAACCTCAATGCCAATAGGGCATCAACTATGTTGTAGTGGTGGTGGTGGTGGTGGTGGTGGTGGTGGTGGTGGCGGTGGTGGTGGTGGTGATGGTGGTGGTGGTGGTGGTATTGGTGGTGGTGGTGGTGGTGACGGTGGTTGAAGTGATGGTAGTTGTGGTAGTAGTGGTGGTCTTGTTGAATACCCGAAAAACCTATATAGAACCAATTTCAGCTTCAAAATCCATCAAATAAAAAATCCAATAAGGCCGACAAACACGCTACATTTTCATTGACTCCCGGTGGCCATGCTTCTTTACGTATCATACAACTTCCTTTGAACAAACTTTAATGGCACTTAGGCCATAATCATATCTGGCCAATTTTGGCCATATCCGTTTAGTGGTTCTGGAGAGGAACTCGTTTATGCAAAAACTATATCATCCAAGATTGCCGCCGAACCTTTGTCCAATCAACTTCCCTTGAACAAACTTGGTTCACATCTTTCTCTAGATGATGTTTCACGAGTTTTTATTCAATTCCCGAGTGATTTCTGAGATGAATATTTTTAAAGACGTTTCTAAAAATCGGCCAAAAACAACATAGCCAGCTGCCAAATTGGTCATTCTGGCTGGAGGATAAATGGTCAAGACCTATTTTCTACCCTAAAATGACCACCTGCAGGAATAAAAGATGCCGTCCAGCATATCGATATAACCAAATGGCCAATATAATGCAACTAGCTTGCAAGATATACCTTACTAAACCTTTCCTGTCATTATTTTGGATTCTGCAACTCGGCTAACGTTCATATGCACCACTATGGGTGCAATGCGATACGTGGAAAATGACAGGTGCGCACCAATGTCAGTATGCCTGTTATGATCCGGGGGCGAGATTAAGGAAGTGTCGTTATCCTTAATGAGCACGGCATTCAGTCATAAGGACTAAGAAGCAGAAAGTCCAAGAAACATGCGATACTTCACTTCAATTCAATGCAACGTACTTACAGCAAGACATATTATAAGTATATGGGGAAACGTATATACATACATTTTGGAGTGTGATAGGTCAGTGCCATACAGTTATTGTTATTAACATTATTATCATTGCTGTCAATATCATCAATGTCATCATCACCAGCACCACCCTCATCATCATCACCATCATTCCTAGCATCATTACACTTATTATTATTACTATTATTATTATTATTATTATTATTATTATTATTATTATTATTATATTCATAGAGGCATCCATTTCTAGCTATGTCCCGCCTATTTCTAGTTATGCTCCATTTTTGCGAGTGATTGGATCGGTTTATATACTTTGAACCTCGACTCAACAGAAGTCAAAGTTTAAACAATACCGGAAAGCTTTTGAATATCTTCAACCTAATTTGACTGGATATCAGCAACAGCTTCCAGTCAAATCAGCTTCAAAATGTTCACCAAATGGTTAATAGATTGCAAATCCATCAAAGACATAGAATTCATACACGCGGCTGACTTTTCGAACTTCATGGCATAATTATAATACTCAGTATGTTGTTAGGTCAGTCTACATGTGATTATGATGTCACATACTTGAGTAACACATCGGATCACCCCATTGATCAATGACCAATTTTGTTTTTTCTCATTTAGCTACAGCGGTGCATTTGTATTCTCCGCAACGAAGATTTCTATGAAAAGTATCCGCCGTGTCGCTGTGTTTTGTGGACAGAAGGATTATAGTATTAGGGACTGTGACTTTGAGAGACCGTGTACTGGCCAAAACCGGTTGCTGGCACGTGCATGTTGTAAGTGTAGAATTAATACATTTTGTAAGATTTTTTAACAACAGCATGTAGTAGACGCATGAGTAGGCATAGCATCAGCTTCATCGTAGTCGTCGTCATCGTCGTCGGTGGCGGCGGTGGCGTCGTCGGCAGCGTCGGCAGCGTAGTCGCCGGCTGCGGTAGTAGTAGTAGTAGAAGTTGTTGTATTAGTAGTAGTAGTAGTAGTAGTAGTAGTAGTAGTAGAGGTAGTAGTAGTAGTAGTAGTAGTAGTAGTAGTAGTAGTAGTCGTAGTAGTAGTAGTAGTAGTAGTAGTAGTAGTAGTAGTAGTAGTAGTAGTAGTAGTAGTAGTAGTAGTAGTAGTAGTAGTAGTAGTAGTAGTAGTAGTAGTAAATGCACGCGTTTATTTAGCTCTGCAATTGCTGCCCGAATTTGCTAGTCTCTAGCGCGATTTTGTAGATAAATTTTATACATATAATTTGTATTAGTATTTCTTTTCAAACTTGATGTTTAATTTGTAAATTCTTGTCTTGGTTGAAGCCGATTTTGTGTCTCCATTTTCTAAAGGCACTCCTCTTAGCTGGCGGTTTCCGCCATTTAGTAGGCCTCCTCTTACTCTTGTCAATGCACTACATTTCTCCCGGTGCAAGTATGCTATTTCTATAGATCATTATATTTGGCAAGATCGCTTGAGTGAGTAGATTTTATTCCTTTGCCATTTGTAAGCGCAAGCCTAGTTCTTTTATTATATAAATCTTTATAGTCAGTTGACTGTCCCCGGTCAACTCGAACAGACTAACAAATATATGACTGTACTATCTATTCATATATTTGTTAGTATACGTTAATCGGTTAGCTGTTAGTGAACCACTTAATAAGTGGTTCAAACGAACAATTGTTCGACTGTACTATCTATTCGTATATTTGTTGGTAGGCGTCAGGGTTTCAAAAGGGGGCACTATTTAGTTAGTATCTAGCTCTTTCCCTGAAGTTTTGGCATTGTATATTTGTATTGTTCCCCGTTATACATTGTAGTAGTATGGTTTTCCTCTTTTTGTAAAAACACCATGGCAACCTCCTATAAGCGTACCCTGAGGCTTAAAATCACGACAAAGGCTTGGGGTGTTTCCGCAATTGAGGTGTATCATGGGTTGAAGGATATAGTTGGGGCAGGCCCACAGGTCCTTCAAAATCTCATTAACGTTTTCAAATCTGTATGAAAGTGTGAAGGAAAAATTGCTCGACGAGGTTCTTGTCGTGAAGGCGCGAGGTTTGTAATATGGAGGAAATAGAATCTGATCGTCTATTAGTTAAGATGAAGGTTCCTTTAGAGATCACATATGAACGGGTTATCAATGAATTGATCAAGTATGCAAAGTATAAAAGTAGAACACGAAACCTATCCATTTGATCGAACCTTAGAAAATGCCATCAGAAAAATTAAGTTCGAAAAGGTAGAACAACCTCTCCCAAGTAAGGTCACGGTAGATGGTCGATTTATCTTTCCATTGTGGTACAGGGAGCAAATTAAAGAGTGTAGAATCTGCTTAAGCACAGAACATCTTGCAACAGTTTGCCCTAACAAAAACAAATGTCTAGTTTGTGGGTCATCTGATAATTTTAAGTGGCGATGCCCGAAGAACAAGTCTGTCAAAAAGGGTGCTGATAAAGTGCAGACTGAACAAGTTGTGTTTAAAGAAGATGTCATAGAACCAGTAGTTGCTGAGATTGTAGCTGACGTCCATGTTAATGAGAATCATGTTTCTAAAGAAAATGTCATAGAACCGGTAGTTGCTGAAGTCCAGGTTAATGAGCAGCATGGTGAAAAAAATAAGAATCCAATCACTGTAGTTGCAGGTGATGAAATAGAGGTTCAAGATGAGGGGCTAAGTCTTACTCCAGTAACTAGTCAATCCAAGTCTGATGTCAGAGAGGTTAATTCCACACAAGTTGAAGATGATTATCAATACCCTCTGGAAGAAAGTTTTAATTTAGGACAAGTAAAATTCAGTTCACAAGATACTGAAACTAATTCTGATTGTCCACTGAGTACACTCAATCTAGACGATTTAAATAACATAGAGAATGTAATTGGTTTCACGGATCGATTGAGTGGAACAAAGCGACAGAAAAATGGAGACAGTTCTGATTCAGAAATAGAGGAATGTGATATAGAAGACGATACTATGTCAGTGGCTGAATCCGATATATCCATTCAAACACAGAGTTCTAAATCACCTGCTGAAATGGTCATGTACAGGCCAGAGGAATGAGAGGTGTTAGTTCCATATGTGACGGAAAAAGGGGTTAAATATAGGCATCTGCGTCGTGATTCAGATATATTAAAATATAAGCATTTGACATTGCTTTGATGCAGGAAACAAAGATTCAGAAGTCAGAATTATAAGATAATTTAGAAAAGATTTCGGGATCCAGAATATTCTATTCGTTATCACAAGATAATAGTGCTGGTGTAGCAATTCTTATACTCCCTCATTGTTCAGCCTATGTAAATTTAATATCTTCAGTATCAGATGCAAATGGTCGCTTGGTGAGAGTCACAATAGACATACAACAAACACGTTTCACGTTGCTGTGTATATATGCAACTGCATCTCATCAACTACGTCGTAATTCTTTTAATGAGATGTCTACAACAGCCCTAGAAAACGCCACTAAAAACTTAGTAATTGGTGGTGACTTTAATTGTGTTGTAGATAAAGAAAATCGCAAGAATGCAACTTCAACTTATACTGATACATCACATAAACTCTTACAACAAATATGTGATAATGAAAATTCAGTTGACACCTATAGAATATCAACACCTCACGGTAAAGATTTTACATGTTTTTCGGCAGATTGTAAAGTTGGTTCAAGGATCGACAGAATTTATGTGAATAGTTTGTTGACAGGATACTGGAGAGACGTTAATATTAAGCCAGTCGCATTCTCAGATCACAACATGGTTTGTGTAGTCTTTGTCAATGCTGAGTGGAAAACAAAAGGGGTCGGGTTTAAACACAACACTGTTGGGTGAAGAATTTTATAAGAATAATATAGAGAGTTGTTGGCAGCATTGGATTAATAGGAAAGCATCATATAAGAGCACATTGCAATGGTGGAAGGATGTAAAACTGGATTTAAAGTATGTTTCCCGAAAGTATGCTATTAGAAAAGCATGGGAAATACGCAAACGCAAGAAAACACTTCATCGATCACTGATGAAAATTAATGCTAAAGTAAATAATGGTGAAGATAATTATTATGAATTACTGCTTAAAATTAAAAGTAAAATAAGCGATATAGAACAATATGAGTTTGAGGGTGCAAAAATTAGAGCAAGAGCCCAGATGCATGCAGAAGGGGAAAAGCCAATCTGCTATTTTTGCACATTAGAAAAGGCACAGGCAATAGATAAGGTGATGTGCTCATTAAACATGTCGGATGGTTCAACCGACTTTACCAACAAAGAAATGGATACTATTGTATGCAATTCCTATGAGTCATTGTACAAGTCAGATGGAATTGATGAAGTTGCAAAATTGGATTTGCCAGCACATATAGACAAAAAAGTGTCAGCCACAGGCAGTGAATTCTGTGATCAACCATAAACACTAAAAGATTTGACTAAATCCATTAAAGGTATGAAACTAGAAAAAAACACATGGGTGTGATGGCCTTCCAGTTGAATGATACCAAACCTTTTGGCACCTTGTAGGTCCAATAATGGAAAAGTTAGCCACTGACATTTTTTAGAAAGGCCATTTACCACCAAGTATGGCTAGGGCATACGTAAGGCTAATATATAAACGAGATGACTGACGTCTAATTCAGAATTATAGACCAATTTCTCTACTATGTATGGACTACAAAATAATATCCAGAGCACTAACATTGAAACTTGGTAGTGTTTTAGGAGAAATTATTGGAACAGAGCAGACATGTGCTGTACCTAGAAGGACAATTTTAACCAATACCATGTTAAAAAGAGACCGTATACAATTGATTGAGAAGGATAGCATCCCATGAGCTGTGATTGCCTTGGACAACGAAAAGGCACTTGACCATGTGCAATGGGATTTTCCTTTTAATTCTTTGCAATCGTTTGGGTTAGGCACAAACTTTATTAAATCGGTTAAGATTTTATATAAGGATATCAAGAGTAGCTATTTAGTGAACAATCAATTATCCAGAGAAATTGTCTTAGAACGTGGTGTTAGACAGAGATTTTCCCTATCGCCATTATTATTTGTTATTGTGATGGAAACCCTTGGCATAGCATTCAGGCAAAATAATAACTTTCAAGGCATATGTATTCGTGGCATAGAAAGACCACTTAAGCTGTCCCAATATGCTGATGACACAACTGTGGTTGCTAGTTCAAACAATGATTTTACAATTTTAAACCAAGTACTAGAAAAGTTCCAAAATGCGTCTGGTTTGAAAACCAATAAAAGAAAATCCAAAGGATTATGTTTGGGACCATGGAAAGAACGGAATGACCAGCCACTTGAAATCAATTGGCCTAATCATAACATTAAGATTTTAGGCATCTATCTTAACAGGACACCGAATACAACACAAACTTGGGATGTATGAGTATCTAAGCTTAAGAGAGTATTAACAAATTGGAAGCGTCGTCGTCTTTCAATTTTTGGTAGCGTGTGTGTTGTTAACAACTTGGTATTATCTGGCTATGGTATACAGCATCTGTTGTACACATGCAAAAACATGTAGAAAAGTAGGTTAACGAGTTGATATTGTCATTCATATGGGAAGAAAAGAGTCATTTAGTTTCCCATCGTGTTCTCAATAATGCTAGGTTAGAAGGAGGACTTGATTTAATTGATATTAAAGTGAAATGTGTTTCTTTATTGCTAAAATTGTTGAATGATCTTATTATATCAGATGCGATGTCGGCATGTGTTTCATGGGCTCTCGTGGAGAGAATTGTAGAACCCTTTCTGGCGAAGTGTGTTTTTACCTCAAAGAAGCCACCTCCGAATAGCCACATGATACCAGATGTGTTTAAAGATCAAGTTAAGGAGTTAGAAATATTTGACATACATGCCTCCACCTGCGTGCTGGAAGGAAGTACTAGAACAACAATTGTGGGGCAATAGTAATATATGTTATAACAATGCAGTACTTTATCTACCGTCCTTTGCAAAATATGACATTCAACGTTTTTCTGATATGATACACCCCCAAACACGTAGATGGATTTCAATGCAAGAAGTAGCTATAAAGACGCATGAGGCATATAGATGTCCAGTGGTTACTAAATAAAATGAAACATGCTGTACCAATTGAATGGTTTCGTCTGCCAAATGTAAATCATAATAGTTTGACTCCGCAACCTGCACTAGTTCTTGATGATGAAGATGTTAACATACGAAATGTGATCCAAGGAATCGTACCATCTTATGAGACTAAACAAGTAACACCTCCCACAGCAATTAAGAGATGGGATGACTCAAGCTATAAACCATCCAGTTGGAAAAATATATTGAATGTCTTACATTCTCCATACATACTAAATATGGCTCGTGATTTATTGTGGCGATTACTACATTGACGGCTATTGGTGGGTCACTTGGCAGACAAGTGCAATATTACGACATCTGATAGTTGTTACTTATGTCAAACAGACGAGGAAACAATCGAGCATTTATTTGCAGAATGTCCAATATCGTCACAATCTTGGCACAATTTGGAGCTAAGCCCATTGTTCTAGAAACACATGTAGTCTTATTTAGAGAATTTTGATCAAGCGGTTTTCATCTGTCTACAGTTCAGCCTCTCTATAGCTGTTACCTGCCTGTGGGACCAGAGTGTGGTAGATCCCAAAGCCGAGCGGTTGCACCACCATGTATCTTGAAGGACCACCGCTCTGTAGTCTCAAAAGCCACCAGCTGTATTAATTGACAATACTAAATGAACAGATTTCTTTAGTGACTACTCTTTAACTGTGCTCAAAGTGGTCACTGTAGACAGGTTCCACTGTATTAACATTTTTGATCTTTACATAGTTTACATGCTTTCAATAGGAGGCTGCAGAGATTAGAGTTTTTCTTAAAGGCAATAACGTGTCTGGACCCAAAGGGTTCACGTAATTTGGTTTGTAATGTATTGTCTTCCTCTTTGAAAGTTTTCGCAACTTCAACATTTTTCTGATTATATGTTAGGACAAAAGGGATTATTCCCCTTGTATCTGATAGTTCTGAGTCTACATTTAGGCCACAAGGCCATTGGAGCTGTTGACATTTACTCCAGAATGATTCTCTGGGATTCATCCAAGAGCTTATCGGTTTGTGAATTTTAGGCAATAAGTAGAATGTACGTGGCTTGGAATCATATTTGGCAGACAAGTACTTAAATTGTTTTTAGTGATCTTATCCCTTTTTAGTATTGCCTCGAGAATTTCATTAAGTATGTGATAGTTGTGCGGCCAAATAGCTTCATCCACTTTTTGTATGGCTTAACCTTATTCAGCTGTCTCAGAGCTTCCTGTATGTAATTATCTTCTGTCATTATTGCTGTAGCTGAGCCTATATCTGCTGGTTTGATGATAATATTATTATTGTTGAGTAAAGTTGCTTAGTGCCTGGCTTTCCTGTGCAGATACATTTTGCTACTAGCCCACCTATTCGCTCTTTTGTGACTTTTGCACTGTCACTGATGGTTGGGTCAACAAATGGCAGTTTCGGTTCCCAGCCCGTTTTGTCGACAAAGGGAGAAAATCATTTGTAGTATTACCGAACAAGTTTGCTAATTTAATTTGGCACTTAAATTCCTCAATTTCCCATGTACCATTATCCAGTAGGGCGTCTAGCCCTGTTTTAGGTGTATGTGTTGGAACAAAGGTTAGTCCGTAATTTAAAAGTGATCTTTCAGATTCACTTAATGGCGAGCCAGTAAGGTTAACAATATTAGTACCTAAACCAGTGTCTGGGTGATTATGACCTTGGCCCGAATTTAGTTTAAATCTACGCAATGCAGCCAGAGTGTGTATATTGTGTTCGCTGTTTCCTCTGTCCAGTGGATATTATCAGAGCCCACTCTGAGTTGAGCTGCAGGGGTTGCTGGTATCGTTTTGATACTGGACCTAGAAGATAAGGCTGCTGAGTTTATCTCTCTGATGGGTGCTTGCTGTGCAGAGTCTAGCTTGTTTGAATAGTTTAGAAGACCAAAGAATATTTGTGCCTTATGGAATTTCAGGCAGATGTCGCTGGACAAAAGTTGCAATCGTGATTTCGCGATGTTAAGATTTGAATCTTTATCATTAATCCCCATGTTAATGATGATTTTCTCATGTTGATGTGCGCCTTTTTATCGCCTGATTATACACCTAGTATGATTTAAATTGGCCCCTGGGAAACAGGCAACATCCACCTCAGGGTGGGGAGGCAGATTATCCTACTAAGATTGGATGAGCCAAAGAGTAGAACATTCTTTGATATTGTAGGAAGACACCAATCAGCTTTGACTGTTGTCTCAGCTCGGAATTTCCAGAAAGTGATCTTATCCGATGCAACAGGTGTGTTGTTCTGAACCTGTAGGTGTGGTCGATTGCTAGGTTAGGCTTGTGTAGGTGTGAAACTAGGCTGGAGTATGATTGAGGAAGGGGTGGCGTGTTGATGGTGTGTCGGCTGCCATTCCTCTTCCGTAGTCGTGGAGACCGAGGAGTGGGTGATGGACATTCTGTAGGTGATGATATACAGCTGACAAATTGATTAGTATTCTGTGCATTCCGTGAAGGTGGTGTATCATCGGGCAGTGGGATGGACGATGGAGACAGACAGGCAGATCTGTTAGCATAACTGTCAATAGAGCTAGATGTTGATGGGCCACCCGCTACATCTATTGGGTAGCATTTCCTTTTCCCAACGTTTCAGAGGGTTTGAGATTTCTTCTGGTGATCTAGGGCGTTTGTTCTGTCGTGGTAGTGTAGTTCGGTCAACAGTATGTGTAGAATTGTTGGTATCGGAGGGTCCTGAGACCTTGGGACTTTTGATTTCGTGTCTACTGGTTTGATGAATTCGAAAAATGCAGTAATATCATGTTTTTTTAATTTGCGTAGATAATTGTTTTTAGCCCAAACTACAGCTACATTTTGGGCACGTTCAAGGGTAACACCTGACCATTATTCTGCTGAAGCGAGTTCGGCGCTCAAAGCCCCAAGTTGGAATTCATAGTGGTGCATCATTGTTGTGACAATGCATCTACCGCATGCGAGATTGACCGTAGCCAGTGAATCATAAAACCTCTGCATGGCATAGCGGGTTTGCAGAACATATTCAATTCATCAATTTTGTTGCTTTTTGAGAACCATCATGTGATGAAAGCATTGCAAGATGCGTTAATATACCTTGATTAGCCTTACAGTGGCTGGATTGGTTGGTTTGTGCTGGTGATTATGGTGTCGAGGGTTACTAGCGAGACCACGTTTGTTATGCCCTTGGACATTGCGTCCCTTACGAACTCTCTTGTCCATGATCAATCGATCAATCAATCAATCAATCAATCAATCAATCAATCAAGCAATCAAGCAATCAAGCAATCAATCAATTAAACAATTAAGTGGTCTCAATCAATCAATCAATCAATCAATCAATCAACCGAGAGCTACGAAAACTGGAAAGGAATGTTAGTAGAATTAGTTACATTTAATAATTAAACAAGGAGCTAATAACTATTTAACTAAAGTAATTAAAATTAAATTAAATTAATTTAAATTAAATTAATTAGTGTTAATTAAAACCTGAAAAGCATTTAATATTTAAAATTTAATATTTAATATTTTATATTTTATATTTTATATTTTATATTTTATATTTTATATTTTATATTTTATATTTTATATTTTATATTTTATATTTAATAACAGTAAGCAACAACAATACATACAATGCAGATTAAACATTTAGCTTCGAAAAAATGGGCTGAGCCGGCAGTCTTGTATAAGTATATAACCTTGCGAATGGATACTGTCAAATCACTGTACCTTTCGGCTGTATGGCCTTCTTCAGCAGTTGAAAAACTCTAACCAATTTCCTCTAATGTCTTACTATATGTATTTGCGCTTCAAGTTAACCATTTCCCTCATTGCCGGCATGGAGCAACCAATACACGACAATATAGAGCGTATTCTGTTGAGTATTTTGGAAAAAGACAGTTTGCTGCAAGTTGTTGCTGCCTGAGGCAGCTACAACTTTCAGTCAAAATGCTTTCAAAATATCCAGTAGCTTATTATTGGTGTAGTTTGGAAATAGAGTTGTTGGCATTTCCGGGGATAAAAGGTTACTTAAATTCCCAACGCTTGGAGAGAGTGTGAGGGTGGTATGGTTAGGTGGATTAACATGTGGCGAGTAAGGGTGGACCATGTGATCTTAAGAACGCAAGTTCTCATGCCATTGACTGGTGTTATTTTTAATTACGCGTATCTATATAGTCTAGTAGGACGGCTATCTACTAACAAATTTGAAACAAATTTCAAAATCTTTGAACACGAATTTTAAAAGGGAGTTTTGAAAATCAATTTTGAAGAAAATTGAAAATAGTTCTGGAATTAATTTCAAAATAATTGTGCAAATAATTTTGAGAAAAAATTTGTTAACATAATTTAACTGAGAGGTATTGTTGGTTGAGTTCGCAATTAATTCTAGTCAAATTAGGGCAACACATTCAACACATTAGTTACAGTATTACCTATGATAGCAATAATTTCGCTCAAATTATTCAAAGAGCAATCCGTTGAATTTTGATCATTTTACATATTTAAATTATTCCTATTGATTTCTGATAGCGCCTGTATAAGCGTTAGATAAGCAAACATTCAAGAAAATTGTTCCTACCATATTGGTTTCTGAATTGACGGGACGGCCGAGGTGGGGTGGCGGTGGTTAGTGCCAATATACGAATGTGATAAATCGCCTCTTTAGTTTAGATTTCCTGTATATGAATGGCATCCATCCATCCATCCATCCATCCATCCACCCACCCACCCACCCACCCACCCACCCACCCACCCACCCACCCACCCACTCACCCACCCACCCACCCACCAACCAACCCACGTACCAACCCACGAACCCACTCACACACCAACCCGCCCACCCTCCTCCCCATCCATCCATCCATCCATCCATCCATCCATCCATCCATCCATCCATCCATGCACCTATGAACGCACGAACGTACGTACGTACGCACGCACGCACGCACGCACGCACGCACGCACGCACGCACGCACGCACGCACGCACGCACGCACGCACGCACGCACGCACGCACGCACGCACGCACGCACGCACGCACGCACGCACGGACGGACGCACATACGCATGCACGTACGCACGTACGTACGCACGCACGCACGCACGCACGCGCACACGTAGGCATATACACACATAAGACCTAATATGCCCGCGCATTTGTGTCCATCCAGCCTACTCACCTATTCATTCATTAATTCATTCATTCATTCATTCATTCATTCATTCATTCATTCATTCATTCATTCATTCATTCAATCAGTAATACAATTTTTTTTAAGAGGCAATATCTCAGTTGAAATAATTGTTTGACTTAATGCATTGGTAACCTTTGCAGCAATGGCTGATTACAATGTATTCATAAGTTTAGTTCTATGGAGACAATGAGAGCTGATCCAGCTACTTAATCAGATGTGTGTGGTGGTGTATGGGTGTGTGTTGGAGTGCATATAACCTTTTAATGTTAATGACTGGAAGGTTTCACTGGGTCATCAATTCATGACAGACAGGGTCTCATAGCATAGTAGTAGTAGTAGTAGTAGTAGTAGTCGTAGTCGTAGTAGCAGTAGCAGTAGCAGTAGTAGTAGCAGTAGCAGTAGCAGTGGTAGTGGTAGTGGTAGTGGTAGTAGTAGTGGTAGTAGTAGTAGTAGTAGTAGTAGTAGTAGTAGTAGTAGTAGTAGTAGTAGTAGTAGTAGTAGTGGTGTAGCTCGCGGGCTCTCCTCGGGTCGTTCCAGCACGAAATACCTGCCCATCGTACCGCACGTGCACGATGAACGAGGGCTCTGGTTAGCTTTGAGTCTCGGGGCTCCGGATCCCGTAGGATGTTGCTCCAGGAAATACATAGACCAGCTCCTAAGGCCGGTGGAACTCAATTGTTCCAGTGGGGCCGTGCGACCATTACCACCAAGATTGAACTGCACGGTGTCAGCCCAACTTTTTGTGTCACCGGTATGTCTTTCCATGTTAATTTAACTATGGAGAATAATACAAGTGAGAAAATATAATATTGTCAAACCAGGGTTAAGCATCTGACAGTAAATGAGCATACAATATAATACATAACCGAGAGCTAGCTAATGTACTTTGCAGGTGACGTCTCCGGAAGTACCACATGGACTCGTACATCCGCAGAGGTATCCCCGCAAGGTAGGCATTCATACACGTGGGCACTGGTTAACTTAACATAAGTTATTATACCGTTATGATACAACCAAAAATGAAGAAGATTCCTGATGTTTATGAGTGGGCTATGCCTCGTGCGGGCTCCGGTTACCTAGATGCTCCTTGATAGTGCAAGAGGTAATAGCCTCGCATGGGCCTCCATCACATGATATCTCACTGGTGTGAGAGGCAAGTGCCTCACGCGGGCATCCGTCACAGGAATATGGCTTCAACGCCGAAGTGGAGGAAAAGAGCTGGCAAAAAGGGCCACCCTTTTGTTCAAACAAAAATGCAAGAGAAAAAGACCATCCAAGTGAAAAATATAATTATAGTGATGCATACTGATTTATGTGAAGATGGGGCGGGCGACTCCCGGAGGATTTACAAGTCCCAGCCTTATGTCATTCCAAGATACTGTATTGGTAGTTGCTCCGTTTTATTTATGCGGGCCTTCGGCTAGTCCTATCCTACCGTTTTAGGTTTTGGAGAGGAAAACTAGGTTAGGCCACAAGTGGCGGAGATTCCTACCTATCACTAGATATGGCTATCCAACGGGCGCAGACACCCCGCTTCCTGCAGGTTGCCTTACAAAGCCTCTACCTCCATGGATAGCAGTGTACATGTTACTTCACAACACATCTGAAATGGGTGAGATTCCAGATGTCCTGCTTCATAACCACATAAAACATCACTGGACGATGGCTACATTTTACGCAAGCAAATTTAATGACTGACATATCGTTATGGTAGAGCTAGAGAGACGAATATCCACCGCGAGTGTCCTTCCGGTAAGGGCGTGGCAGATTCCAAGATCTTGCCCAGACACTGCAATGAGTTGGGTGGACATGCGCGTCTCGTCCGTCACCAATCCTACGGACGTAACTATTGACCTGCCATTAGGTTTATATTCCAATATGCCCAATATGCTCTGCGGGCCAGGAATAATATATCCTATCATAATAAATAATAATAATGTTTTCACAGTGCTTTCCTTCATTAGCAAAGATGTCTAACTACTAAGTATCTCAAGATACTGTGGGAGGTGTATGTAAACCCGCACTTTGGCCATCACTGCTCGAAATCCTCCTATAGTTTCCAAGAGTCAGATCAGTACAATGTGCGAGTGGGATAGCCAAACAATTAAGAAGCCTTGTGGCTTAGTGGATCGTGGAAAGAGACACTTTCTTGATAAATATGGGGCCCTATAAGTATTTGGCCAATTTTACACAACCTTGCCAGTGTGCAGGGCTAAATTACCGCAACAGCTGGAAAAGAGGCATACACTATGTGTCTCCTAATGATGAAATTGTCCCTGACCACTTTTCACCTATCCTACCGAGCTGAATAGTCAAGGTTAGTCGGTAGCATGTCTGGCTCAACAAATAGAGCATGGTCAGCGACCTCAGTGTAAAACTGTTGTTGGCGGGAATAAATGATGCAATTATTGTTGCTGCATAGTATTACCTAGCATACTGCGGTCCAACGCCTTACATAAATAAACAAAACATATGAACTGGTGGCTACTTGCCATATACACAACTAACCATTAAAATAAATATCATAGTTTTTACAGTTTGATTTAATGAGGTAGTAAGTATATATATATAGGTCAATGGCCTAATGCAGTGTGGTTAGTTAAGCACCTACAATAAACAAGGATACTATAGACAGTTTAATAAAGAAATACTAAATTGCGGTCTTAAGACCGCTGCGGTACCTATTTGTCATCAGCACCCATTACGGACGTAAATTTATAACGATAGATCATAATATGTATAGCTATTTGAGTACCTCGTAATTCACTTGGACGGAACAGGATACTATGTTACTGAAATCGAGGCACTACAGACAGGTAGCGCGAGTTGACACATTCTCTTGAGGATGGAACGTTCCCGCATGCAGATCCCCGCAGCTGGTTTCCACAGATGGGTCTCTACATGCTGATTGCAGGATGATACGGTACAAACTCATGATGGCAACAGAAGCAATGAAGTAATGTCTACTAGACATCTCTATAACTAGATCAGTAATTAAATGGTGTGAAGAAAGTTCTCCATCCAGTGATGGAAGTATGAAAGTTAAACATAGCCCATTAACAGAGAGGGTTATTATATAATGTAATACTATGCATGTACATATTAAAGCATATGGTGCGTGGTATGTCACATAGCTCTTGCGGCGCACTGGCCAAAGTTACTAGGCTGCGGTCGAAAAGTTACAAAGTTGGCTGCACAGCATGCAGTACGGAGGTTTGATCTTCACTTTCGCGTGGTTGGCAGATCCAGCGACCAAGAAACATCGGTGCCATACATTATGTAGAAATCTACATAGCGGGTTCAAAGACCCTCCCGCAGAAAAGTTCTGCTTATAGGTCTTCGTGAACGGGAAGCATAATTTGAATTATTATTGCCCCTGGATGGCCATCCGGGAGCACATAAAAATTAGTTTTGCGGGTCGGCCGAGAACAGCTTTTATGTGTGGGTGACAAATTCACGGCCACCACCAGTTAGCGGGACATGTAACGAAAGTGGTCATTATGTGAATTGGTGTTCAACAAACCTGCAGCCAATGGAAGTCAACGTCGTCCAAACGATGGGGTTTTCCTCGAATGTCAGATGAGACAATTGTAACTGCATGACCCCTGATGGAATGCACACTAAAGCATATGATAGAATTGGCTGTGATGATGACCGCCATACTCGGTGCATGTAGTATCGCTATGTAGATGAGGGAAAGCTAGCAGACGATAGAAGACACAGCTGCGCTGACGTGGTGCAATCCAGTGACAGACATGGCCTGATGTTGGAAAAGAACAGCAGAGTGAGCCAGCGACCAAGTGGTTCCTTGTCCACCTACAATTTGATGGTCATTGTTGTCGCAGCGGAGATGTTGATATCGGTAAATATAGTATCAATATCTTAGTGGAAACAGTTGCCAGTATATCACTCATTAGGAGTGACATTTGGAAAACGTATTCAAGGTGCGATACCCTTAAGAAGGCGCAATGACTGTCAGATGCAATCCATTCAACCATAGATATACTAGGTCGGTGATAAGCACCATACCTGTGAAAAAAAGGAGTTATGAAATGTTAATCAGGGTTAATGCATAGCACATGGGCGTGGGTGTGTGGGGGTGGTGGTAGTAATAGATTATAGGAAATGGGAAATGTAGTGGTACAGGAACCTACAAATAACATATTCCCTGTAGGCACCAATGTCAAAATTATGCTGAAGTCAATATCACTGAAATGTATGATTACTGTATTCTGCGGCTGTAGTACTAGAAACATCCTACAGCTGCAATCAGTCCTTCTTCGCTTTTGTCCACTGTGTCTTGTCCTCAGCCAACATCCGTAGCTTCTTCATGTTCATTCTTGATTTGTGTGTGTCTAATCCTGCTTTCTTGAGGTCACCTCTTAGCCCGCTTAGCAGATTTATGCAATGGCGTCCTCTCCTGTCTCTGTATTTGCTGGCTCCGAGTAGGGCAAATTCCAAGGCTCTCTGTGCTGGTGTGTCTTTTGGCATCCTTAGCACATGGCCAAATATGGACCATCTTTGCTGCGCGACTTTTACAGACAGCGGTGACGTATTACACATCGTGCATAGTGCATCGTTGATCAGGTCTAATGCACTGAAATGGCAGGCTATAATGATATCTACAAAGCTTTTAGCGACTATGCCAATAATTTTGACACTGCTCGTCCCAAAGAACTAGCTAGGAATCCATTAGTTGAATGCAAAATCCTACCAATTGTCCTCCCATTTGGCAACATGCATATAAGTTCCATTTACTGAGAGCACACATTGTTAAAGATCAAATTAAAAAGATGTTGAAAGTGGCTGCGATTATACCATTTTCATCACATTGGGCATCGCCTATCACACTATGAAAGATGGCACCGCATGCTTATACATAACTATCTGAATGAGGCTGTAACAGAGATAACTTCCCTTTACTGAATATGTCGGAGATCTTTGACAGTATGCAAGGCACAACACCATTTTCTACAATGGACTTGAAGTCTGGGTATTGTCGGATACCAATGGCCAGCTAAGACATTGGAAAAACAGCTTTCGCCTGTTCAGAATGTCAATTTGAGTGGCTCTGGATGTCCTATGTGGTTAGAGATTCGGGTGTCATATTTCAGAGAGCTATGGACGCCATCTTTCAAGGGTTTACAGGAAAATCGATGCAGGTTTTTGTAGATCATGTTGTGGTTAATTTACTAAGTTATCACATATTTGCAGCAGGTATGTTATCTCAGAAGCAAGAGTTGAAGGTCCCTTATGAGATGACACCACTGCAGGATGTTTCTGATATCAGGATGATATTAGGCTCAACTTGTTACAATATGTAATGCATACCGGGTTACGCAGAGATAACCAGACAACTAATAGAACTGAACAGGAAGTTCAAATGGTTGGAATGAGGTAAACAACAAGAGCTGGCAATTGACAAGTTGGAAAAGGTTTAACCGGTCGATCATTGACAAAGGGACCTTACGCAGGCATTTATGCTCACAGGAGTGCATCGTGTTCACCTATCACAAGCCCCTTATGAGTCTATTTATGAGAGAGGTAAGAAACGCAAAGGTCCAATGTTGGGCTGTGCTAATCACTGAATATGGGTACAAGATTGAGTACATTAAGGGTAAGGGAACATGCTGTCCCATTATGGACTACCTCGAGAAGCTGGAACGTTTAACACTAGTACTTATGCAATTCCTGATGTAGAGGACATAATTCTGCCATATATACCCTTGGAGACATATAAAATTGTGTATGATGAGCTATGTGCTGACCAACTCGAAGAGGTTCCCTAGGTTCACGTGGTAAAATAACTATATTGCACTTGCGCTCAGTCAGTATTGGGCGCTGAGGATTCTCGTCTTGTCTCAACGTCCAGGTACAGTAAACAGGTACTTGGAGAGGCACATACTCATGCCGGAAATCGAGGTTTATGGAAGACCATATGTCTTGTCTGTGCTTATTTTCTGTGGAAGTCCTTGAGGATGGATGTTATTGAGATGTTAGGTCGATGTGCCATGTGCAAAGTAAATTGAGCTATTGTGCCCATCTGAAGTATACTGAGATGCCGATGGCCAAGTATCCTGGACAGATCATTGGGGCAGACCTTGTCAGACCATGCATTGAGTCGACTAAAGGCTATCAATGCATCTCACTGAGTGGTGATAATTTTTCTGCATGGGCGGAAGCATATGCCATTCCTTCCAAAATGGTGAAGGAGGTTAAAGACAAGTCCTTTATTGAGCATTGTACACGCCCGTGAGCTTCTGATAACCGATCAATGTGGCAAATTCAGCAAGAAGGAGTTGTAAGCCGTCTACACAGATTATTGGATTGATTATCATAGAACTAGTCACTACCATATTCAGATCAATAGTAGAACAGATCAAGCTAACCGTACCCTGACATGGCTAATACCGAAAGTGTTTAACAACCAAGCTTAAGCCAGGGAGAACGAATTAGGATCCGCTCTTATGGTGTATCATGTAATGACTTGCCACACTCCATTTAATCCCAACTATGTCTGACGTGGTATATTGCCTAATGCAATGCCAGTATAAGCGTACCAAGATGTTGGGGATAATTTTACAAATCTAAACAATGCTTTGGTTAGAGCCTATACAGCGACCAAAATTTCCAGAGAACACAATCACCAAGCGATCAATTAAAAGGCCTTCTAATGTGCCCAATTTACAGGTGGGAGATTTTGGAGTAGTCAAAGCAAATGAGTCAATGAATCTCATGACCCATAATGAGCCTGAATATGAAATCTAAAAAACGCACACAATGGAAACCCAGTTTTAGGGTCAGAACCCATGAAATGTGGTGCGGCATGATAAGGTGCACTGTAGAATTAAAATATGTACACAGTCGTGATAGCATTTCTGCTGAAAGCAGAATGACAATGCATTGAAGTGTAGTGAAATATTTCTTTAAAAATGCCAATGCCTTCCTTTCTTTTTGTCGCTTCACGCGATTATGCAGCACTGAACTGATATAAACAAGATAGGGCACATGCGTTTCTCATAGATACTATCTGCATCTGATATGCAATTGCTTTTCTGAATTGATGTTTTCCTTCAGGAACATGGAAGATAAACTGATAATCGATGTAGAGAAGCAGCAGTACCGGCAGTTGTATGGACAAAAGTTGCAGAGATTATCATAACACAGACATCTGCACAAATTAAGTCTCAGACGTAATTAATTAATATTATTATTGATTTCCTCAGCTTACTCTTCACAGCTCCAATGGTCATTATTATCATCAAATCATTTTCTAATTATTGCCATAATTCTCATATGAACCACCAATATTCAGTGCAAAAATAAACAGATGTGGGAGTAGAATGACGATATGATAAATGGCTGCTCTGTTTGACTGAGAGGTTGATGATGACATCTAATTTGCATATTAGACTATGTCTGTATATAGTCAGGGAGCTTGGACCTGGTTTTTATGCATGTAAAAGGCACATATCATTACCATATATGGGTATGGGCATGGTCTAATATGCAAATAAGATGACGTCATCAAGCTCTCAGGCAATCAGAGCAGTCGTTTATCCCTTCACTGCCATTTGTAAAGGTAGATCTAGGATGAGCTAGGATGACTGACATATAGATCTAGGATGACTGACATATGTAATGTGGCATGAAATAATGTCAAGTGACAAGGTGCAGCCAATCGGCCATTTATATCTCAGAGCCTTACTGAATAAAGCTACGAATTGCTGAAGGGTTGTGAAGTCGGGTACAGAATTCTACAAATTTATAAAGTGGTTGGCCAACTGTGATCACGTTATCACTCACAACCTACAAGAACAGCTGTTTCTATCTCAGATCATAACTGAATAATGATATGAGGTGCAGAGGTGTGGGACTGGTCGTAAAGCTGTGTCGGGTGGGGAATTCTACAGAGTTTATATGTGTTCAGACATGCCCTCTCAAGCGAGGTAACCTGACGCCCTCACAGCCAATCAGAACAGTGTATATATTAGAGCATAACTGTATAAAGCTATGAGAGACTGATATGTCCAGAGATAGGAGTGCTGGGATTCTACATAGTTATAATGTATTCGGCCACGTTAGCCTAAGCGAGGTCTCGTGACCCCTTGCAGCCAATCAGAACAGCCATTTATATATCAGATCGATACTCAATAAAGATACGAGGTGTGGAGTGTTGGAGTGGGATGGGATCGTTGTAAAATTCTACAGATTTATGTATGTGGTCGTCCATGTTATGTGAAACGAGGTCATGTGACCACACACAGCCGATCAGAACAGCCATTTAAATCCGAGCGCGCCCGCCATTACAGATGCAAATTTTGTGTGTTGGTCTTCTCATGGTCCACAAATGGCCACACTCCATGAGAAAATTGAAACTATCACAAACATATTTGAGCATTTTCCCGAAACATTATGATACACAATATTCAGTCAATGTAGTTTCAAAATATTCACCGGAACATTTTATTAATACAGTAAAAACAACCAATTTCCGCGAAAACTGTAATTGCATGACTTTACTATATTAATAAAACGTTCTGACTAATATTTTGAAACTGATTTGACCGGGCGCTGCAACCGGCATAATGATTTTGCCTCAAATTGTAACACAGTCGAGTAACCCATTAAGATGATTTCAAGTGGGCATAATCTAATTGGGACATGTAGGGATTTGTGTATGCTAAAGTTCTTCCAGTACCCGAAGCCTGTGAATTGCTTTTGACTATTTTGAAGTGTTGATGCGTATAGTCAGAAGGACAGCGCATTCAATCTGCTATGTTGCGCTAGTGTAACCTGACATCATTTTAGTCTTTTTATGCTTATATATTATGGCTGAAAAAAGGTTCACTCATTACCGAGGAATGGTACGGTACTTCATAACCTAAGACTCTAGTATCGGGTCCTTATAGGTCTCATAACATACGGTTGCAAATTCGTTTCCTCCCAGGTGTCATGCACCCAGTACGTGCATAGCACATATTATGGGGTACAGAGTGACTGACAACAACTTTTAGCATGTTACCGTTCCGCTAAAACCTCTCGACTAATCACATTCAAGTGTTTTTGACGAGAAAAAATGGGCTTGGCCTAATATGCAAATGGGATGTCGTAATCAAGCGCTCAGCCAAACAGAGCAGCCACCTATCCTACTGCCTATCTACTTGCCTATCTACTTGTATTGATGTAATTTGCAATGGAATCGACATGTATCGGTAGAAGTGCAATGAAAATGGATTGTGAGCTGTTACTACGACAAAGAAATACTCGTTCCATATGCCTAGGTTGTTCTGTTATGCAAGTCCCACCCCTTAGCTACATGTAGATACGCCAGGTGAACCTCATATTAGGAGTAATGCATCATGGTAGACCTGAAAGTGGCATAGCCGCGTGGTAGACATTATATGTGATAGGTGATGAACGCTGCGACGTCATCACATCCACATCGACATGTGGACGGGATTGTGCACATGTGCCATTTGATATCATTTTAAAATTGATTGATTCCGTGACCTGGGCATGCGGCTGTCATTTGTTGTATTGCATCCGCATTAGGTGACCTCAGTTGAATAGTATGACGCTTGATGACGTCATTGAAATTGTCTACCTGGGATCTATTAATGGATTAATCCGACCGCCACTCAAGTTTATAACGTCATAACCAATAACGTCACATTACATGTAGACTGACGTCACAATCGTAATTGACGAAAATGTGCAGCCATGAAGCTGAAATCGCCTGTCAAGTTCACGAATTGTATGCCTTTGATGGATTTAATATTAATGAAATTGGCCATCGTGTAAACGCTTTCCGTCTCAGACGATGCAATGTATCCAAACTCGATTTCTTTGGCGATGCCTACGGCTATGGACACGCAAGAGCTGTAAACGCTCTTCATCAGTTAGCATTTTATGATATTTTCATTTCTTTACTAATTTAAAACACAAAATTAGGAGGATACTGAGTTGCTGTGAAACAACGGTCATGTTAAATTTCGTCCCTTGCAAAAACTCTGCTTTTTGGAAAACAGACAACGCGGTAAAACGCGGCGAGATGCTGGGCTTTGCCGCTTCATAGTGTCGCGCCAGATTAGTAGAGGAGAGGCAAGCTGGCCACTTTTTCCACACCTTTTTTCTTTTGTTATGCTAATTAGGTGTCTATGACGTCATGATTACTGATTTTTACACCTTTCTTTTCCTTTGCGCGTCCAGCTTTCCGCCATTCTGATTGAATGTTTGATGTAGAGAGTGACCATACGTCCCTCCCTCTCGTTAAATCATGTGCCTCATGGCATCCGATGAGGTGCGCTTACGGGTAATTAGCATAATGCTGATTGACAAGGGTTAATGAGCGTAATTAAGCGACAATCTCTTGGAGATATGCCAAATGTGCAAGGGTTAATGTATCGCATAATGATTATTGACCTGTTGCATGTCTGGACTCGTCTTGTTTTCTGACTTCTGCCATCCAATGAGGTGAGCTTAAGGGTAGTTAGCATAAGGGGTTATGCATAGCATAAGGATTATTGATTATTGGCAGATTGCATGTGTGGACACATCTTTTTCTGAGTCTGGGAACTCATTCAGTTGTGGGAGAATACTGCTAACTGGTCAATGTATTGTGTAAGGGCAATTGGCTAGTTATTCCTCCGACAGATTAAAATTAACTAGTTGAGCTTTAAAACCAACTCCGACCGCATGTAACAATCATCGGAGTCATACAAAGTTCAGCGAGTTGCAACACAGTATTGGGAAAAAATTCCAGTCTAAGTTGACCAAGGTTTGCAGGGGTTATAGGCGATGATTCTGTCAGGTTCTTTCAATTAAATGTGCCACCATAAGCAGTAACATTGCCCAGTCAAATTAGTTTCAAAATATTCAACAGCTTACACTTATAGTTTTCTGGAAATTGCTAGCCAGGGAGTTCAGAGATCGATCAATCTCAACATGATCAAGGTTTGGAGGTGGACAGCTTAGCTAGAAATGAGTGGTGCATAGCTGAAAATGGAAAGGTCCATCAGCATGCAGTGGGCAATCGGTTATTCTGGCATAATCGCTTAGTAGACTTTCAAGTTGTATGAAAAGTATGTATGTACTATATAATAAACATTATGCTTAATACTTTGAAAGTAAATGGACAGGGCATTGTTGCAGCCATATGCAGTAACATCGTCCAGTCAAATTAGTTTCAAAATATTCAACAGCTTACACTTATAGTATTCTGCAAATTGCTAGACCAGGAGTTCAGAGATCAATCGGTTCTAGCACCATCAAGATATGGGTGAAGCTTAGCTAGAGATTGTCGGTGCATAGCTAAAATGGAATGTTACAGGTCTATTCCAAACATTAACTGCTATCCTGCTTACATAACCTGAGTTGTTGTCCTTGAAAAGGGTCTACGAGCTCTACCCCAGTATTTCTATATCTCAAACTTCATCTACCTATCGTCTCTCTCACTCTCTCTCTCTCTCTCTCTCTCTCTCTTTCTCTCTCATGCACACATGCACGCATGCATGCACACACTCCTGGACGCACACCCATACATACATATGCATGCATGTAATACCATAAGTATGCATGCACGCATGCACGCACATACGCCTGTAAGTATGTATGTACCCACGACCATACATTCACACACATGCATTGTGATGAAACTTCTAACGTGATGCATAATGCATGAACATAACAGCTAGCAAATTTGTGACAAGGTTTCATTAAGATTATTTTAAATCGTAGAATATTCCACTTATATTTACACTTTATTCACTCAGATTTGTATATACATATTTTGATTCTGTTATGCAAAGCGACTGTGGACTGGGACAGGATAATCTTTGGGAATTGCACATGGAATGACTGGTTAGGTTATCTTGCAAGCCATTTCACTGTTAAAAGTATGTGGCTGTTCTTCTCTTGGTCTGCAAGCGCAACACAATCAAGTTGTGGGTGGAGCTTAGCTAGAGCTTGGCGGGGGTATAGCTAAAAATGGAAAGATCCAATATATATACAGATATTCTGTTATAATCGCTTAATAGACCATCAAGTTGTGCGAAATGCATGTCTTTACTTTTTAATAAACATTATGTAGAATACTTTAAAACTAAATTGACGGGGCGTTGCTGCTGCCATAAGCAGTAACATCCGCCAGTCAATTTACTTTCAAAATATTCAATAGCTTACCCATACAGTTTTCTGGAAAATTGCTAAGAAAACATATTACCGATATTAAAGATTGGTATATTCTCTAACACAGTTTCTACAAGATTGAAGTACAACTCCTGGGTCACTATAACATTCCAATACATTCCACTCATAGCACAAAAAATGTAATGACTCGTAGACATGTATGAGTATAGCATTCATCCAAGGCAATATTGTTAACAGCTGGGCTAGTTTCTCTATACGCTAACGCGCCCACCCCCAACACACACCCCAACCTAACCATTGAATTGAATTTAATTCTAGATGGGCAATTAGCCATCTGCATCATTGGTTAATTCATTATTTTTTCCATAAGATTTCCTATATACAGTGCAGGTCAGGGGTAAAATAACATGTCAATAAACGTGAACAGAAAACATGTTAGTAAGAACTGTTCTCTTCTGTATTTTGGGCATAATTTGATTTGAAAACAATTGCTGCCTTAGGCCGCAAGTTATTACAATTCGGTTATGTTCAAAATATTCAACAGTACATTTTATTTTGTTTTGTAAACGTGTTAGGTTATTTCTGTGCTGGTCTGTACTCTAAATTTATTCCTAAGATGGATATAAAGCAAGTGCTATCAGTTTTTCTTACAGAGTTTTAAGTTTGGTCGGGGTCATTAGCCACACGGATTGTGTGTACTGCTCCTGGTTTGTGTGTACAGCTCGAGGCTATTCCAAGTCAATTCAAGTTTATTTCGATAACTTCTTTGAAGTACACGAATATATAAATCAATGTATAAATGATAAGATATCCATCGTATTATAATTGAATTGAATCATCTTGTCTCAGCCTACACATGGACATTCCTCAAGACACCTGTTTAAGTTGGTTTTGAACCTCTTTATCATGAACGGGTTAACAATGAGCACTTTGATTGTATTGCAATGTGGTTAAAGAAGACACCGGAACATGCAAATCCTATCATTGTTAATGGTAACAGCAGCAACATTTAGTCAAAATTGTTCATTTGAAAAAATACAAATACACAAATACAATTAGAAATATATATTTTTAAATTTCAAATAACTATACATTGTTATGCACACACTTACGTGTGCGTGCGTGTGTGCCAGAGGGCTGTGCGTATGGACGGCCTGCATACGTATGGACTTGTGTGCATGCATGCATGCATGCATTTGGGCGGGTGTGCGTCTAGGCTTGTGGGCATGTGCCGGAGGGTGTGATGTGTGTGTGCGTGCGTGCGTGCGTGCGTGCGTGCGTGCGTGCGTGCGTACGTGCGTGCGTGCGTGCGTGCGTGCGTGCGTGCGTGCGTGCGTGCGTGCGTGCGTGCGTGAGTGCGTGAGTGCGTGCGTGCGTGCGGAGGGGGCTTGTTTGCCCTGGCCCTTTCCTCGGCCCTTTTGTTGATGTGTAGATTCATGGTGGCAACTGGGTGGAGGTGGTGGGTTGGTGCCATGTGTTAAGCTGCCAAATGTTAAGGTTTCTGTGGGTGCGGTTATTGCTGTTGGTTCTGTGTTAGTGGGTGCGGTGATTGTGTTCACCGTATTAATGGGATGGTTTTGGCGTTGTGCAGTTTTCTCCCTTTCTAAATAATTTCCAATACGTACAGCTGTACCGGTTAAAAGCTGCAAGCTGTCGTGTTTCAGCAAGAATAATTTCTCTTTTAACGCTGTTTATGCGCTTAGGACGTCTATGAATGTGTCTGATTGAAGGTGGTTTACACCTTCTGCGTTTGTGTTGGGATATGCACGCGCCACCTGACGTCTGGTCTGCCAGCTAACTTTGGGAGTGTCTCATTTGGTCGTCTTCTTATATTGTTGAGTTTGAGACAGCTGGTTTCGCCCAGAGCGGTATCGCCGAATCGCTCTGCTAACGCGCCTTCTAATATAGTGTATGTTGGTGTGGTTGCGGATCCGATATCCGCCAGGACTTGTAGTGCCTGGCCAGATAGTTTGGCGGCCGATTTGTTGGTCATTCCATCCATTTGTTCAAGGGATTATCTCAAACTGGCATTTGTAATTCTCTCAGGTACCGCCCCCACTGAATTCAGGTGGTAGGATGACTCGGTTACTGCCATGGGGAGAGATTGGGATAAAGCCTGGGGAAACGGGTGGACCACGTGGTATGAACATGGAGGGCGGCGGTGCAGGTGGTGCGGCTGGTACGTATTCATTGTGGTGGTAGGTGGGAGGTTATGTTTGTCAAGGCCTGGGGAGTTAGGTATGGCGCCCAGCCTCCGGGGGTTTGGGTAAATAGATAGGTGTCGGCCGGTAGATTAGCACCACACTGCTGTTTCAGAAGATGGTGTGATGCCTATTGTACGTCTGTGGCATTAAAAAGCGAATGCCAAGTTTCCTATCAAAAGATATCACAGGTTAAAGAACAGCACTCGCTATAGTCAATATATACAGTGGTATAATGAGGTTTAACTGACCAATGCGCCTACGTGTAATCAGCTCAAGAAAATGGTATAATACAAATAAAGAAAAAGGGCGCCAGTTAGTCATGAGCGCAAAATCGTTTAATGTTATTTAATAAAAAGGCGCCTGTTAATCACCAGTGCAAAAATATGCTTCTATAGTGGAGATGGTGGGGCTTCTGTTGATTACAAAATGGTTTATAAGAAAGTTATTTATCACTGTACTGGTGAACTGGTTTCCTGCAGCGTAGAGAGCCCAGCATTCATATTATCTAGAAGTGGTGCAGGACTAAACACGTTTGCTACATTGAAGGCGTGTTGAAAGTTAATTATACAACTGGCACAAGACGATTCTCACCACCCGGTCATGTGTGGCAACAAAAGCAATGTCCAACAGTGGCATCGACTTAAGAGTAATGATGGTCTAAGCTTGCTAGTTTTAGCACACTAGATATATGCTATATTCTGAGCAATCACTTTTTGGCGTGGCTCAGACAGGTTTGGCGAGATATCTCGAGCAGGTTGTATACAGACAATTTCTAATGTGATAGTCAAAAGACCGCCTTTTCAGGGCGTGGTGTAGGTGTGGTGACCTTTCTGTACATCTACTTCATTCGAGGTGGCCAACGACAGTTCTACTTTTTCTGTTTGTATGTCCCTAAAGGAGACAGAATGGTTAATTGGTGCGTACTATGGCTTTGATCTCTGACCACGGTGTCAAGTCAGTTTTGATGTACGTTGAGTCACGTTCTAGTGCATGCTGGTGCTTGGGAGTGCCTTATGTTAACGACAACCGACAACCGTATCGGACTACCTCCCCGTTCTACTGAAGAATTTTAACCGATACGGGTGCTTTCATACATTTTGGTGACCGATCAGAAGTCACCAAGGTCATTTTCCTCCAGACAACACGCAGCTAGATCAGACTAGAAACACGTGTAAGTGACGTCAAACGAGCTTCACACTGATGGGACGCTGGAGCATGTGCGATACAGGCCTAGATGTATTGATAACGTAACTTTGACTAGGTGTTAATGTCATGATATCTCGGCAATTCGTCGTCCGATTTTAATTTGGGTAACAGATTGGTGTTCCCCAGCGAATCGCCGTTCAGATTCCTCTTCAGATAAAGAGCATGGGCCTTGTATTAATAATTTGATAATACAGGCGATTATATATACAAAAGGTGCTAGTCCCCACACTGTCTATGCAGCACCAGCAGGCTATCTCGAATGATGTGCATGCGTGGTGCGCGTTCTTACCGTCATTTTCATGACTCTACTGTTTGTTTGGACATGTACACCGGAGCACAGGACCATGAGGGATGAGTTTAGAGCGCCCCAGCGTGGGTCGTGTCGTGCTCGATTCTAAGCGATCCGCGCTACACCACACTGTTAACAAAATATAATTCACAGTTTCATAAAATATCGTCAGAAAAAATGGCAGCAACGTTTGTCTATATTGGCATACACAACTCAAAGAATCCAAGCTGCTGCCTGCTTGTAATATACAATTCACATGGAAATACATATCCAACTAGGATACTAGGGCGAATCCCAAGGCTCTCCATGCGGGCGTGTCTTCTGTTATCCTTAGCACATAAATGCATGTACATAATTTTAGCATTTTAAAATTTTCGTAGTACTACAGTTGAAGCATTCGATGGAGGGCACTTTCCGCATGAGACCGGAAAAATATGACTGAAAGACGTATGTTGTACCAGAGACGAAGATAAACTATTAGACTGCCGGCATGACAGTAATACTGGAACGCGCACATGTGGACACAGTTCTGATGCATCAGTTGACTGCGAACCAGGTTTACATGTTTTACTTGCTACTGCATCCATGTCCATCCATCCGCCCATCCATCCATCCATCCATCCGCCCGTCCTCCCACCCGCACACCCACATACACTGTGATGCTCCATAGCAGGCATGGTCATAAATTTTAGTGCTCTATTTCTATGTCAGTCTGGGATGTGTGTCCGTACCTCAGAAGGTTTTGTCTGAACCGATGCTGTGTGTGAATTGTGCGTTGGTAGAGATGTCTCTATGCAGATATCTGAATGCTCTTGTTCAAGACTATGTGTAATGTAGGACTGCTTTGTAGTCTGCTCAATAGTGGGTTCGTTCTCATATTGGCTGAAGGGAGGGGGTGGGCGATGGGGAGTGATGGCTTTTCATTCATTTAATTTGTTACGCCTTTGAAGAACAGTTTTATGCTTCGTCTCTCTTGCATTGGCGTTTCATGTGTGGTTCTCAGATTTCTGGAGTGATGACCTTATGTCTAGTTCGGAGGTTAGATTTTACAGCTGCACCCTATGATGAAATTCCATATTCTAGGATAGGGTATAGAGGTTTCTCGGATTGACGTGTTCGGCCCTTCTTCTGATTCCTGCCATCTTCTTGCTGATATTCATTCTGCGCTATGCTTTGCCTTGACGTTTCTCTAGCTTGGCCTTCCACGCGACTCTAGTATATTATAATGCACAAATTGGTTGATATTTTGCTAGAGCACCAGTTCTTTATCAGCATGAAGAAAAGTTACAAGAGTGCATTCTCACAGCTGCGTCATAGAAGTGCTGCATATATGAGTGAGGCATTGCGTTTGGCTGCAGGTTTCATGGGCCTCTAAATAACTTCCTACAAGTTGGTTTAATACCGATCTTATAGAACTGCTGTGTATGCTATTGGTAACGATAGTGAGATCGGGTGTGCCTGTGGTATGCCATCGTCTGGAATCGAGAGTCGACGTGCCATGAATGGTATGCAGCAACAGTAGCCTCTTTGCAATTACCAGTCTGTTTTCCTCAGATGGTTGTCTCTAAGTAGCCAGACTTTAGAATCCCTTTTCAAGTAGGCGACGACAAAGCTGTCTTCAGCTGGTGTGTTATGGGGTTGGATGGAATGATCTGTATCTTGAAGGCTATATATGTTATACCATTTAGGTTGTTTTCTCTCAAACTGCAGCGAGCTTCCAACGACCGGTATCGACATATATTTATTTTACTGGACTACTGTTTTATAAACATGAGTACTCCACTTTGTATTCGTTCGATTATATCCAACCGCAAAAGTGGATAGCCTCTTTCAGAGAACCTTAGCGTCTATAACCATGTTAATGCAGGCTACCGGGCCAGTGCTGGGGCAATGCTGAGCCGCATTGGCCCGATGTTGGTCCAGTACAGGCCCAGTAACATTTGTTTTCATGGAAAACGATTTCTTGCATGCAGGATAAATCATCTCTGGTAAAATACATGCAGAGAGTACTGCTTTCTCGTTGCTCACTTTGCTTTCAGGAGCAGTATATTCAGGGTAGCAACCGTTTGATTGTTGACATTGTTTTCTCGGATTGCGTTGGTTCGTTGATTGCTTATCCTTCAGAGCCTGTGAATGGGGTACATATATCACCAGGGTCAGGGGTGCATGGCTTCACCGCGCATGACCTGGTGATCTTCTGGTCTAGCATGATGTCAGCGTCAGTACTTCAATTGTCATTGTAGACTTCCATATACCTGGCCCCTCGGTATTCAAGAATCTCAGACTTCAGCATACCTATTTCCAGCGGGGTTAGAATTGTATAGTTTTTGGGTTGGCTGTTAGATAAGTATATCAAGGGCCATTGTGTTTCGGAGATAACATACAGTTAACAAATTCATTATTTGTTTATAGGAGATTCCTCGTCTGCAGCAACAACCCTCACTGTCAGTGTTGTCGTCGCGCTTGTGATAGCCGTTGTCTACATAAAACAAAAGCGAGCTCTAAACCCGTAGACTACAAGAACAAGCATCACGAGACTCACCGGGTACACATGAGCACATGCATCCACCAGTCACTATTTGTATAACCATCTGCCACCAGTATCCCATCAATATACGTGTCACCGTACGTGTCAATATACCTGTACACAAACATCACCACCTTACAACAACTATTCGCAAAGCAACATTAAATACTGAATGTGGGCGAAATAAATGACGCTCCCCTTTATTCTGGGATGGGAAAAGTAAAATTGTCGCCACAAAACAATATGGAGGATTCTTGAAAATTGTAAACACGAATAAATAATTTCTTATTTTTTTGCAGAACATTCTTTATTTTATAATGACTCTTCACCTTTAAGGACGACCAACTTCGGAGGACAGAGCATATTATTATTCCCAGCCACTTCCTCGTGCATTTCTTAGGCCACAGCGTGTACACGTCCCAGATCCAGTAGCTCGTCAGAATGCTGAGCTGAATCGGGTAAGGGTAGCAGTAATAATTTATTTGAAATATCTCGTATTTATAATTTAAAAAATGGTTCATATGATTGCAATGAATCTTAACATGAATTTTCTATGTGATACAAGTATGCGATCAGTGTCATTACTGATATAACTTTGCGGAATTTCAAATGCTTTTTTCACGGTTCCTGACTTTGAACCTCTTTCATCTTTTCGTGAATTTCTTCTGAACCCTTTAATGGGTAAATTTGGTCAAGAGGATTCCAATTGTCTCATAAAATGTCAATTTGCTGAGTATTCTGGGAGCCAGTCATTCCAGTGATAAATTTTCAAAAATAGTATTCTCTTAGTCAACAAAAGGTCATCTCTCAGGAACACCGCAGAGGCTGGTTATGGCTGATTTGACCATTAAAGGGTTAATAAATGCCCATTTGCAAGCCAAGGCAATTTTTTCACATTTAGAACTGAAATGACTAGCTTGGTTATCAAGCCAGTTATTTCAGTGGTAAAATCTTAAAATAGTCTTCTCTTGGCCTGCAAATGGTCATTTCTCAAAACAATTTGATTTCAGAGGCCAGTTTTGACCACTCAACTATGGCTCACCGGATATTAAGAACATTTTACCGCAATTGTATATAATATGCAGGGATACTGTCTCCATCATTAGTAGTTTCATTTTGATAATTGCTCGATAGACTGTATTAATGTATGCTCTTGTGTTTAACCATTATAAACTGTTCATGCTAAATCGCAAATACACTGAAATATATGTCATGTTAATTAGGCAAGAATTTTCCACATGGTTGCGGTGTGGCTGTCAACAATATGACACCATAAGTGTGTATATTCTATAAGGAAGAGCTAGCCGTCTGTAGTAGGCCTACCTATTTGGATCTCCTATTTCTTGTGCTTTGGAGAATGAGATCAGCTAATAATTCACCTTTCCAGAGTACCATCGATCATCTGACGTCATATTTCGTCATAATAACCTTAGCCACTTGTAAGATGGCGTCATAATCATTACGTCATAAACGATTCTATTTGGCCCGTCTTTAACTCTTAATATCCCGACACGTTGTACGAATTGTATGTCTCTACTATTTAGGAAACATACTGTTGATTATTTTGATGGAAGCTATTGTTGCCATAGGCAGCAGCAGCGCCCAGTCAAATTAGCTCCAAAATATTCCATAGTTTACTTATATAGTTTTCTGGAGATTGATAGTCAGCGATCGATCGATCCCAACATGAGCGAGGTGTGAGTGGAACTTAGATATAGGTGTGTGGGGCATGGCTGAAAATAGAAAGGTCCATTGTTTCGCTATAATCTTCACCGATGTAACTATTTTAATTTATTTCCAGTCAGTTGAAAGTCCACCACCAGAGGATGAAGAGGAAGAAGAAGAAGAAGAGTAGTAGTGTCGGGATACAAATGATACCACCTCCCTCAACTGGCCGCCGTTCGGCAATCCGTGGCCCCCAGCGCCCTCTCAATCCCTGGCCATAGGGTTGCATGTGGTTGATCTAGGCCTCTAGATGGAGGCCCAGGGTTGCAGGTGGTTGGGGTATGCCTCAAGATGGAGGCCCCCACGGATTGAGAGGGCGGTGGTGGGGGGGGGCACGGATCGCCGAACGGCGACCAGTTGAGTGAGGTTGTATCATTTTAATCCCGACACTAATACTAATGATACCACTGCCCGGCCACACGGCCTGCCGGATCCGTTGCCCCCACCGCCCTCTCAAGCCGCGGAGACTACGGCACTTGTTAATTAATTATGACGTAGGCATAAACGGTTGATTCGATTTTAACACTGCACCTTGAATTCCCGGAATCAATTCCAAGGTAAGTATAGCGGTAAGCTGTTTGAGTTTTGAAACTAATGTGTCTGATAGATGTTGCTTCATCTCACCAGAGAGTTTCAAAACGCATAAAAAGTCGGCAGTACATAGATAAAGATGGGAGGAACTTAGCTAGACATGAGCGGGGCTTAGCTTGAACAGGATCCCTAAATGTATGTTGTTGCATACCGCTCACGTCCCCTTATCTTCATATTGGTCATGATCTGGGCATTATCATAGGAGATGTTGTTTGGTCCCAATGAAAGATGGATAACCAAGGTAAGAAGAATATTGGCTATTGAGTACTGGGAGGGAGAAAGATAAAGTGCGAGAGAGAGAGAGAGAGAGAGAGAGAGTGAGAGAGAGAGATGGTGAGAGGGAGGGAAAGCGATCTCAAGATAGATACATGGACTTCGGGAACAGAAGGGAGATGATAGCAGGGGAGAGAGAGAGCGAGAGAGAGAGAGGGGGAGGGGAGGGGAGGGGAGGGGAGGGGAGGGGAGGGGTGAGGTTAGTGAGTGAGTGAGTGAGTGAGTGAGTGAGTGAGTGAGTGAGTGAGTGAGTGAGTGAGTGAGTGAGTGAGTGAGTGAGTGAGTGAGTGAGTGAGTGAGTGAGTGAGTGAGTGAGTGAGTGAGTGAGTGAGTGAGTGAGTGAGTGAGTGAGTGAGTGAGTGAGTGAGTGAGTGAGTGAGTGAGTGAGTGAGTGAGTGAGTGAGTGAGTGAGTGAGTGAGTGAGTGAGTGAGTGAGTGAGTGAGTGAGTGAGTGAGTGAGTGAGTGAGTGAGTGAGTGAGTGAGTGAGTGAGTGAGTGAGTGAGTGAGTGAGTGAGTGAGTGAGTGAGTGAGTGAGTGAGTGAGTGAGTGAGTGAGTGAGTGAGTGAGTGAGTGAGTGAGTGAGTGAGTGAGTGAGTGAGTGAGAGAGAGAGAGAGAGAGAGAGAGAGAGAGAGAGTATTACCTATATCCTACTTGTATAAGCATACGGGCGGCTAAAACGTCAGCTACATGCATGATAATATTCCGAGTTGTGGCTGGTTTCCACCGTTTTAATAACATTTAGAAAACTAAAAGGTTGCCGGTTCTGTAGCATAGGCCCAGCAAAACGAATGTTGTTGGGTAGATTATATCCCCCCCCCCTCCACCTTTTTCATTTGGCGTCCTCTATTCCTTGTTCCAATCTCCTGCCTGCATTTAGTTGATCAGATGATCAATTAAATTAAATTTGAAGAGATTGTCCCCCCTCAAATACTCAACATGCTAGATATTGGAGATTGTATTTCAAGAGAGAAAATCCCTAGAGATTTAGTCAACGCACGCCGTGTTTATGGAAGGCTGTTTCATTTGATGCGCTAGCACATGCGAGATTGTCTCCAGAGGGAAAATCTCTAAACACGCTTCATGTCCTGGCGAACAAAACGGTCATGGCCAAAGTTTCTGTGATTCATATAAAGCAGGGATTGCATCATATCAGCTCCGTGTCAGATTAGTTTTTCAAAATATTAACCAGCTGATCGTCATGTCCCAGACTTCCAATCACAAAACAATGATATATGTAAGATGTTGTGTAACTAATTCGATAAAATCCCGCTGTTACCACAGTGATCAAGAACTCCCAGTCAAATTAGCTTCAACATTGTCGACAGGGTAGTGCTTACATTGCATATATTTTGCATTGGGCCTTCTTGAGTTCAAATGGTTAAAGTGAATAAGAATCACGCTGCGAATACATGTATAAGTTTGATATGATTTATTTGATACGTTTTAAGGTGTGTTGCCAAATTCGGACCTAATGCATGAAGAATCTCGGGCTATATCCACAGAGTCTGGTTTTGTCGGAGCATAGGTCCCAGGTTATTTTCAAAATGTCTATGTCTTGAATGTATATGTGGGTTTGTCCAATGTAACAAGTGTGTTCGAACATGCATTTCTTGACGTTTGTTGCTATGGGGTTCCTATAGGGCTATCAATTACTGAGACACACACGGCATAGTCATTGTGGATAAGAGGGGATTGCCCGCATTAAACGGAGAAATCTGATGTGCCACTCAAATATCAAATTATGTCACTCGATAGCGGACATCACAATCACAATGCCTATAGTTTTGTCACTAATATCGAAAAATATGTCACGATGGAAGCTGTTGGCGTGCTGCATATGGTAGCAACAGACCGACTTCGACTTACAATTAATTTGCTGCTTAAATATTCAATAGCGTAACTGTAAAACTACATTGGCGCTTAGATTCTACCAATTCGGGTGTCCATGTTATAAATCGAGTCCAACATGCGTAAAAAGTGGGCGGAACTTAGCTAGAAATGGGCAGGGCATAAATAGAAATGGATTCTTCTATTACGTGAGCGTTGTAGGCTAGTTGGCGCATGCAGTCCCATACATGTATGCACGTGTATGTGTGGCGAGTTAAAAAAAGCTGTTGAGTTATGGCTCTACTCAGGATGTCTATGGAGAATTCAGATACTTATGTACATTTGTGTTTCACTTTTTCCAGGTTCACAAAGATAATCTGGAGAGCTATGTAGCAGAAGTAGCGGGAGGCACTAGTTCTACTTCCCAGGAACGAGGTCTGCGAACAGGAGTTGAGAATTTGTCTGTCTCAGAAGGTAGAAGAGGTACTGGACGAGCACCAACTTCAAAATATACTACTCTGAATGATATGTTGAAGAGCGGGAATTGTAGTCCATTAGCACAGAGATTGTTGTCAGAAATGATACCCAAAGACATAGCATTATCGAAGAACGTCTTACAGAGAACAGGAACTGTAAGTGTATCTGTATGGTGTAATTGCATTTCAGCTTGTATTAAGTGTTCTACGTGTGTAATCGTTTAGATCAAAAATGGTATTTATCAACTAGTTGCAAATTCTTTCCTTTTCGTTTTTTTTTGTAATTTAATAATATTAGGTAAGTTGTATAGCAGAGGTTGAATGCTGATTGATTCTACTTTCTGATCAATAAATTACATTCAATTTGACATGAGTTCCCGCTTGGACGTCAATTCACCTTTCCAGAATATCCTTCTATCAGCTGACGTCATATGACGTCATACTCAGCTAAGTGGCGTGTTGAATGACATCATAATCATTAAGTTAATACGTCATAAATGAGTCTATTTGTCCCGTTTTTAACTCTTAATAGTCTGACACCTTTTAGGAATTCTATGTCTACTATTTACTAAGCACTGTTGAATATTTTGAAAACTAATTTGACTGAATGCCATTGCTGCCCTCGGCAGCAGATGGCAGCAAACAGTGAGTGCCCTATCAAATCAGTTCCAAAATATTCAATAGCTTACCTGTATAGTTTTCCGGATATTGATAGTCAGAAACTTCAGAAATCGATCGATCTGCGAATTTTAGACTGGGACACGTGATCGATCGATCCCAGCACGAGCAAGGTGTAGGTGGGGCTTAGCAATGGATAGGCTGGGCATAGCTAAAAATGGAAAGGTCCTTTAATTGTTACCTAGTTGGCGTAAGACAGATGTATGTCGACATACGGGCAGAATTCGATTTACGTCATCTGCTTAATAATAGATCCGTAGCCCTCGGTGGCCAATCATTGCTCCTGGAACTGTCCTCGTAATATGCATCTGGACACCAGATGAGGGCTTGCACTTGGTATGAGCGGCTTAATAACGCAGTAAATGGTCTTTAAAATAGTATTGTAAGGGAGCCACTTTACCTTTCTTGAATCAGATTTAATGATAATGCGAGAGCGAGAATTGTCACTTTTAGACTGGGACACGAATTGCGAATTTTGGGCTGGGACACGAATTGCGCATTTTATACTGGGACACGAATGACCAATTTTAGACTGGGACACGAATTGCGACTTTTAGACTGGGACACGAATTGTCAATTTTAGACTAGGACACAAATTGCGAATATTAAACGAGTTCCAAAATGAATTAAAAGTGGATACAATTTCGTCCAGTGAATCTCATGTTACACATTCTTTGATGTTCTGGGGATAGAAAGCTACAGGATGCAATCGGGGCAATGGCAGGACGATGATGGAATAATGAAGGAAACTAAATACAAGAATTTCATATCAAATTCCTAAAATTGTCATACATTATAAGAATAAGTGAATAAGTGAATGAATGAATGAATGAATGAATGTTCAATGCAATATATTTAATGGCACCGTTCTATATTTTCCTGGCAGCACCGTGACTCATTAAGTGACCTTACAAAGGCATCTATAGGTGTGTTGGTCCCTCTGGCCGTTTCATTTTTTACAGTCCGTCTGTATTATGATTCCGTCCATATGATAATTCCTCCAGGTCACATCAACTTCCAAATCGATTCTTATGTGGTGTGCTGTAGAAACTCAGCAAATCATCCGGTTATTCACCAAAACTGTGTCAATATTGATTCATCAGATTTGCATCAAAATTGACTCCCTTAAAGCAAGGATTGGTTACGAGCACTCATTCCCCCGCTCAAAGCCCACCGCCCACAGCTCACAGGCCACCGCTCACCGCCCAGAGTTCACAACTCACAGCTCATATCACTGGATAAATACAGAATTCCAGTCAGCATGGCGGAGAAATCCCACACTCCTCCAACAAAGTAATCAAACATTCATTTCAATTCCCTGGACAATGACACTCGGCACTTGAACAAAAGAAAACGCTCTTATTCGCAACCCACCCATCACATTCCTTAACCCGTCTTGGTTCAGCTTAATCTTATACTGGTTAAACCTGCAAAATCGCACCGGCAGTGCTTATGAGTGGTGTACATTTGCAGGTGAAGAGAAGACAATTTTTGAAAATGTATCACTGGAATGACTGGCTCTGTAACCGAGCCAGTCATTCCAGTGGTAAAATTTCAAAAATAGTCTTCTCTTCGCCTGCGCATGTACACTGTCAAAGCAAAACGTGTCTTGAATACTAACCATTTAATGACCAAACTGGACAAAACATGTGGCAACAAAAAGTTATTTTTGAAAATGTATGTGGCAAATTCACACACACGCGCACGCACGCACGCACACACACACGCACGCACGCACGCACGCACGCACGCACGCACGCACGCACGCACGCACGCACGCACGCACGCACGCACATTGTCTTCTGTAAATGGGCACTTGCTGAGTGGGAATCGCAGTTATATTTGAGATATCTAGAGCGTTAAAGGGTTAATTGATATAGGTAGCATTTTTAGCGCTTTGAGGCGCTGTTGACACAAGAGGGGAAGTAACTTCTCACGCGTAGAAATTAAGTCACCTTTACACATCAAGACAATAATTCCAGTCAAGTACACACGTGATAATTAACATGCGTACACGCATGAATGCGCTCACACTTTTTCAAAGGAATGTCCAATAAGTCGATCTCATAACAGCCATACGGGAAGCACTATCATAAGAAATAGCGACAACCTCCACTCGAATAAATATAAAAGAATAAATACCAAACCGAAAATAATTGCGAACCATCGAAAGCATGAGCATAGTAAACAACAGTCCAAGGGAGAAAACCACCAAAGATTACTAATGAAAAACAACCACTTTACCTCAGTTATCTCCCATGAACATCAACCATAACACATGACAAGAAACGAGTTGAGACATGAACAAATTACACCTTTACTTAGCCTTCTAGCGTAATGTTTTCTATTTTCCCTGGTTTTAACTAACATTAGTGAGCTGCACACTGACGATTTCTATGTCTGTCAGCTGTCTCTTTGTCGTGTGTAGCCTGTCTGTCAACAACGGTGGCACGTGTCACCATTTATTCATATCTTAGAACCAACTTTGGTAGAAATATTCTTTTAGGCAGTATATATTGGAGCTGTGAAGTTAACGTGGCCAGGTCTACAAATTTGAGCTATGACTCTTGTTAAATTTTCGAGATATTGAACCCTATGAGAAAAATAAATTTATGGAACACTTTGTTAGTTGTTGATGGATTACACCAAATTTGGCAAATTTTTTCCTTTAGGAAATATTTAATTGATGAATGAATCTGAGTTGAGGCATTTGTTTAATATATTGACGCCTTGGTTGTTTTTTTCCATTTGTGCCTCTATCTGGCCTATATATATATATATATATATATATATATATATATATATATATATATATATATATATATATATATATATATATATATATATATATATATATATATATATATATATATATATATAGTAGTAGTAGTAGTAGTAGTAGTAGTAGTAGTAGTAGTAGTAGTAGTAGTAGTATTAGTAGTAGTAGTAGTGGTAGTAGTAGTAGTAGTAGGCCAACGACAGCAGTAAAATCAATAGCAGCAGTAGAAGTAACAGCAGCATCAGCAACATGAGTGCTGGCTGAGCCGCAGCCGCAATTGCCGGCGCCATCACATCCACCACCGCCACTACTACTACTACTACTACTACTACTACTACTACTACTACTACTACTACTACTGCCATATGCCGCCCGCCTCTGTCTGTTTCCTGCTTATGCATTTCGCTCACGTGGAATGAAGGATGTGGTAATTTTTAAATTGCTATAGCTGAATTGATATAACGGAAACATTTACTATCGATCCCATCAGTTCGAGTCTCGTCAGGCATTTCCTGATTCAATGTGTAGATTGATGGTTAGATTGAAGTAGGCAGAAATCTAATAGGCGGCGTGAAAATAGGCAGTCTACAACATATCAACGGTCCGCAAGTATGGCCTCAAACAGCGAAGCGATGTGAGTGGACATATGTTAGTACGATGGTCAATCTTAGGCTGTGTTCTCACTAGAGACTTAATCCAGAATAACTCCATGCTTCAGTATGGCATAATGCTATACTTCAGTATGGCGTTATTCCAGATTAACTCTAGTGAGAACGCAGGCTCAATCTCTAGTGGGAACACGGGCTAAGTCTCTAGTGAGAACACATGTTGTACAACGTCTCTAGTGAGAACACATACAACGTCTCTAGTGAGAACATGGCCCAAGTCTCTAGCTAAGTCTATAGTGAGAACACGGTTTAAGTCTCTAGTGAGGACACTGTCTAACTCTTGAGCAGGCCAACTAATTTTGGAGAGTCTAATGGATCTGCCCAAGGTGCCCAGGAATAATGAGTCGACACAAAGAACATGACCATTCTTGAACATTGCTAGTGTAAAACTCTAAGCTGGTGTCGGGACGAAGGGAAGGTGTGTTTAGAGGTGACGATAAGTGACTCAAACATAAATGTAAACAATTGCCATAGTTACAATACGATTGACGTCATTACAAGGAAATAAATAAAACAATGACCATCCAAATATCCTAGCGGAATAAATTCACTCGCTAACTATGACGATAAATTCAAGCGATCTAACTAAACCGGTGAAGCCATAACTGTAAACCCTCTATTCTTCGCTTGTTCAAGAATAATTCACCCCACACGTGTGTATAAATGTACGCTTGGGTGAGTAGTCATCAGTCTTTACCAGTAATACCATTGATATGCTGAATGTGCTAAAGGCAGCCGCAATATGAATGAAATAAGCCCGCCTGATTATATTGAAAATGATTTGATTAAAACTTATTGCGCCATGACAATAATTTCCAATCAAATTGTCTCCAAAACATTTAGCTAAAATCGGGCAAGTTATTAATAACTAATAACCCCTTAGATCATCTTTTCTAGAAGACAGCAGATCTTATAGCGTGGAATGTGTTGTATTCACTATATTCACGCATTCTGGGTCATTGGCTCAGGCGACTATTATTGCGCCATCGATCTATAGGGCTATGATTTAACCACTTTCAAGACGAATGCAGAGGCTTTATGGAAATATAATAAATAAAGAGCTGATTAGTTTGAACACTTTATAACCCAAAAGTTGTTACTGACATCGACAGCAACAACTTTGAGTCAAGTTGTTTTGAAATAATCTGTATAAATAGCTGATGATTATTTGTTTTCACACACTCCGGTAAGTCAAGTTTATAGGATGAAGTGTGTGATTGACTTTCATGCCGCAGTCAATAGGTCGACAATGGTCTAAAGGGGTGGATAGGGGGGGGGGGGTGGATAGGGGGGGGGGGGGGGGGACGGGCAGGCAGGTGGGGTTGATTAGTCAATTCCTTATAAAACTTGACCATTTAAAAAAATTAACCATTCAGTACCAGAATTTTGCACGTCAAGTATAATAATATAATCAGTGATCGACGATTCTTATCTACAATTCTCTATTCTCTATTTTATTGCTAAAAAAAAATTCAGGTCATTTTATCTTTATACACGCATACACGCGCGGAGCTGATCGCGTCTTCAGACCTGGTTTGTCCATCAAATTGCTCATGTGCCTAATACGCCTAATCGGGTGTCTTTCTCACTGAGCATTCATTATAAGCTTTCAATAGTAATAATAAAAACAGCTGATCGTGAATGCTCCACTAAACACTGCACCCGATTATGACCTGGTTAAAACCAATGGAAGATACTTGATGTTTTTAACCAATCAGATTGGACCGTTGGGATTTCCATTGGAGATTCCTTCACACAGTGACGGAGTTAAGACACTTATGCGCATCTTCCTCTTCGCAATGACAAAGTAAAACGCAAAAAGGCGAGAAAAATATTTTATTTGGTGCTGAAACAAATATAATACAAAGTGTAGGCTTTGTTTATACATCTAAAAAGGATGCCTATTCATAGATTGGCCATATTAACCCTAGCATATCCATAATTATTCCAAATACCGCGATATTAGTAGTTATCAGGTTCTTTTCACAGATACCGTTATCGTCATCCCAGTGCCACTACCGCCCAGCTCTAGTTGCCATAGGCAGCACCAGCACCCAGTCGAATTAGTTTCAACATATTCAGCACCTCACCTGCATAGTTTTCTGGAAATTAATTGTCATGATTTTCAGAGATCGCTCGATCCAACACGAGCGTGTTGTGGGTGGAGCTTAGATAGCGATGGGTGGGGCATAGCTAAAAGTGGAAAGGTCCATTGAAATAACACTTGCAGTAGGCTAAGTAGCAGTATAAGGGGCCCCTACAACTACTTAGCCCTGGACCCCAACTAGGCTTAATCCGGCTTTGTCAGCGATTTTGGGAATAATGCTTTCTTCGATGGCCAATTTTGTCAGGGATACTACATGTTTTGTTTTTCCTGCGCAGATTTTCATATTTCCATCCCATATGTTTTCCAAGAACCCTTGACACATTGGCAATTGATATCAGTTACGCTTTCTCCATCGGCCACTACTGTTTTCCTTGTTGGCCAATAAGCCCAGCTACATAATTTAATTGTCATTTGAGATTCTCTTATGGATGCTTACCTCATTCATTTGTCAATAATTCCAAGGACGATGATCCATTGGTCAATGGAATCAGGTATGCTTGCCATAGTAACCCATACAATGGTGTCTGTACTCAATTGCCTGTGTAACACGTGCCTTGTTAATAAATAATCTCTGGGATGTATGCATCATTGGTCAAGCATATGGAGTGCTCTTTGCGAATTGATAAATGGCAGCCATTGGCCCATTGTCCAATTTTGTTATGCATTAAATTCCTCATAAATTAATAAAAAATCAGGCAATTATTATGACCATGGGACCATTTATTAAAGAGACATGTTTGACGATTAAATGGATAACGAGACTGGGTTCTGATGCCGGCGACAATGTAATAGAATAATTTTAGCCATCGTTCAGAATGGTCTTGTAGTATTTGGTGGTTATGTTTGAGATAGGAGATAATATACCTAATTGCTGATTGTTGGTTTACAGGTGGTTGGGATTATTGAGAGAAAGCACCCACGTGTCTGTGTTGGCCACCTCGAGCGTATGCGAGATAATAATCCTAACCGAGCCTTATTCTTTCCTACTGACAGACGCGTACCACGCTTAATGATAGCAATGGGCGAATGTCCACAAGGTACGTATTACATGCCTGCTTACGCACAGGGACAAATGCGCATGCAATTCGTATTCGCACAGCCACATGTGTGCATGAAATAGTTCTGAAGTATATTTAACTAGTTAGTCTCGCCAATGTTTGAACGTATCTAGCTAATATCAAGTTTTAAAATTGTAATTTTAAAATAACTATGTGGATAAGATGTTGACTATTTTGAAACTAATTTAACAGCTATACAGATACGCTGTTGCTTATGTTGGAATTAATTTGGTAGGAACCTATATCAGTAACAGCTCCCCACCCAATTGAGATTTCTGCCAAAGGCTTTTCCCGGCAATCCACTAACAAAATTTAACTAATTTGCAGCTTGCTCTATTCCACTGCTATAATAATTTGCATCCAGATACTTAGTGGAGCAAAGCAGTCAAATTAGTAGACTTATTTGATACAAATGATTAGTTTCATTTCAGGTGTTCAACAAAATGCAGGCGCTTATGAGACGATATTATATATGGCAAACAACATAGAGTGGCCGGATTCTTCTTACTACGCTAATGGGTCTGGAAATAATACAGCCATGATGGATTTTATCATGTTTAACCCTCAAATTTGTTAAAAACAGTTCAATCTTCACATAGAAAATGTCCATTCATAGACCAAGTGAATGATAGAGTTGAGAATTTCCCACAGGAATGATTAGAAATGACGAATTATTTTTTTATGTATAGAAGATCATTTTGGAGATTTTGGAAATAATTTGACTGGGAACTGCTGCTGCAATCAGTTTCCAGTCAAATAATTCAAAAGTATTCAAGAGCTTTTCTGTATATGTGTCATGAAATTGAATCACATTTCAATCAGTAAAAATTATTGCCCATGTAACCTAAATTTATATTATGTTATAGTAAGCTGGGTAGCAGAATTGGATTTTCCGGTGAAAGAGAAACAGAGACGAAAGTGATTATGATTGAGAATAATGTGGACAATAGCGAGTTTTCAAAACAGGTAATATATATACTGTCACCAGGAAATGTGTATGTACAGCCACCCTACACTACTTAACACTGGGTAATATAGTTGAGTCCTCTTTCTAGGGGCACCAGGTAATGCTTAATCAGCCGTCTTACTAGGGTCACCAGGTAATGATAACGCAGTCACCAGCTGATATATATATATATATATATATATATATATATATATATATATATATATATATATATATATATATATATATATATATATATATATATATATATATATATATATATATATATAGATAGATATATAGATAGATATCCAGGCACCATACCATGGGCATCAGGTATTAATAATAATAGAAATAATAGATGTACCCCACTAGTTGCATACACCAGTATATACAGTCACTCCCACTAGTTGTCCCATGCCTTTCCGATCCAAATTTGCAAAATATGGTGTTTGCAGCATTTGAACCATACAGGCCAGAAATGACACACACTTTATGACAGGTAAAAAATTATGTTGATTGTTTAAAAAGAGAAGTAGATGTTGCTGCCTAGGAACATGTTCCATTTAAATTATTATCAATTATTCACCAACTTTCATCTATTCTTTCAACTATTAGTCTCGATAACAAAATAAAACCATTGATTGATGCACGCACGCACGCACGCACGCACACACACACACACACACACACACACACACACACACACACACACACACACACACACACACGCTGTGCATGCATGCCGCTACGTGTGCCAAACGTGCATATCTGTGAACGAATGTACATACACATGCACAAACAAGCAAATGCAAGCAAGCAAGCAGGCACACATATGTACACACATACGTATGCACAATATCCAGTATGATATATATGTTATGTATATATGTCTTGGTAGGCTCTGTCCTCTGTGCATCACTGGCTGCCCTGGAAAATTCCTCAGGATGAGACTGAAAAGCGAAAATACTTAAGCAATCTGTGTATCTTTACAATCGATGGTGACTCCACTCTGGATCTTGATGACGCAATATCGTGCAGGCCCTTGGGAAATGGTATGGAATTCATATCATTGTTCACGCTACTCACAGTAGCCATTATTCAAGGGAGTGGCATGTGATACTGGATATACAGATAATAATGGACCAAGTTCCAGGCACTATAGTGTTTCCACTTAGCTGGCTTTGACAGATTTGCTAAATATTTGACAGGCGCAGAGACAGAAAAACTGACTCATGCTAGTTGGTGAATAGAAGGATGCATGGGTCGATGGATGTATGTATGGATGGATGAACGGATGGACGTATGACAAGACAGATGGATCGACGGACATATAGATGGATGAACGAATGGGTGGGTGAATTGACAGACAGATGTACGGCTAGACAGATGGACATACAATCGGATAGATGGATGGACAGAGTGCAAGATGGATGAATGAACGGATGGATGGATGTGTGTGGCGATGTAGGAATGGGTAAATGGATGGTGGGTGGATACGCTTATATCTCATGACTGAATTTATTGAATAATACGTAATCTGGATTCTGCACTCCCCTTTGTTAGATCTGCATAAGGATGTATACATTGGGGATTTTCTATTCGCAATGTACACTACACCTCATAGATACGGTATCATGTTTCTAAAACAAAAACAAAAAATATCTTTATAAGAAATGTTCTCCAATGACTTCCAATCCAATTATGTTCAACAGATTCAACAGTACGTTTTTATTTTAGGTTCTGTAGTCCTGTATAGCCTGTATAACGTTTATCCATTGCTGCTGCGATAAGCTTTATGTAGCTCTGTATGGAGTCAGTGTATACATTGCCGATGTTTGAATCTATGTATAGATTTCTGTATGAAGTGTATGCACTGCTGATGTTACTATCTTTAGGTAGGCCTATGTGAAGTCAGCGTATGTACTGCTGATGTTTGAATCTTTATGTATGTCTATGAAGTCAGTGTATACACTGCTGATGTTTAAATCTTTATGTATGTCTCTATATGAAGTATGTTTATACATTGCTGATGTTACAATCATAATGCAGGCCAATATGAAGTCTGTGTATGCACTGCTGATGTTACAATCTTTATGTATGTCTATGTGAACTCAGTGTATGCACTGCTGATGTTACAATCTTTATGTAGGGCTATGTGAAGTCAATGTATGCACTGATGATGTTATAATCTTTATGTAGGGCTATGTGAAGTCAATGTATGCACTGCTGATGTTACAATCTTTATGTATGTCTATGTGAAGTCAATGTATGCACTGCTGATGCGACAATCTTTATGTATGTCTATGTGAACTCAGTGTATGCACTGCTGATGTTACAATCTTTATGTATGTCTATGTGAACTCAGTGTATGCACTGCTGATGTTACAATCTTTATGTAGGGCTATGTGAAGTCAATGTATGCACTGCTAATGTTACAATCTGTATATAGGTATATGTGAAGTCAATGTATGCACTGCTGATGTTACAATCTGTATGTATGTCTATGTGAACTCAGTGTATGCACTGATGATGTTACAATCTGTATATAGGGCTATGTGAAGTCAATGTATGCACTGTTGATGTTACAATCTTTATGTATGTCTATGTGAGGTCGGTGTATGCACTGCTGATGTTACAATCTTTATGTATGTCTATGTGAAGTCAGTGTATGCACACTGCTGATGTTACAATCTTTATGTATGTCTATGTGAAGTCAGTGTATGCACGCTGCTGATGTTACAATCTTTATGTAGGCTGATGTTACAATCTTTATGTATGTCTATTTGAAGTCAGTGTATGCGCACTGCTGATGTTACAATCTGTATATAGGTATATGTGAAGTCAGTGTATACGTTGCTGATGTTTGACTCTTTATGTCGGTCTGTGAAGTCAGTGTATACATTGCTGATGTTTGAATCTTTATGTAGGTGTCTGTATGAATTCTGTGTATACACTGCACATGTTACAATCTTTATGTAGGTCTCTATGAAGTAGGTGTACACATTGCTGATGTTACCTACTTTGTACCTGAGAATTCAGCTCTTGACAAGGAAGCCGCGGGCAGAGGTACATGTGTGCATTTCGTTAATAAGCATGCACCAATGCTGCCTCGGTTGCTACGTGAGGATGTGTGTAGTCTGAATCCAGGTGTTCCCAGATTGGCATTTTCTGTCATATGGACGATATCAGACACAGGAAAGGTAAATCGTAGACACTTCAAATGCTTAATTAACTTTTCTGCTAGCCATGTTGGTTTTGTTGTGATAAAAACAACAAGAGAATTCCCAGGCAACAGTGATTCGATCTGTCGACACATTTTCTGATGTCATAATGAAAACACTTCACTAGGTAAAGTTCTCACAACCTTTAACCATCTTGAAAAATATCTGTCTGGCGTTTCAAGTCATTGAAAAACATTGAATATAGCTGGAATTGAGGTTTCCTTGAAAATCTCTTGAATTTGTAATTGTCCAACCCTTATGGCAGATCACTTCTTTTAGGCAAAAACAGAAGTAAAGTGACTCATTAATTTGTGTGTGTAGATTTCCTGTGGACTGAGCCTACATTGTCTGAGTAACTAGGCAATGCTGTCGGAGTAAATACTCTAGAATTGAATTCACACACAATGAAAGTACTTCAAATTACTTCCACAGTAACCTGCTTGCAAAGAGAAAGACTAAAGACTGGCTTTGAAAAGAAACCAAAGTGACCTCAAAGTTGAAAATATGTACCTTAATTTTCTAGTCGTCTGCTGTTTACACTTCAGCGTTGACTGCTATGTACATGAGAAAGCAGATATAGGAGCACGTTTTCTTGATAGTGTAGTTTCACACACGTTTATGAAGTATTGCTGTAGTTATAATATCATTTCTGTATAGTAAGAGGCGAATTCACTTTTCTCTCTGATAATCAGTAAATAAAACTAGGAAAGTGTTTTAAAAAAGTAAAGTCGGATAAATAGAAATCAAGTAACACCACAGGTCTATTCTTCTTTAAAATACCTATTCTTATAATAAGTATTTTATTCACAAGATTTGTAATTATTGAAAATTCTTGGAAATTCGTTTTTGTTGACCTTAAAAGTGTGAATGTGGCAAACGTGTACCAGTAATCATTTATGTGCCTTTGTTAAATCCACAATTTAATACACATTTCGAATATTCTGAAACTAAATTGACTTGGAGCTTTTACTGCCATAGATACCTTTTTAATTCATGAGAAGTTTAAGCATCACAATATTCATGTACAGCTGGTGATAGTTTTTAATGTTATAGTGAATGTAATGTTCATATTTATGATTCAATAGCTTCAGATTTATTGTTGCATGATTATGGTGTTATGGAGTCACCCAATTATGTTCATGGTTAGTTGGATGTTATAATGCTCTGCCTGCTGAGTTTCTGCAGGAAACATTTTCCATGGGGTTAAAGTCTGGACATGCTGAATATTCTAAAACAGTTCGGCTGAAAGTGTTTGGTGGCCACCACCAGCACGTTTCAGTCAAACATGTGTTCACAGTTTTAATGGAATTATTATCTCGTAGCTTGCAGCATTCAGGCAGTTACCACCAAAAACGCCCATCATCTACACCGCTGCAGAACTCTATATCATCAGCCGAGTAATACATTTTAGAACAGAATGCAAGAAAACATAGAATTAAAAAAAATATATGGCTGTTCAACATTGGAAGTCTTCTAATATCTGTTCATGTTCCTGTTCTTTTATTCTTGTATTTTTGCAGATAAGCGAGGAAAGGTTTGACCGCACGATTGTTAGTTCTTGTTGCAAATTTACCTTCGGTCATGCTCAAGCTGTTATTGATGAACCAGACAAAGCTTGGATGGAAGAAGAGTTTCCTCCCATCACTAATGGCTTTACTGTTAATGACATTAAACAAGCTGTCTTGTCATTAGATAAAGTAAGAGTGAGAGTTAATCCAAGTCTTACAAGTAGACCAATCCCAGGTCTATGCACTAATTGTGGATAAAATCCATGAAACAATCAGATGGGCAGCGACAAATCAGTACTAAATATACAATTAGGAAGGAAATGGTTTTAGAAACAAACATTCGTGTGAATTCCGGTTTCCACCATCCCGTCTCTTATATGATTTTGACCTTTGACCTTTCGACCCATATCAATAGCATTTTCCAATACATACCCAAGGGCAAACATCCTCCCAAGACTGGGCAAGATCACTTCTGTAAAACGTTAGTTACTGTGCCAGACGTTTTACATTTTAATGGCATTGACCTTCACGATTCTAGGCTTATCTTCCCACATAGGTCTGGTCAATATCACTTCAGTAGAGATATGTGGTAGGGGCCACATGCAGACAGACAGCTACATATGCAAGTACACATGGAGAGCCAGACACACATATACTCACATGCATACATCGCTATTGCAATAGTCATGTGGCACTTCATGATGAGACTAATATTTAGTTATATTAACACCATATATTCTATTGCTATTGCATATCTTATTAAATTGTATTAAATTCCTGAAAAGATATGCGATTCCTTATGCATTGCACCATAGATTATCAGGATTCCAACGACAATCCACAGGCGATTCCCAGGACTAACCATTGACGATTCCTGTAGCTAACCATAGGCGATTACCATGACAAAGCACACACATTTCTGGTGAATAACGATAGACCTCTCATGGCTAATGATAGATTATTCCCATGACTAACCACAAACGTTTCTCAGCAATAAAGTATTACCCACAGAGGATTTTCACGAATTTAATCAGTCAGTTTGCCTTAACGCTTAGGAGGTTATAGATTTACTCCTCTCAAATTAAGTTTCCCTTCTTGTTCAGGATGTCATGAATCAAGTGTTATCTGAATATTTTGCTTATATTTATCTAGATAGCTAAGAGTCTTCGCCAAGTACGGCTTGCTAAAGGAGCTATAAAATTGACTCGAGTAGGCCTGCAGGATGCATTAGACCCTGAAAGTGGCCTCCCAACATGATTTTCTGCCTCCGAGCCTACTGATGGGAATGAGTGAGTCAAGTTTTTATACATCAATCTACCAATCCATCGCCTATCCAACTATGTGTCCATCCGTTAATCTGGACATTCATCCATCTGCCATACAACCCTCCATCTCTTACCATACCTCCATCCATCCATCTGAGCATTCATTCATCCATATTTCTGTCCATCCGTCCGCCTCTCTTTCCATCCATCCATCCATCCATGCATCCATCCAGTATACTGTTCATCATCGGACAGGCATATACGCTGAGGAAGAATTACTATCTATATATTTTGTAGGCGATATATATATATATATATATATATATATATATATATATATATATATATATATATATATATATATATATATATAAATATATATATATATATATATATATATATATATATATATATATATATATATATATATATATATATATATATATATATATATTTATATATATATATATATATATATATATATATATATATATATATATATATATATATATATATATATATATATATATATATATATATATATAACAACGACGCTGCTCTAAGTATACACATATTTCGCAACTGTCATCACAATTAGCGATGTACTATTGGCAGTGCAGGCCATATTAGTAGTGGAGAATATGTGTTTGTAGCAAATACTTCAGGCGATCCTGTAGGAGCGAGGCACATTTTTTGGCATCAGGATAAATGCCAGTGCGAGTTAATCTCATCTATAATCACGACCAAACCAGATGGCAGCATGTGGTAGATGCATCATCTTCGCTTTATGTATCGTACTCAACCTCTGGGCCAGCAACATAATTCTGAACCAGTAGTTACCGACGGTATCCACAGTTTCAGATACAAGCTCATCCCCTAATGGCTCTAACTGGTGAAATAATGTCGTCTAACTACAATGACAGTCTCTGTTGCTCAGAAATTCAGCTGTTGGACATCATTGCGTGCTGGCTAAAATGATTACTATTATGATGACCAAGGTATAACTCAAGAATGGACCTGAGGAAGCTGAGGATTTCGGCTGAGGACAAGACACAGTGAGCAAAAGCGAAGAAGGACTCATTGCAGCTGTAGGATGTTTCTACGACTACACCTGCAGAATACAGCAATCATACATACGATGATCAAGGTATAGTTTGGCTTCTAACTGAGATATATGGGACTGGATAATTTCCACCATACAAGGTATCATACCAGAATTGCTGGAGGTTATACCATAGTGAAATCAATATGACTAGCGGGTATCGTCTTCAATTGTATTGTAATAGGTATGAGTTGATCTATTTTGAATCAATAATTCTAACCAAATGTGCCATATATATTATGATGTAATATATATGCTATTCAATCTTTTAAAAATATCTTCACTGAACGCTGCTGTTGAGCCTTTTTAATTTTTCACTTTAGCTTGATTGAAGAATTCAGTCTGTTAGCTAATATGGCAGTAGCGAAGATAATTAAGGATGCATTTCCCAAAAATGCACTTCTCCATCGCCACCCGTGCCCAAAATCAAGGATGCTGACGGCCATGGAGAATTTATGCAAGGCGATTGGAATTTCCATGGACACACGCTCTTCTGGAGCCATAAATGTAAGAGTAAATTATATCTAGATTAGAATTTATGTATGTATGTTTCATTTTCATTACATTTAGGTGGAAATTGATTGCAGTTGTAGCTTTCTGATTAAACTATCATATTTCGCTTTCAGCAATAGTCACCGTCAGGAATATGCTAACTATTATTATCCGGTGTCATTAGTTTTCATATTTGTCACAGGCAATTACAATTAATATAGTTTACAAAAGTGTATTTGTAGTGGGATACCAGCGGGACAACAGCATACAACATTCAAGGTGGAGGTGAATAGTATCATAGACTGAGCTATCCATCTGCTTAATAGACGGATCCATTTCTAGCTATGCCCTGCCAATATCTAGCTAATATCCTCACAATTTTTGCGCATGTTGAGATCGATTTATAAACCTTGAACACTGGATTATCAGAATCCCATTTTCACTGCAGTTTCAAGATATTCAACAGAATGTTTATTAAATCGTAAATTCATCAAAGACAAACGATGTGTACACTTGGTGGACGTTATCAATGATTAGGACGGAGCTAGATACGTCATTCATTATGCATTTTGATTGTCATATCAGCCCACATTAATAATAATGTCATTTACTTGAGTGACAGATCCGCGCAATTCAAAATAGACCTTTCTATTTTTAGCTATTCCCAATCCATATCTAGCTAAGTTCCACCCACAACTGGCTCATGTTGGGATCGACCAATCTCTGAACTTCCTGACTATCAATTTCCAGACAATTGTACAAGTAAGCTGTTGAATATTTTGAAACTATTTTGACTGGGTCCTGTTGTTGCCTATGACATTAATGGCGCCTAGTCAAAATAGTTTCAAAATATTCAACTGCAGGTTTATTAAATACTAGAGACATACATTTCGTACAATGTGTCAGACTATTAAGAGTTAAAGACTGGCCAAATAGAATCATTTATAACATAATGATTATGACGTCATCCTACACCCGTCTTACCTGATTGTGATGTCATATGACATCAAACTTGGAAAGGTAAATAGGCTAGAGAATCAATCGGCTCCGGGATTAGACTCCGCTAAATCTTTAGTAAGTCTTACATGTACATGTTTTACTGAGGTTTGGGAACCAGTAAGATGTATGCATTTTGTGTAATGTTCTTTCACACAATAGTAATCTAATATTTGATTTCACTGAAACGTTATTAGAGTGTGTTCTGTAATGTTGCTTTGCAAGCTGTGTAATAATACAATATGTAATCACTTTGAACATTCACTTCCTTATTTTTTAACTGGATTATCAGCTCCTGTTTCAACAATAACAAACAATAACCAAAATAACGACATTAGCAAATTTACTATGTAACCCCATAGCAGTGAAACCATCTATCTAGCTAACAATCTGCTTACAGAACTCATTGGTGAGGTTCTCTGAAAGTGGCCTCTATTCAGATGGACGAAAACAAGTACTGCTTGACATGATTGTCAAATGTTTTCAGGTATGATATCAGTAATAGTAAATCCTTTACAATGTATAGCATATTCTGTTGAATATTCTAAAGGTAATATGAGTTGAAATGCTGCCTTAGCAAGCACTAGCCACTAGTCATATTAATTTTTTTTAATTCAACAACATTCCTTTTCATTGAAGTATGGGGAATTTATCAGGGAACTGGTAACTCATTCATGACTATTACAGCCAAAACTGGCCTCTGTAGTGGTATTGTGGAATGCCCATTTTCAGGCCATTAGAAGACAATCTTTTGAAAATATACCACTGGATTCCAGTGGTAAATTATCAAAAATAGTATTCTCTGGCCTGCGAATGGACATTCAATCAGTAAATAGTTTGATTTTTTAACAATTTTAGTCATTAAAGGGTTGACTTTAGCCAGACGTTTTAGCTGTCCTTGCATTAACTTAACCTTTTAAGGACGAAGCTGGCCAAAGCCGGCCTCTGCAGCGGTCATGGAGAATGTCCATTTGCAGGCCAAGAAAAGACTATTTTTGAAGCTGTCCTTGAATTACCTTAACCTTTCAGGGCCAAAGCCGGCCTCTGCAGTGGTCATGGAGAATGCCCATTTGCAGGACAAGAGAAGACTATTTTTGAAAATTTACCACTGAAATTACGTGCTCGATAACTGAGCCAGTCTTTTCAATGTTGAATTTTCACAAAATTGTCTTCTCTTGACCTGCAAATGGCCATTAAATAAGTAAATATTTTAATTTTTTCAACAAATTTACTCACTGGAAATAACTGGCACGTAACTCGGTGCACTTTCACTGGAATACCTGGCACATAACTCGTCAGTTATTCTTGTGGTGCCCTTTCACTGGAATAACTGGCTCGTAATCATCAGTTATTCTTGTGGTGCCCTTTCACTTGAATACCTGGCTCGTAACTCGTCAGTCATTCTTGTGGTGCCATTTCAATATGCTATTATCATCACCTGCAAATGGACACTGGCTAAGCAGAGACGTGACTTATCTTCAATGTACAATTTATGGTAGGTTCTGCCATGTTTGTTCCTGGATGTAGAGACGATGTTACGGTCAATCCAAATGAATGGTAGGGGGGGGGGGTAGGGATGGTGAGTGCTGTGGAATAATCCCAGGGTTAGAGTTTTAAAAATAGGGAACTCAGTTTGCATATGGTTGACAATGACAACATCAGTGACCTCTCACGAGTATGAATCTATTGATACTTAGAATTTGGAAACAGCAGCAGCAGCCACAACAGTAGCAACAAGAACAACAACAATAGCAGGGCGAAAAGCATCTGTACCACCATCATCACTATCGGTGTGTGTGTGTGTGTGTGTGTGTGTGTGTGTGCGTGCGTGCGTGTGTGTGTGGGTGGGTGGGTGGGTGGGTGTGTGTGTGTGTATGTGTGTGTGTGTGTGTGTGTGTGTGTGTGTGTGTGTGTGTGTGTGTGTGTGTGTGTGTGTGTGTGTGTGTCTATGTGTGTGTGTGTGTGTGTGTGTGTGTGTGTGTGTGTGTGTGTGTGTGTGTGTGTGTGTGTGTGTGTGTGTGTGTGTGTGTGTGGGTGTGTGTGTGCAAGCATGCATGCACATGGTCGTGCATGCTTGCGAGTATGTGTGAATGCAGCTTGGCATGAGTTCGGATGTGCTGTTGTGTAAGCGGGCATGCATGCTGGTGTGCAGGCAGATGTTGATGCTTGCATGCATACGTTGGTGAGTGCGTGCATACAATCTTATAAACCATTTTTACACTCTAGTGTAGCTTGTGACGTCATCTCACTGGAATATTAGACCACCAATCCCCCCCACCCCACCCCCGTTTTTCCCGTCTAAAATTATGTGCTCACGTAATCAATCAGAATCAAATATTTTTGGTAGGAAAAAGGGGGCGTGACCTAATTCAGATGTGACAACATCACAGATCACAGAATCTGCTCTCAACCAATAAGATTTGTGGCCAGTGTGCCACCTGTATACTCCAGTTATCTGCACTATGTGGACGGATCCATTTTTAGCCAGGCTCCTCCCATTTCTAGCTAATCTCCCCCTATGTTTTATGGCCCAATTATTGGATCCAGCCACTCTAATATAAGACAATGATTAAACAACTGGACTACCACCTCTATTTCAGCGTGCTCAGTATTTCTGTACTGCTAACCATCCTGATGAGACATTTTATCATCATTATAGTCTGAACGTGCCAATCTACACTCACTTCACCTCGCCTATTCGCAGTTACCCTGATATTATGGTACACAGGATACTCTCTGCAGCATTAGGTAATGTACCTGCCTGAGCTAATACAGTACAGTCCAGAAAGAAAGTAATCTGTTCTCAAGACAAAATAAAATGTAAGATTGAATATTTTAAACATAATTGGATTGGAAGATTTCAGCTATGTCTTCCTATCCAATTATGGCCACAAATTTAGCGGAGGATATATACATCACATTCAAAATTATACAGGCTCTCATGTTTCTATTTTAGTTTTGTTTTCTTTCTGTCTTCAATTTCCCTCCTGGAAATTGGTCCACGCAGGTTTTCAGTGAAATGAATTGACCAAGGTGGCGGCAAGCTTTGTAACAGAATTCTAAAGGATTAGCAGAGATCTTATTATGACATGTGCATGCTACGAACTGAGACTGCTAGACAAGAATAGATAGATAGATTTATTCACACAATAGCCCATTTGACCCTTGAGTGCAAATGGTTACACATAATGTGATATGGCGGACAAATCAACTAAGTGCATTACAATTTCAAGAACATATTCATTCTCATATTTTATATGTTATTAAATCAGTAATGTTCGCAGGCTAATTTGGTTCATATACATCTGGACCACCGCGCCAGCCGCGGATCCATTAATGAACCATGGGTCGATTTCCTTAGCAGACAAAGGGACACAACTCGGTATTTGGGGCTACAGTATCAAAATGCTCAGGTGTGCTGTCCACGGAAATCGCCCGTAATCCATCAACAGACCGAGGCTGGTCACACGATAGCCCGATTTGCAACTAAGATACTGATAAACGAAAACAACATCACCACGCACGCGCACACGCACGCAGGCACGCACATACACACACGCGCGCACATACACACACACACACTCTCTCTCTCTCTTTCTCTCTCTCTCTCTCACCCACACGCAGACAGTATAATGCCATTTCCAATATCACCACCCTTCGTTTCCAAATATGTTAAGTCGAAAGGGAAACGAAGAGCGGGATCCGGTCTAAGTATATAAATCACTCAAGGTCAACACTCCTCGCTTTCTAAATAGCGGGTCGAAAGAAAAGCGAGGAGTGAGACCAGGATGCACGCGCTCACATAATCACTTTCGCTCGCACACCTTCACAAAGTCATGCCTAGAAATTAAAATTGGGTTTTGAAACGTTGGTTTGGTTCTTTCGCATCGAAAGAGGACAACTCTGACACTCCATCACTGGAAACACTGGATTGTTTATCGAGCCAGTCCTTCCAGTGATAAACCATCAGAATAGTACCGCATTCTCCAACGTGACGGGGATGGTTTGACTGACTCCCCCATGTAATGGCATGAGGGCACTAGTTTGGCATTTATTTTAATAAATAACTTTCTTGGTTCCTCTTATCCACTTACTAATGCTCATGTCCATATACGCTCACGCGTTCTCGTGGTCATCCACATATACACGCACGCACGCACACACACGCACGCACGCACACACACACACAACAAAGGCACACTCACGCACGCACGCGTACATACATATCCACTTCCCATACATACAGACGCACATCTACATCCTCATACATCCGTATAATACAGTACAGTCCAGAAAGAAAGTAATCTGTTCTCAAGACAAAATAAAATGTAAGATTGAATATTTTAAACATAATTGGATTGGAAGATTTCAGCTATGTCTTCCTATCCAATTATGCCCACAAATTTAGCGGAGGATATATACAGCACATTCAAAATTATACAGGCTGTCATGTTTCTATTTTAGTTTTGTTTTCTTTCTGTCTTCAATTTCCCTCCTGGAAATTGGTCCACGCAGGTTTTCAGTGAAATGAATTGACCAAGGTGGCGGCAAGCTTTGTAACAGAATTCTAAAGGAATAGCAGAGATCTTATTATGACATGTGCATGCTATGAACTGAGACTGCTAGACAAGAATAGGCGCTGCAAATATTTATCTATATGTGCTTTCATGCATGCGTAAACACGCGCGTGTACAAATGAGGAACGGGGTTGGGCTGTATTTGTTGGTGGATTGTTTCTCTTCAATCAGATATTGCTGACAATAAATTGACTCCAGCCTGCAACAATGTTAATTCAAAGTTTCAAATGGCAGTCAAATCTATATTACCAAAGGTTTGATTGGTGATTGTGTTAGAGAGGGTAACTCTATTGAGGTCAAATCCAGAACAATTTAGATTTTGCTTTGAAATGTAGGCAGTATGTGCATGGCGTTTCTCCGTGTATTGAGTTAACCTTATGCTCCTTAGCTGGATGAAATCAACATTGAGGAATCCAGCTTTGGTAGCGGGATGAAATCAACATTGAGGAATCCAGCTTTGGCTATGCCCCGCCATCTCTAGCTAAGATCCACCCACGCTTTGACCATGTTGGGGTCTATCAATCGTTGCACACTCTAAATCTCAATTTCCAGAAAACTATAATGTAAATTGTTGAATATTTTACAAATAATTTAAAGGACTGTTGTTGACCGCCTCTCGCAGTAAGCGCACCCAATCAAATTAGTTTCAAAATATTCAGCAGCATGTTTATTAAATAGTAAAGACATACAATTCGGGTGACCACTACTTAGTCCGTCATCAATTAAATGTTTGTGAGAAACTTACATAATGGATTAGGACGTCATCCTACACGTCACATAGTTGATTATGACACCATATGATTGATGGATAAGCTGAAAAGTCCGTGCATTCACTTGATAGTCTTTTCAAGCTTGACAATGGGGAGCTCAACATCATTTTGATTGTGACATCAGGTAGAGTGGAATAACTATGATATTGTATGTAAAATATATAGAGTAAACCCTATCTGATCTCTTTGAACCCTGAAACTCCAGGTATTCTAATTATCATATACAGGTAAGGTCTAAATCTTAATGGCAGCATCATCTCCCAGAATTTGGGTCAATTTGTGTAAAGATAGTTAACACGGTTCATGCGCTGTAGAAGTTGTTGATATTTGGCCGGGTTCAAATTTTTCAGGGAAAATCATGTGGTTCAGAAATCATCAGCCACAATAGACAGGTGGTATTTTAATGTAGGATATATAACACGGTGGTAGGCCACAAATAGTCAACAAACAGGTGGTCGCATTATGTGGGACATGCACCATGATGGTCATTCACTAACCATCAGTCAGTAACGACTGGTTATCTAATACGGTAGGACATACAGCACGATGGTGGTTCACAAGCTATCAGTCACTACTAACAGGCATTCTCTTAATACAGGCCATACACCATGGTGGTGGTTCATAAACCATCATTCACCAGAGACAAGTGCCCACGTTATGTGGGGCATACACCATGGTGGTCGTTCACAAACCATCAGTCAGCAAAGACAAATGGTCACGTTATGTATGCCATACAACATGATGGTCGTTCACAAACCATCAGTCAGCATGGACAGGTGGTATGATAATGTAGGACACATCATGGTGGTGGTTCACAAACCAGCAGCCACCAAAGACAGGTGGTCTCTTAATTCAGGTAATGCACCATGATGGTGCTTTAAGCTTTTGAATCCAAGATGTAGATGCTCTCCTGATCAGTTTACAATTCTAATTACTTTTAATACACAATAGCTGTTTGTATAATTTGCTATTAACCATTTAAGCCTTCAATTTCTTCAAGAAAATTTCAACTTTCTCAAAGAAAAAATACATTTGCAGATCAAGAGAAGACTATTTTTGAAAATTTACCATTGGAATTACTCGTTCGGTTATTTCCAGTCATTCCACTGGGAGAATTATAAAAATAGTCTTCGCTTGATCTGCAAATTTACATTTCACAAGACCACTGTATGTGTGTTAAAGGGTTACGATAATAGGATGTCAATCTGAACGTAATTGTTAATTAGTTAATCCTTTGTATTCTTCATGTAGAGAAGTCTGCAGCACCATCTATGAGTTCTGTGGAAATGCAGAGATGTGCTCACCATTGCAATGATAAAATATCTGCCTCTAGACGTGCAGGCAATCTAGGCTATGAGCTGTACCTTGCCAAGTTCATCATGGTAAATGCACGCACGCATGCACGCACTAACACCTATGGCAATTTCTTTACATATTGGATCCTATGGGAAATATATGCATTTTTTTATTCTTCAACTGATAATTCGAAGCTTTGTTAGATTGTTGTTGTTACCAACATGTTTCAGGGTGGCGACTATATCATTGCACTTATAAATCCAAATTAAGAAAGAAATGAAAAAATAAAAAATAAATAAATAATAATAATAGCAATCACAGATTGCAGACCTTCACTTCTCATTTTTATCACATTGTAAATGGTTTTCAGATTTTCCACATATTTTCTATCACGTCCAGAGTTGTGGAATCCTAATCAATGGTCACACCTTTGCCATGTCAAACTGCGAAGTCAGACCAGTACATATGGAGATATCCACAGATCCAGAATGTGATCTGATCCGGATCCAGGCCATTTTATCCAGCTCATGGCAAAATGTTGGGGAATCCTCTAGCACATCAATTTCTGTCGTTGTGATAAAATGTTAGCCAAATCAGTGCAGTAGTTCCTGAGATATGTACAGATTCAGAATTTGATATGATCATGACCAAAGTCTGGAAATCCTATTGCATGCGATGTTCCTTTGGCAAGTTCCTTCAATGTGTTAAAAATGTGTACAAACCATACTTCTCCAGACACACAGTCAGAAGGCAGACACACACGCAAGGAGATGGAACAGATCGCAATACCCTCTTCCCTTAATAAGTTTGTTTAATAACATTGCTCATTCCATATGTTTCTAACATTTTGTAAATATTTTTATGGTATACTTGTGACCATCTACCTGGACACTGCACTCAATTTAACAATTTTCATACTAAGCTCACGGAAACATGGATCTGCAGTTGCTAATTCGGAAATTTCCTAATTAGATTCACACAATAATGTGGCATACTTTAGCATGTATGCATGTGGCTGCGTTCCTGTGGGTCTGAGTGCATCTATGTGTTCGTCTGTATGTAAAGTCAAGTGTGTATGTGGGCATGTACGTGTATGTATGTGCGTGCAGGTGTGTGTGTCCCACGCTCTATCTAAACATACTTTTCCGATATGGGGCAGACTGTAAGACAATAAAGGACCTCACCATGCAAGAGGATTTCCAAGTTCCATGAATATTTGGGAAACTACTGGTCCAGTTTGTCTAAGATTTTATCGCAATAGGATGTCATAACTTTGGGCATAATCAAATAAGTCATGGAAAATCTGAAAAACTGGAAAATCTGAAGTCGTTTTACAATGTGACTAAGACCAGAGCTCGAGAATGTGTCCTCTCTGATTGTTCTTGTTATTTTCTCAAGATGCTCAGGGTATTGAGGAGGATGCCATTGTATCATCTGTAAAGGATCGATCATTTGAGATCACCATACTGAGATTCGGAGTATCTAAGCGAGTGCCATGTGATGTAAGTATCCATACACAGTATATAAAGTTAATTATACTAATGGATGAATCCAGTTTTAGCCATTCCCCGCCCATTACTAGCAAAAATCCACTCATGTTATGCCTATTTATGGATCGATTGATCCCTGCACTCCACGAATCCAGATTTCCAGAAAACACTACAAGTAAGATGTTGAATATATTGAAACTAATTTGACTTAGTGATGTTGCTGTCAATTCGGTTTCAAAATATTCAACATAATGTTATTAATTAGAAGGCCTATAGCCGTATAATTCGTGGAATTTGACAGACTATTAATTGTTTATGATGGACTAAATTACATCATTCATGATTTAATTGAGTATGACGTCAGCCTATATATGACGTAGTTGAATTTGATGTTATATGATTGATCAATAGATTGTATTGATCACTTAGGAGCAAGCATTGTGCAGAAGGTTGATACTCTAATAGGGTCTGGCTTATGCTCGGATGATGTGTGTAGAAGACATCACTCACTGAGGTGTGCCCACGGAATTCGAGGCTGACGTAGGCAGAGGATATTGTAGAGTGAGATAGGCAGAAGATATTTTAAAGTTAGATAGGCAGAAGACAGACATGGATAACGCATACAGAATGAATTCTAGGTTGATGTAGGCAGAGGGCATGCCTGGGTGAGTTGTGCAGACATAATTCTATGGTGAGGTATGCAGAAGGCATACAACGGTGAGGTATCCAGACATAGTTTTAAAATGCATAATGATTATGAGTTATGTAGTAGGAAATTGACTTTACATGATATCATATATATATATATATATATATATATATATATATATATATATATATATATATATATATATATATATATATATATATATATATATATATATATATATATATATATATATATATACATATATACACCTGTGCAAATGTTAAGCACCACCCTATTTTTACGCACATGCGAGGGTATATTCATGTGCTATGAAGAAAGCAATAGCATAAACATTTATGTACCCATCCATCTTAGTGCAAGAGGTAATAATGCAACTAGAGGAATGCTGATTATGATGGTGGGGAAACACTGTATGTTTTTGTTTGAACTTGAAAACGAGGCCTGAATATGGTTACGTTGACACAACTGACAACTATTGCCCTACAGTTGACACACGTGGCTAGATTGTCATTAATGGTGTCTGAAAACGAAGTTTAACATCTGTGAACAAGTTTGAGACTGTCATTATTAATACCTGGTATCTCCACCTTTTGCCTGGATGACGGCCTGGACACGACGTCTCATGCTGGTCACCAACCGACTGATACGCCATTGTGGTATTCGTTGCCATTCAAGATGGAGTGCGTCTGTTAATTCCTGTAGGTTCCGCACAGGAGGATCCCTGCTTCTCACCATGTTTCCCAGAATATCCCAGATATGCTCAATAGGGTTCATGTCAGGGCTCCTTGCTGGCCATGATAGGGTTTCGATGGCATTCTGGCGGAGGTATTCATGCACAGCTCTAGCATGATGTGGTCGGGCGTTGTCATCCATGAATATAGGGTGGGTTCCAGGTGCATGATTTACAAAATGAGGGACCACAACTCTATCCAGTATGGAATCTTGATATCTTTGTCCATTTAGTGTTCCAGGTACAGTCAACAGATCCAGCTTACAATCAAATGAGATGCACCCCCATATCATAACGGAACCTCCACCAAATGGAACTTCCCATTGCTGGCTGAGCACTCTGCTGTTGGTGAATGGAGATCTCCTAACAAGGCGTACTAGGGCTCGATCATCACGGGAAGTAGTCTTCTTCGGTCTTCCAGATCTAGGCCTGTCCTTCACCTCGTTAGTTTGCTCATGTTTTGCAATCAAACGACTGATTACAGTAGGGTTGCACGATTTTTCGATTATTCGATTAATCGCGATTATATAATTCAAAATGATCGTGGACGATTATAAAATGAAATAATCGTATAATCGCCATGTTGAAATTTTTGTCAAGACACTTTTACGCTTGTGAAACTCTGCTCGCGTTACCAAGCATGGAAACAAACATCTGGCTATCAGCCGAATGTGTGAATGATTAAATAAACTAAATAAATAAATAACTGATTTGTTTGTATTGACTCAGGATTAGTTTTAGATGAATAAAGATTGTTCACTTGGTCGCTATTTGTCATTGTTGTTGTAATCACACACGCTTATCCCGCGTTCCCCATTCTCTGAATAGTTATGCGCTAACGGTTTTCTAAAAAAAAGAACTGATACAACAGAAATTCAACGCATTTTCTCACGTAAAAATTCTCACCGCCTACGCCTATGTTTAATGTATACCTCAAAACATCCCCGGGGAAGTGAAATTATTTGATTTGAGCGCCTAAATATTGCATATCCTTTAATAAAGGTCGTTTATTACATCAAAATTAATCCACAATTTGATATAAAATGGCGTCACGAATAAAATACAAATCACGTGATTCGCCTCCAATTGAAGTTTATTTTAGAGCGAGTACTCGGATATAAATATTCTGGAATCGGGGACTCGGAACTCGGGAATTTCTATATATTATCATTGCGCGATAGGAACTGCGTATTATACTGATCTGAATAACGGATACCCGTTTTATAAACTCCCGTTAGCGTATAATATCTCGCGAGAACACGCCGCCTCCCATCGCAAAAGATGCACTGGCTCGCCAACTTAAGAAGCCGGCTATATTGTCGTTCGTAATAATTCAATTTGGATCATTTAATGTTGATCGCCGTTACAAAATTGATGCGCATTTTCTCCCGTACTTGTTTGGTACACAACTTTGGCCTTACAATATATTTATAAGGAAGCTATTTAATCACGCCAAGACTGTTTTAAGCGCATTTTAGCTACAAAAGTGTGGAATAAACTTTATTATATCTTGAACATACGTGGCCTACTATTAGTATTAATCTAATAGGTGGTCGAGATTTACAAATCTGAGGCCTGTATTGACTTCTAGAGAGGCCGGAAATGTAACAGGGCAGAGATCTGTCTTAAGTCGACACACCCTGTGACACGATTGTTATTATTATACACGCGGGTGGGCTTCTAATACAGAGTTTTGCCGTTTTGAAACTGCTAAGAAATCATTGGAGCTCATATGTCAAAGTTAGGGGGTGGACTTCTATTAGAGCATAGGCTACAATTAAACGAAATACGTTACCTTCCATTGTCCGTCTAGAAAAATCTTGATACATTCCTTTGTTTGCAATCAGCAACTGGCGTATTCTGTCCATGTATGTATACCAATGTGCCCAACCCATAATCTTACAATCTGCAGTAGCATAATACCGTCCTCTAAGCAGCATTGATGTAGTTAATATAGTTCATGATTAATCGTATGATCGCGATTATTTTTCTTAAATGATCGCGATTATGAAAAGTGAATAATCGTGCAACCCTAGATTACAGTATGGTTAATGTTCAGCTGTCTGCCAATCTCTCTGCATGACATACCAGTGGTATGCATGCCTATGATTTGCCATTTCACACGATCACTTAACCTTCGTCCTGCCATAGCTGTTCACAATCAAGAGCTAATTCTCTCGGTACAAATAAACCACGGTCATGAACACAAAATTCCTAATCTTGTCGCCTAAATCTGTATGTAATGTTCTACACCTCAAACTGGACTTTTACATAACTGAACACGTGTGCTGTTTCCCGCCACGCACGGACATCAAGCGGCGTGAAGTCATGCATGCATGTGCATTTCGTACTTGGAATTATGTCAGCTAACGCGGGGACAAAAAGTATGGCAGCCTAGTTGTACCATCATGTTTCTACGTTCTATTGTTTTTGCTGGTGCTTAACTTTTGCACAGGTGTATATATATATATATATATATATATATATATATATATATATATATATATATATATATATATATATATATATATATATATATATATATATATATATATATATATATGATGTGATGTGAGTATAAATCTAGTAAAAAAAGAAAAAAGGTTATAAATCTATTATAAATTCTATCTAAATTTAATAATTTTTCAGATAAGTTATCATTCTTTACGAAATGTTATCCGCATTGTCTCGTCTTTCACTTTTGTATTTCCTTGCAGAAAGTATCACTAGAAGTGATAAGCTTCTCTGAAGAGAATGATGTTCCAATTTTGACTGTGAAAGCATCAGGGAACATACACAAGATTACGATATTCACCAAGGTGAAGGCTGCCCTCGAGACTATTCCAAAATCATTGAGGTGGAATGTAAAAGCGATAACCTTCTACTGAGCAGATATATGCAGCAACATCTCCCAGTCAAATTATGTTAAAAATGTAATATTCTTTACATCATTCTCTCTACATCATACATAATATATCGTTTCTGTAGCTGTTGTTCAATATCGGACAGTGCTGTGCGACCAACATGCTGATCGATTTTCAACTCAACATGTACAACCTGTATGGAATGCAATCATGCGAATGTATCTGCCCAAAAAGTTCTTATAAGACAGCATTTAGCTACCTTCCATGAGAGTCTCAATGAAACTGAGTGGAATTTGCTGTTGTTTACAGACAACTTTTCGATAACAATTTTTGAGTATATTGATCTGTTTAATAAAAAATAAATATATCTACGAGCGGATTCAGCAGGAAAAGTGTACTAGAATAAGTTACACATATCATGTGTACTAAAGGTATCTTTGGCGAGACCACGTTTGACATATCACTTCTTTAATATTGATCCATATGCAGGGCTGTGCTCGCTGTGACTGGAGTGACATAGATACAGTTGGCTTATCGCTTGCCGGAAATGAAAAAGTTAAAATCAGAATTCCCATTTTGCGCATTTTCAAATTTGCATTTCTTGCTTATTTCTTACTGTATGCTTGCACTATTTATATGTGTGCAACATATTTTGATTGTAGTTCCTCTATAGTATAACGGCTCTTAAAGTTGAGTTGACATATGGACAGCGTTAACTGTGCATAGGGAGAGAGATAGGGGGGGGGGAGCATGAGCGAAGAAGTGAGAGGGAGAAAAAGAGACTCTCATGCTTTCATCACTCTTTTGCCTCTCATTTCTCTCCCCTCTCTATCTTTCTCTCTTCGCTCTCTCTCTCTAGCCTCTAAAATTCACATTGCTAAAGATCATTTCAAATATCAGTTTTGTCCTGCTTCACCTTAAATGGGTTAAACCATATATGACGTTGGCAAAACTAAATATCTTGAACATGTTTGGATTTGTCTTTCTTTGAGACTGTTACCTTAGGTAAAACATTCCACTCAAAAGGAGTTTCAGATTTTTACTAGAGCGAAGGATGTAGTTATCTTTTAATGATACAACCGCTTCCGAGATATCGCTTCCGAGATGTCAGAGATGTTGCCGTTTTCTGATTCCCCAATCTATATGTATTTTAATATTTGCTTTTATTTGCTTTAATTTATGACATTGTGATAGAGACAGTAATCCAGTTGTAAGCAAATATATACACACATACTCATATACTTATATTGTTGCTATATTATTTCTTCTTAATGCTTTAATTGATAGCTTTCTTTTATTACACGTTTTTATAGTATAATGGTAGCGGATACTTTTATTTAATTTTCTATTTTAATATTGTATCATATAAGATTATTATCACTTTTAATTATATATATATGTATGCATGCATAATGGCTTCGATCGGTACCAATATGTATACCCTACCTTAAATAAACAATATACAATAAAATACTAGTGTACACCAAACGTGTTATGTTACCTATGTTATAGAAGCTGTTCTATTTACATTCAGATATTTGTTATTTAGAGATTTAATTGGTAAATTTGGTAAAAAAATCTAAACATTTCTTTATTGAAATAACCAATTATAACCAATTGCAGGCCAAGAGAAGGCTATTTTTTAATTCACTACAGGGATGACTGGTTCTGTGGTTGAGGCAATCATTCTTGTGTTAAAATTATAAAATAATATTCTCTTGACCAAATATGGACATTCCTCAAGACCACTACAGAGAATCGTTTTGGTCAGCTTCACCATGAAAGGTTTATCCAATCAGAACGCTGGAGAACAGAACATATTATTGCACATGCGATCTACAGGAGGCGCATTGGTTAGCTGAATATCAGGACTAGGCTAACAGATTTTCTAAACACATTTACTGTTCAAAATGTTGACACCTAAAATTGATGAATTCACTATTAGCTATGCACCGCTCATCTATAGGCAAGCTCCACCACCGCTTTGCCCGTGTTAGGATCGATCGAACCCTGAACTCCCTAAATGTCAATTTCCAGAAAACTACAGGTAAGCTGATGCATATTTGGAAACTAATTTAACTGGCTACTATTGCTACATAGAATGGTTATTAAATAGTAATGATATATAATTCATAGGATTGATAGAGTATTAAGCATTTATGACGGACTTAGATACGTCATGCATGACTTAATTGACTGTGATCTAATCCAGACTCATCCTGCATGTGACGTAATTCATTATGACGTCATATATGTGATAGTCAGTGCACTGTTGTGAGAGCTTTGGTTTAAATAAGACTGTTGCACGTGCAAGTATTAAACAACGTACAGCTAATATTCTGAAGATTTTGAAAATAATGTGTCAGTTTGGGTTCGTGGTGACTCATGCTACCTAGGGAAAATTAGTTTCAAATTATTCAACATAATGTGTATTGACTTGTAAATTATTCAAAGACATGTATTCGTGCACTTGACAACTGTTCCTTCTTCATGACGGAGTTATATGCGTCATTATAATGGCGACGTTAGCCTAAGCGTAACTTATCTGATTTTGACGTCATATACAACTACTTGAGTAAGAGATCGGATTACTCCATTATCCTAGTATGTATATTGATAGGAATACATGGGATCGTGAAATCAGGTGTATGTACAGTAGTTACAAGTGTCTATTAGGTACACTTGCTTGTAGACAGCCGTGATTGACAGGTCTGACAATATCATAAAATAAGTCACAAATCTCACGGATGTCTACACAGATCACCTCGACAACTGAGCCTGTACTTTCCCTGTCTCGCTGCTACAAGCCACCATGCAATAATTTCAATGAACAAAATCTGATGACTTGCTGAATAGTTTGAAAATAATTGACCTGAAGGTTGTTGGTGTCTTAGCCACCAAAATATTTCATTCCAATTGTTGTCAAAGTATTTATCAAGTCCATAGATATAACCTCTGCTATATGTCGTCGGCAAACCCACAGGCGTCAGACGGTTAAGGAGATAGTGAGATCTATTTCTACCAATGCCACTCGATGGGGTCGATTTATAGACTTTCCAGATTCCTATTTTCAAGATAGCTATATGCCCTTATTCATGTAAACTATTAATTATTTTGAAATTAATTTGTCTGGATGCAGTTGCTCCCTATGCCAGCAACAGCAATCAGTCAAATTAGTTTTAAAAATATTCAACAATGTTTATCAAATGGTAAAAGAATCGGCCTCTCTCATTGCATACTCCTGTTTAACTATTTCTTGTACTGTGTAGGTTAATAACTAGCCGATTTATCGGTTTGTATTCACACTGCGAGAAGGTAGTCCCGGACTGGATGATGGCGCTACCTGGTGGAGGGCTAGATACGATGCTGGTCGTCGCGCTCCCTTCCAGATAGTGAGAGACAAAGCTCACAGTAACGCTACCTGGCAAATCTTGATGGAATAAGCCGCGTTCACATGGAGAAGCAATAGTGATATATCGGAAGATAAAACACCGATTTTGTCGGATTACATTTCGAAATAAGTGACGTATTTATTCTGGTACAAGTGCCAGTCCAATGAGAACGCTAGCTGATATACCTGGTATTTACCGAAATAGTGGCTGTATGAGAACACGGCCTTAGACAGACAATTCGTACACTTGATGGACTAGTTTAGCTTTATGACGAAATATTCTCTGTCAATCGTGATTGTGATGTCAGCCGGCAGGTGACGTACTTCCTTTATTATGGCGTCATGTACTTGAGTGACAGATTTGAATTTACCCATTATTAGCTCACCTGGCTTTCATGGCCTAAACACCCAAATCAGCTTATGCTGCGGCGACCATCCATTGTCACTAGATCAGTAATCAGTCGTCCGTCTGTCAACATAGAGATTAAGGTTTGTTCAAATGGATCTGGTCGGCCAATTTGGATGGTGGCCATCTAAGGCCTTTCTCATTGCCTAATCCTGTTTAGCTATTTCGTGAACTATGTAGATTAATATCTAGCCGATATATCGGTTTGCATTCACACTGGTGGAAGCTAGTCCCGGACTGGACGGTGGCGCTACCTGGTGGATAGCCCGGTAACATGATGACTGTAGCGCTACCTGGCAGACGGCGAGAGAAAATGCTAACGTTAACGCTACCTGCTAGATTTTGACGAAATAGGATGCGTTCTCATAGGGAAGCAATAGCAATATACCGGAAGATAAACCGTCGATTTTGTGGGATTAAATTTCGAAATAAATGACGTATTTATTCCGGTACAAGAGGTAGTTCATTGAGAACGCTAGTCGATATACCTGCTATTTACCGAAATAATGGCTGTATGAGAACACGGCCTTAGACATTGGCAGATTTTGAGAAACGTGTTTAAAAATCTTCTCCCTAACCACTTGAAGGCGAAAACAACTTCTCCAGAACCACTGAACTGATCGGGCCGAAATTTTGGAGATATGATTAGGAACTATGCTAGTATTTTATCAGCAATTCATATCCACTCATTATCCAAGAAAATACAAATTAAAAATCCCACACAAATTAAAAATACAAACTACTGCTTCATAAATCTCATTCTTCCCTAAATAAACACGCTTACATTCACACGAATTTCCACAAAAAACAACCCCTTTATAACAGATATGGATAATGGGACTGGAATTTGTGTAAAAACAATATCATGCATTAATAATAGACCGAGACCGTCATATTACAAGAAAAATAATGAGAATTTCAAAAAATTTATTTGGAGCGAGACTATCGCCAAATTAATTTATATTACAGAGGAAAATTTACCTAAGAGAATAAAAATATGTGCTTCTTGCATATCGATGTGTAATGTGTAGGTCAAATTTACCACTTAAATGGCTGGCTGGGCTAATGAAGATCGGTCATTCCAGCGACGAATTTTCAATAATAGTCTTCTCTTGGCCTGCAAATATACATTAAACAAGACTACTGCTGTCCGGTTTCGTCCGCTTCGGCAGGAAATGGTCAATATCGTGAGCAGAATCGTCAGTATATTGCTGACCGCTATTCGTATGTAAATCTCAAATTACTTCCTTCCATAAGCCGCTCTGTAGCTGCATCAATCATTTCACTCTGTGACACGGTTAGTAGATTCTTCCAGTCACCAACTATACCTAGAAGTGAAAATAACAACATCCGTCAAGTACTCTCAGCTATAATACATTGTATACATTGTAAGAGCTTTATTCAATAGACACGCAGTACTACACGCGTGCGTGTAAATATTAAATGAAGGGAAAAGGAAAAGAACTTGAGAAAAAAGCATTTACTAAATCTAGGAGCGTTTAACTTGGAAGCAATTAGTGGCGTAGCTGGTGCTTCGCACTCCGCAGTGTGTCAACTGTGTGCGCAGGTATACAGCGTAGGCCCTACTCCAATATAACGATAACAAACCTAACATAGTTTCGTAAGCGGTATGAATACTATTCTTTATAGCGCCGATGTAGAGCGATTAACTCACTACTGTTAGTTCACTATTGATCCTTTTGAAAACAATATACTTGAAAGACGCTGTTTCTGGTGAAAGCAACGAGTGGTCAAAATGGTTTCAAAATACACTGCTCGTTTCCAAGTTCAGAACATGATGCCTACTGAATATTTTGAAATTCGTGTAACTGAACTTAGATCCTTTCTCAGGCAGACAGGCCCTCTCCCACAACCATGGAGGGAGAGAGAAGTGAGACGTATGGGGATATAATTACAGGTTTGAGAAGGTGAAAGGTAAGATGGTGAGTGCACGAAGAAACACCCTCTATTTTTAGAATGTTCTATTTAAAGGAAAGGACCAGAGAACTAGCAACTGCGCTTGAATGGCAGATTTAGATAACAATCAACCTATAGCCACCAGTAAAAAAAAAGAAATAAATCGGAATAATTTGGAAAAAGCATAAATAAAAATAAATAAAATAAATTAGTGATGTGGGTTGTGGTGTGTGCTCTGGTGTATGCCGAGAGAATAAAGACTACGCGCTAAACTCTGTTATAGTCGCGTTAAACTGATTAGCCACGACCTCCTGCAGGTAAAATACTGACTAGTTTTAAAACAATTTGACTGAAAACCGTTATTTCCAGAGACAGGGTCTACATTCAGTCCCACGAATTTCAAAATATTCAGTTGGCATGATATTGCGTCCTTGGAAACCAGAAGTGTATTTTGAAATCATTTTGACCGAAACTTGTTGCTTCCACCAATCAATAGTGAATTAGCAGTAGCAAGTTAATCGCTTTACATCGGTGCCTATCGAGAATATAGTCCAAGAGCTACTGGGGTGTTTAATCACCCGAAAAAGGCCATACACACTGATGCTGTTTTTAGATAGCCCAATATATGTAGTATATGAAATGAGTATTCTTAGTTGCCGAATATATTCCGACTTTTTTTAATTGGATGATTTCAAACGTACTTTGATATTTGACGTACCTGATAAATTAGGGGTAGGGGAGATTCAGCGTCAGATCCCTCTCTTATTTATCCACCCAGCCTTACCCAAGACCCATCATATTAAAGGTAATGAAGGCCTGCTTTGGTTGACATCAAGCAAAAAACCCACGTTTGTTGTGTTCTGTAGATTATTTTAAATAACAGACGGGCCGGGGTAATTTTCGAAAATATTCAAATTAAATGTTTTCTTAAATCAGTTTACCGTCTAAATAAGAAAAATGTTTCTAATTTCAGTCATTGCATAATTTCAATGCATTCCCTTTTCAGATGTAGAAGTCCAGTCATAAAAGGCGCAACAGCAAGGAAAGCGACTCAAGTGCATTTTGTATGATGGAGGCAAAAGTTCTGATCCAGTCGTGCACTGATGAGCACTGGCAATCTGTAAAAATGCTTCAGAAAAAAGACTGTTCAAATGGAAATCATCAAAGTATAAATGTGTATGTGACAATCTTCCTATTGATTATTCAGATCATGATGGGTTTCACCCAAAATGTTACTATAACTTTACCGCTAGTTCTAGTGATGCAGACACGCACATGGACACTGACTAATCATCTGTCAAACGACTGTTACAGTCTGAATTGGAAGCAATGACAAGTGGATATTCGGCGATGTTTGAAAATAAATGCCTGTTTTGTGAAAAAGAGAAAAAAAGGGCTAAACGGGAATTCCTCAGACTGTGAAAATTTAGATGCTGCTAATACCGTACACCCTGCTGCGAGAAAACTAAATGACTGGGTACTGTTGACAAAAATAGGTGACATAGATTTGGTTGCCAAGGAAGTTAAGAATCACCACAGTTGTAGACGAGCCTATCTGGAAGAAAGCGGATTCAATCTCATCTGTTTCAGCCACGTCCACAGCAGCTAATGCCTCTTCTCGCACAATTCATAACAAGGTATTTTCTCAGATTGCAGATTACGTTCAGGCATTCATCATTGATGGACAACAACCAGAAATGTTAATATCTACTCATCAGCGATACCCTGCCAGTCTTGGAGCCCTTAGTATCATTCATTCTTCTTCTGCTGCACAAAAACTAGAAGAAAACCTGTTAAACCACTTTCATGGCCTCCTAAGAAGTGGAAAACAAAGCAAAAAAGGAGGAAACATCCTTTGCTGCAATAGCTTCGACAGTGATGACTCTGTTGACGTCGCCTTTCCAAAAAGCCATGTCAATGGATGCTAAAGTTAATGATGTTGCTTTACACTTGCGAAAGGTAATTCTCGACATGTAGAGGGAGTCCAGTGATTTACCTCGTCCATTCACCGCTGATGTTGCAAATCGTGGACAGGCAGAGATTCAAGATATCTTAAATCAGTTGTTCCGTCTGTTGTTTACTGGAAGACCTGGCACTGCAGATATTCCCAACTGAGTTCAATGATACATCAGCTCTTCTGCTGCTGATGCAGTCTATGCCACGACAATAGGGCTGGTTAAGCCTGTGAAACACTTATTGTTTGGACTAGGATTGAAAAGCCTCATGTGTAGTAGGCGAATCATAGAAGTTCTGAACCGTTTTCGCCATTCTATAAGCTACCCTACTGCTGAAACTCTCGAGACATAAATTGTCATGTCAGTCAAAGAAAATGGCACATTACTTCCGGACAGCCTTCTGAGAAAGGCTGGATTAGGAACCGGTCTAGCCGGGGACAATTACGATGAGAACACCGACAAATTGTCAGGCAGTGGGACATTCCATGACACTGTGGGCATATGCTACCAAAACTTAGTGGATGCTGGTGAATAATCCAGGGAATCGTTAATGATGGTTAGAAACTTATGCACAGCAGATAAAGGTGAATATGTCAGAAAGAGGACTCGAAAACGAAGGTTTGATGTAGCAGATACGGAGACATCACTGGCACCGTGCAAGAAGAAGCCAAGAATAGGTGGCTTTGAGTATGCTGTCAGAACCAGTGGTGATCCGCCACCAAGTCTTCTCCATGCTAGGAGGAAAGATCAAGTATGGCTGTGCTCATGCTATAAGTTTAGTGACATACCAATGTGGGTAGTTTGGAATTCCTGGCTAAAGGTTGATTCCTTACCACAGCAACATATAGCTTCCATGGAGAACCTTAGCCTACCACCAACTAGATTAGATGTCATTGCAGAGACGCTTTGAATTTCTCAACAGGTGGCAGAGGAATGCAATGACAAATATGCTGTTGTTCACTATGATTTGGCAGTCGCTAAACCAGCAATGCAAATCCAGTACCAGGAGTCACCGAAGGTTGACAATGTATTCATCTGTTGTGGCCCCTTTCACATCGAACTGGCTTTCTTTGGTGCTATTGGTCACATTCTCGCCGAATCTGGAGGCCCTCGCATTATGGTAGATAATTGGGTTCTGGCTGAGGGGTCACTGAATGGTTTCCTTTATGGGAAACATTTTAATCAGTGGCAGCGAATTCACACTTTGCTAGCACTTGCATTTCGCACATGTCATATGGACAGGTTTCTTCAGGCCCATGGAACTTATCTGCGACAGATATCAAGAGAAATCAAGAAAGGGAGCAGAAAGAGCAAACCGTTCCCTGCAGGGAACTGTGCCAGCATCAGACTTCCGAGTAACTGGCTCAGACCAAAGATTCCCAAAAAACTCCCACTCGCTTCTCAGGTCAAGTGTTTTCAAGACGTTTTTCCTTCAGTTCCTAACTGACAAATGGCAGAAGGGCAGTTATGCGAAGATGTTAGCGAGGAGAAGGTTAGTCATTGGGAGTAGAAGGTGTGTGTTACACGGTCACAGTTTCACAGGACGGAGGCGTCGTCCACAGCATCAATAAAGAGCTAGTCTGCAACCGCGAAGAGGCAGATACAAGAATAGCATTGCATCTAGCCTGCATCTCTAAGCTGTCGGTGCCTAATATGGTCATTCGTTGCAATGACACAGATGTGTTCATCATTCTTCTGTATCATCTAGGGGCATACACTATTAAAGCCAATGTATGGATGGATGCAGGTGTTGATGGTAACAACACCAGAAGATACACTGATGTGAAATCTCTGTAGAAGCATCTTGGCAAAAACCTACGCAGTGCTCTTCCTGGTCTGCATGCCTTTACAGGCTGTGATTCCACGGCCGCCTTCCTACGAAAAGGAAAAGTACGTCCCTTACAGCTGGAACAATCTGTACAATTTACCAGTGCCTTTTGTGGCACTTGGGGAATTACCTTTTCTCATGACCCGCTACCAGGAGATCCTAGAAGCTTACGTCTGCACACTTTATGGGAAACAGAATATGCAGAATACAGCTGATGATTGTTATTCCAGCTTCAGGACAAAGTATGCCCCGACAAGCCGAGACAGACCATTAATACAGATTAAAGGTGCTGATGCCAGTTTTCTACCTCCTTGTGGACCTGTGCTTAAACAAAAGATCAAGCAAGTTAACTATGTGGCACATATGTGGCATGCCGACAAACAGTCGATTCTGGAGCTAGATCCTTGTAAACACGGCTGGATTTGTGTTGATGGTATGTTCATAGTGAACTGGTTTGACGGCAATCAGGTTCCATCTGACATTAGTGACGTCATTGATCCAGAGCCATTCGCAGAGGAAGAGAGTGAGGATGTAATGATGAACTGCTTATTGTCTCTTCTGATGATGAGTCTGATGTAGATTCCGACACTGACATTTAAACTAGCGGAAAATGGGCGAACACCTTTAAAGCCAGCTAAGGATGTGCATGAACTTGTTGCAAAATGATGCGTTAAGATCAATATTGTTAACCTCTGGAATCAAACCTGCATTACCTTTAACATGATGGGTCTTGGGTAAGGCTGGCTGTATAAATAAGAAAAGGATGTGACTTTGAATTTCCCCTACTCCTAATTTGTCAGGTACGTCAAATATCAAGGTACCTTTGAAATCATCCAATTAAAAAAATCGGAATATATTCAGCAACTAAGAATATTCATTTCATATACCACCTATATTGGGCTATCTAAAAACACCTTCAGTTTGTTTGGCCTCTTTCGGGTGATTAAACACCCCAGTAGCTCGTGGACTAATACTATTTATACCTGCTTACAAAACTATATTCAGGTGTGCTTTCGTTATAATCAAGTAGGCCTATGCAGTATACCTGCACACACAGTTGACACACGGCTGAGTGCGAAGCACCAGCGAAGCCACTAATTGGATCCAAGTTTAGCACTGCTAGATTTAGTAAATACTTTTTCTCAAATAATCCCGATTCATTTCCATTTTTTAACGATGGTAGTTTATTTAATATTGTATGAAATTACCAATAAACATAATTTGTTATTTCGCTTTTTCCTTCCTTTAACTGTGTATTTTTCAGGAAATTGATAGGCACGGCATTAGGGGATCGATCAACCCCAACACGGCGATGTGTGTGTGGAGCTTTGCTAGAGATGGGCGGGCCATAGCTAAAACTGGAAAGGTCCATTCCGAAACCTCATTGACATACCTTTTCGGTAGAAGATTGGTAATTCGTCGCCAGCAACAAATGAGTCAGTTACGTCAGGACTTGGTGTGGCGGCTAATTTGGCAAATCGTGTTGCTTCAGCAATATCTCTCACCACCTTGGCATCTAACTTGATGGACAGGAAGTTGGCCACTTCCTTAATGCACCTTTCTGGATACTATTATTAAGAAAACAGAAATTGCATTAAGTCTTGGGATATATTCATATTGTTTGCACATATATACACGTACTCCTCCAGCGTATCGCGGCCATCTAATAGTGAGCCATACATGCTCAGAATACCATCTGCGTCTTGGAGAAAAACTCTGGATGTTCTATGAACGACCACACTGTGACCACGTGTCTTTAGTGACTACTGTAGGGATCCCATTTATCACCCATATATATATATATATATATGACGTCATATTCAAGTACTTCACATGCAGGTGGACGTCGCAATCACAGTGGTGTATCTATCTCCGTCGTGAGCACTGCGAACATCTGTCGAGGTCACGAATTGTATGTCTTTTACGGGTTTAATATTTAATAAACATCGTGTTGTCTATTTTTGAACCTAATATGACTGGGCGCTGTTGTTTTCCTGCATAGTTACCCTGAAATGGCTAGCTTGAAATTGGGTTTCTATGAGGTCAGGATTCAAGGTTTATAAATTGCTTCCAAAACTTATAAACAGTGTGCGGTCCTTAGCTAGAAATGGGCGGGACGTCGATAGAACTGAATCCCTCTATTGTGTGTACTCCATAAGCACTAGTGTGGAGTGGATTGAAGCAAGCACCGGCGAGGCCTGTAGATGGAAGTAACCACTAGAGGTGTGGATGGATGGGAACACACACAAAAATGGGTACGCATATGAGCATGAATGTGTGTGCGTACGTGCGTGCATGTATATTTCCGTGTGTGCGTGCGTGCAAACGCGCATACGTGCATGTGCGTGCATGCGTGTGCACGGGCCAATGCATGTGCCTGCATGTCTGCATACATACATGTGTGTATGTGAGTGCGTGTATGCGTACACGTGTTCTCAGGTGGCTGTGAGTGTATGCGTATGTGCATTCGTGTGCGCACATGCCAAGCTATGTGTACATCATAGTATGATGATAATAACATATATCATTAACTTGTGGTGGCTTTGAAATTAACATCTTGCTGCTGTAGAGCCGACCACCAGGGCCGGTGGAACGATCACGTTCCAGTAGGCTCGTGTAGTCATTGCTGCGAAAATTGAACGCTACCGTATCGTCCCGGCTGTTCGTGTCCCCAGTGTGCCGTCATCTCCAAGTTGGAGAGAACGGTGCTGGCACAATTTAATTTACTTAATAGAAGTAGCAACCATATATATAGGGTATCGTGAAAGGTACCCCTGTGGGGGAAAGTCCGGGCAGGGCACGTCAGTTGGTTTAATGTAAAATTATTGGTTTGCGAGAGGAAAGTGCCTAGCGTGGGCCTCCGTCACAGGAAAATTTCTACAACGCCGTAGCGGAGGAAGCGAGGAAAATAAAAGCGTCCTATGGTGAACATGCAGGGCAAAAATGAGCAGGCCGACCATTAATATGCAGGGGAAAAATGGATACTCTTACCACTTGCTTGGGAGGAAATATATGACGGTACCAACTCCGTGGTGCCTTGTGAGAAGGCAACCGGTGAGAAGCCGACTATAAAAATGCAAGGGAAGAATGGAGGAGAGCAGTACAAATGGCCGCCCTCCTGTCTTACAAGGTTGAAAAGGATTATTATGTGTTTTTATCCTAATGTAGTTATTTTAATGTTGGTGTGTACGGTGTGTAGGTAGATATGGGGTGGCTGATTATTATGGAATTCAGCACCATCATCTTGTGTGAGTTAAAGATCTATTTAAGTTGGTACCGTTCCAATTTGCGGACATTATGAGGCCTTAGACTAACATTTAAGTTTTGAGTCCAAACACATATTTTTAGGCCGCAAATGGCGTAGCACCAGTTGTCTTTAACGAATACGTCTCCTGGCGAGGATGCTTGGTACCGTTGCTGATACCCCATGGAGCATCTCTCCTCAGACTGAGAGCATGCAACATGTTGTCTGGTGGTAGTTTCAGGGCCGCAAAGCGATCCCTCCATGTACCGCATCACAACCGCAAATAACAACACATGGACAAGTCACATTAACGGAAGCATGTTTAGAAAGTGGTCTTTAGCTTATTTACAGTGGGGAGAGAGAAACGTATTTCTATCTATGGTGGCTTTCCCATAGGACGTGGTGAGCTCAAAGGCTTCACGCAGTCGCCGTAAGGAGTTAGATGGTGATCCGTGTCTCTATCTGTCACCGGATGTTTCGAGTACGAACCGGATGAGATCCGTGCCCTGGTGTTACCTTTTAGCTTCTTTAGGTTTGGAGAAAATTGCCCAGGGAACACTGCTTGGGACTGCAATAAATTGCATTATTTTTATTTTCGCAGTAGTTCCTACTTTGGCATAAAAAGGCTTGCTTAATAGGTATCCGAAGATACACGGGAGATGAGTGTGATCGACAAATTGAGTCTGCCTGGCAAGGTAGGTAGGTAGGTTAGTTGGTTTATTGGCCGCTCACACCTAGATGTATTTGGGCCATGACTCGCTCTGAGAGGTGCTTCCCCGAAAGGTTGTGATGCTTCCCCGAAGGGTTTCTATAAACAACGGTTAAAACTGAAAAAAGTCGAAAAATTAAGTTGTTGCTGGGAGTGTGTTGCCTGATGTTGCCTAATGAACTGTTGTTGGCAGGTGTCGGTGGTGTATGCGTGTTAAGGAGGGCGTGGGAGGGGGAATTATTTTATTTCTCATGGAGGTGGGATGGGGGTGGAGGGCAGTCTGTAAAATACAATCTCAAAAAGGGATTCAGGAAAATTGTAACTAAAAATATTATGACGAAACTGAATGATAATACTATCAACTAAGAAGAAACAAATTAAAATAATGGCCTGTGATTAAATAAACAAGAAACGTGGAAAAGTAAACGTAAAATCCAGTGTTTGTAAACTAAATCTCCAAATTTAACTTGGAATGAAACTTAAAACCTGTTGCTATTAAAAATAATAAGTTGAATGCACGTGGTGCTGTTTGGGAGTTAAATTGGCCTAACAGTCACGTCGTCGAATCACTAAAAATCCTTTCATACTTATGATAAAATGTTGATCCAGCGACGGGCGAGAGAAGAGCGGCGACAGCATCTACATCAAAGCAAATCAACGCCAATCACGACCACCGTGTCCATTTTTCGTGTTTTCACCTCCATGCATCATCTTGGCATCCTCGACCGAATTGTCACCAGCAGGTATAAATACACAGGAGATAGACGCAGCAAGCAAGTAGCGTTAACACTCGATTCGGCCAACGGCATCTCTCCATCGGCACGTTGATTGCGGCTCAATGATAACTTCACTTCGATCATCACGTGGAGACAATCCCACAGCCACATTCCCGTCCCTCTGGCAAGAAATGTGCTGTACTTTCTTGAGATGGTCCTAACCATTCTGACGGCCAGCTATGAATGGCCAACTATGAAAATCAGTAGTACCGTTTATACAACGGTATTATTGACCGTGGATAAAGGTTTTTAATAACAATTATCCGTTTTGTAGAGTAATCGCCCTTAGCTAGCTCAAACACCTATCCTATCGAGCTATCATGATTCTAGGTTTGGCAGCCGCATGCCATGTTCTCCGGAGAGCTTAATAGTATGTACAACATCATACTAAAGCGGAGGTCGCGTCTGACCTTACGGTACCACTTAATGTGGTACTTTATTTACTAATAACGGTATAACATAACTATGATATGTCCCTATGTGGTGCACCTATTAGTCATCAGTGCAATTTAGATGTCACGTGTAGTCTTTACACCGTCTTCTTGCGGTGTGAGTTGATGCATGGTGTAGCTCCCACCTGGAGAATTACTGCATGATGCTGGCTGGTATGTTTCATAGTCAAGAACAGTGAAGAATAAAGCCATTACTGTTGGCCAATATATTGTGATACATAGCACATAATGACAAGTTCACCATATCACCGTTTTGCTGGCTGTGCTATAAGAGTGACGGATGGCTCCATTGTGTGGAGACGGTAAGTACATATTATAGTTGATCATTTTCTCGGCACAAGACGATCCACGCCGCTTAGCTCCTACGGCGCGTAAAGCAATGTCCTTGTCTGGACTACGGCTACAACATGAATTCAGTGAAGCTGGATGTGTCCATTTATTGTTACCACCGTCTCTGTCATGGTATGGAAAGTCTGGTGAGCAATTTAAAAAGACCACCATTCTTACATACTAGGCCCTAATGTTGCTGGCAATGGTCAAAAAGTCTTACACCACAATGAAGGTACCACTGGTGATGGTGGTGAAAATAAGGAACGGTCTTTTAACTTAGAATTTTTCCCCTGTTGATCTACCGGGAGCATCCAACAACTTAGTATGGTGCGGGGCGTGGTTGTTTTGAGAGGGAACCTGACTGTAATAAGCTGCATTGGTGTAGATTGCAGAACGCGAGCTCTACGCAGTAGGCAGATAAGGAACGTGTTCCCAATCGGACTTAAGCCGCATCCCTTCTAACTGAGTCTCTTCTTCTTTTTTTAGTTGGTTCTATTGGCCACTTATACCTAGATGTATTTAAAGCTGAAGGGTCATTATGAAATTAAGAAATTGTTTTATTAAAAAAAGTAACTGAATTAATTATTCATGTTAGCAATTTGTATCAAGTAATCGTCCGCCAGTTTGCTTTGCGGCAGCCATTTTCTTTTCCCCACACCTCCAGCCTAATAAAAGGAATTGTCAAATCTAAATTCGCCCCCATTCACTTTTTGATGCCTAGTGTTAAGACATCTAGCGAGCACCCCCAATAACAAAATTTCTTCACATAGAATACAGAGAAATCACGAACCGAGGACATAAGAACAAAAAGAATATGTTTAGAATTACGTTCTATCCCATCCAGGATAATTATCCATTCCAAATTGGATATACATGTGTACTTATCCTCTCTCAGACGAGCTAATCAACCTTGCGCAAATACCAAGGCATTTTGGAAATATCAATAACGCTGCCGTCATTGATTTGTGTGCCGTCATTGATCTATGTGTAGATCAACTCAATTCAATCCAATTAGTTTATTTGTATATCAAAGCGAATGAGTCCTAAACAATATAGTCGCGGAAATACTGGCTGTAAATATGTGTATATCTGATAGGACAGCGATAGAATGCATGATTTCAGGTTTTTACACCAAGCTACGGCTGAGAATTCACAGTGATGTAGGGGAGATCAGGGTAATATGTACACATACATTATATTTGGCAAGGCGCGATTTCGGTAACGTACAAAATGAGGTGATTAGGTGTGTGTGTGTGGGGGGGGAGGGAGTGAACTATGTGTACCAGTACCACCAGGACCACCAATATCGCTCCACTAACGCTATCAACATCACCACGACAACCACCACCACCACCACCACCACCACCACCACCACCACCACCACCACCACCACCACCACCACCACCAACAACAACAGCAACAACACCAACAAGACCCCCACTGCCTACCACCTGCTCCACCCCGACAGTGCTACCAACACTACTGCCCCCACCACCGCCACCACCTCTACTACTACTACTACTACTACTACTGCTGCTGCTGCTGCTGCTGCTGCTGCTGCTACTGCTGCTGCTGCTACTGCTGCTGCTGTGCTGTTGCTGTTACTAGTACTATATTGGTATCACAATGGCGACCATGACAGCAAGCATGACGATGACGATGCTGACGACGATGACGACAGAAACATATCCAGGCGTTCGAATGACTTTAGGGTATCAACATCCCTCTTTGCTTACAGAACGCCCTTTTCCTGTCCATCATTATCATCATCATCATCTTCGTCACTGCTGTTGTTGCTACCGTCGTCCCCACTACCACCACCACTACCATGTATCATCATCAGCAGTTTGTATATTTTAACAGTCTTCCTCACTACCATAGTGTTCTCGTCGTGGTTGTGGTGCTTTGAGGTTGGGTGTGGTTGGTAATTATCGCATCACGCCCAAGGTACTGTCATCCTAGTGCATTGTCACGCCTTTTTCTGTGTTAAAGTGTGAGTGAAATCGGACAATCAGTTTCCGAGATATCCACAGATCCGGTATTTATCTGAACCGGATTCGGATTCTTTTATCTGAAATATGGCAAAAGTCTGCTAATCCTCTTGCATGGCAACTTCCTTCATTGTGTTAAAATGTTAGCCAAATCGAGTAGGTTTTAGATATTTCCCGGAATATGCTTTTGTGATTGCCAAACTGACTAAGGGAATGGCGGTTTATTGAGCTGTGATCGGCAGCTAAGCACCTATAAGGTATACCATCTGCCTGCCTGCCTGCCTGCCTGCCTGTCTGCCTGTCTGTCTGTCTGTCTGTCTGTCTATCTGTCTGTCTGTCTGTCCGTTATGCTGTCTGTCTGTCTTGCTGTCCGTCTGTCTTGCTGTATGTCTGTCTTGCTGCCTGTCTTGCCGATTGCCTGTCAGAACCTTTTAGTGGAATTAAAACAAATTTGTTATGTGAGTTACCCATATGGTGGCAAATTACTTGAGAACATTTATATTTGGCTCCGTATGGTGGGAAACAAATGGTCCCGCTGAAAGTGTGAATATTCGCATGTCTGTGTTGCTCACGGGCAAATGGTCAGCTACGGGGTGTGTGGGGGTGGGGGGGGTGTTAATGGCAGCGCCACTTATGGCTCTCAGTGAGACTGCGAAAGCAAGTCCCTAGAGGAAGATATCTCGTATGACAAATTTGCCCTCTCATTGTCGGGAATGCGTATCCTAGGGCCTGGGCCGTAATCAACAGTTTACTCGTTCTTTGCGATATGTCGTCCAAAATCTCTCAGTGAAATTCAACCTAATTTGTTATATGAGTTATCCATATCATTATCTCAGAGACGAGGGGTGGGGGGGAGCAATTGAGCACGTCAAAATCTGATCTGTCAACAGCGTGGGGATTTCCGATGACGCAATTTACTTTTCCTTGTTGCAGTGGTCGGTGGTGGTGATAGCGGAGGTGGTGCGGTTGGTGGTTATAGTAGTGGTGGTGTTTGCGCCGATAGTGATTCTTGCAGGAGTGGAGGTGTTTGCTATTGTGGGTGGCCTTTTGGCTGCGTTGCTGGTTGAAATTGTTATTGCAATAGTGGCGGCGGTGGCCACGGCAGTGGCAATGGTGTGCGCGTGCGTGTATATGCATGCGTGCACGTGTGTGTGCGTGCGTGCGTGCGTGCGTGTGCATGCGTGTGTGGGTGACAAGGGATGGGGGTGTAGTATAGTTGCTTATTAGTTCCCTCTCACCCAACCACAATGTGTTTATTTCTAAAATCACGCATAAAAATACTCTTCTCTCGGCTTGCAGATAGCGACTGGCTAAGTAAAAACATTTTCTATGACATTGGCGGCGAAAAAAATTCAGTGGTAAATTTACAAAAATAGTCTTCTAAAATTGACCATCAAAATGTTTAATTGATATATCAAGTAGTATTTTGAGCGCTTTGGGCCTCTATTGACACAAGAGGGGTTAAATGGCACAAATCAATTCCGCACTGAGCAGCCGTTACTCATCATGTATTATACCTTCATGGAGTAATTAGCCTGTAGGTTGATCATACACTAGATGTATTGCATCTTATATGCATACTGAATATATATATATATATATATATATATATATATATATATATATATATATATATATATATATATATATATATATATATATATTGAACCAAACAAGTTGAGCAACACTGAGAATATTACTGTATAAATGTTATTTACCAAAAACAATAAATTGATTCAAATATATTATTTAATTGATAGGTCATTTTCCAATTTGAACAACAGTCTCTTGTTACTGTAATGCTAGCATCGCGCCTTTAACATGGCATCATTCAACGGAAGGGTCCAATTTAAATAATGACACTGAGCTGTCAATACCGGTTGTGACCTCCGCGCGCATTAACCACCGCCGTACATAGCTTTCTCATCCTTCGAATTAAGCATCTGATGTCACGAAGAGGAATCGCATCCCATTCCTGGAGCAGTGCAGCTTCCAGCTCCCGCACGTTGTGAAGATGTGGATGGTTCTCACGCACCATACGGCCAAGAATGCCCCACACGTGTTCGATAGGAGACAGGTTCGGTGATCGTGATGGCCAGTCCAACACCGGAACGTTCTTAGCCTCAAGGAGATCACTGGTGACCCTAGCTGAATGAGGACGGGCGTTGTCTTGCTGGAACATAAAGTCTGCATGATGCTGCATAAAAGGGATGACAACAGGGGCGACAACCTCTTCACAGTAACGTTGAGCCGTTAAATTTCCGCGAATCACAATAAGATCTGTTTTGCCATTTTCATGGATTCCAGCCCACACCATGACACTGCCGCCACCGAATCTTCCGTGCTGAATGATGTTGGCTGCATCATACCGTTCTCCTAAACGTCGCCAAACCCGTTGCCTACCATCCACTACATCCACAAAAAACCTCGACTCATCGCTGAACAAAACGTGGCTCCATTGTTGAGCACGCCATCGCTGATGAGTTCTTGCCCATGCAAACCGATTCTCGATGTAACGCTCTGTAAGCGGAACAGCAACAAGTGGACGACGGGCATGTAGTCCAGCAGCATGGAGTCTGTTTCGCACAGTTTGTGCATGCACTGTAGTGCCGGTAGCAGTGTGCAAATTACGGGACAGCCGCGGCGCAGTCTCAAAACTGTGACGTCGTGATGACGTCACTAAGTAGCGGTCTTCTCGTGGTGTTGTTGCTCTCGGGCTGCCAGATCGTGGTCGGTCATTAACGTGTCCAGTTTCCTGCTGACGTTGGCGGAGACGGTAAATGGTTGAGGCATGAACATTAAAATGTCGAGCAACAGCGCGAACGCTTTGCCCAACAGCGAGTCTTCCCATTGCTTCATGGAGCTGATTTTCGGGTAGCCCTGGGCGGCGGCCCATGTTCGGTAAGGTAAACTTTTAAGCGTTTTCTGTTAACGTTCGTTATCTGTTTTTGCAAGATGGTGAATTTTTGCCTTTGCTACCCGCCAATGTGGGCCAGTGCATGAAAAATGCATTTTCACAAGCAGTAAACGTGCGGCCGAGAAATGCAAGAAATGATTTGGATTTCTTCATGATCAGCGAGACATTACATTGACGAAACATGCCTCCAAATTTGGTTATAAATGGATGCATAGTTTTAATACAACAAACCAAACATCACTGTTGCTATACTCTTTTGGCTCAGTATATATATGCAGTTCAAAACAAGCATCTGCCAAAGACAACGCCTATGATGAGGTGGACCATTGGTTGCCATGGGCAGAAATAAAATGCATTGTCATGTCATCATACTAAACGCGGCTAGTAGGTAAATTGTTTGATAGTATAATATTTCTCATGACCATACTTAGTGTGATGTCATGGCGATGCATTTTATTCGTTCCGTCTCCAACGATGTCATACATGCATTTATATTTTGGACCCGGAAGGAAAAGTGGCAATGCTTATGATGACATTGCATGCCAACCGTACTGGACTCTGGACTCGCCTATATATAGGTGTATGCTATGATAAAGAATGGATTAACTGTATTATTATTATTATTATTATTATTATTATTATTAATTACTTACCAGGACAAAGTCCTCATACATCATAGGTAGTATCTTTGCTTCAGGGTGCTCTTGTATAAACTGTTCCCACGCCCTCACATGATGATACCAGGATGAGGCACATGCTGGCAATGATGAACAGAGACATATATCAATAAAAGTCACTTCCTTTTGCACGTCCAAATCTAACTTTCATATATTCGACATTATAGTTATTCCGTCATAATGAATGTATTGTAGACACGCCCCCACCCCCGACTACATACCAAACAGATGCGAATGGGGCAAAAGGGAGTCCTATGTAACACACCATTAACATGCTGATAAAATGCAAATAATTGTGATATAGATAGAGACATGGTGTTGTGGGGTGAGGGGTGGGTGTAAATCAGATATAATCTCTCTACCATGATCTATTTGTGGCATATACCTTTTTGAGAACAATTCAGAGATCCTAGCTGTCGCTCAAGTCTATAACCTCATACGCAATTGCATCACACTTAGGGGATGATGTCACAAAACATAGAGACGTATCAACATTGACCATTCCATCAGTTGCACGAAGTGTATGTTTTTGATGGATTTACTATTCAATAAACATTCTGGTGAATAGTTTGAAACTAATTTAACTGGGCAGGATTGCCTCCATATGACGCAACAGCAGCCTTAGGGAGCAATAGCACGCAGTAAAATTAGTTTCAAAATAGCCAACAACTTACCTGTGTAAGGGAGTTATGCTTCCTTGGCGTGTGCCAGATTAGTGTACGATGCGAATCACCAATACGGTTTGCTAAACAGATTGCACATTAGTAATTATTGTGACGTCATCAGTATACATGTTAGCCCAAGATTGTATTGCCAAACGCGTGACCCAAATGGAAATGGCAGGCCAGCCACTGAATTATTGCCAAAGCGGTGTTCCGACACACGTATATAATGCTTTGCGATGTGTCTGGCTCACGCGGATTATGATACCGCTGTCGTATTGTAACACGCAGCATAATTAATAAAAGAATCAACATTGACTCCATACATATGACAAATCATGAAATATATATTTAGTATAATATAATCATATTAACAATGATAATTATCAAAACCTTATGTGTAATAAAATTGCATAAGTGTAAATCTTGATTACGACTATACCGGCTACTTTTTCACTTGACATGAAATAATTCATTTCAGTATTATTGACCAGAAAGCGAGCAAGATTGAATGTGGATCTGTCTACTAATATTGTAGCGGATTTTGCTTCCAAACGTGTTGCTGATGGCATAGGCTAAACATCGTTATGGGGAAATATGAATACTACGTATGACTTCGCATTCATATTTTGGCTATAGATCTTTCCATATTTTGCTATGCCCCGCCAATCTCTATCTACGCTCCACCCACACCTCGCTCGTGTTGGGATCGATCGATCTCTGAACTTCCTGACTAGCAATTTCCAGAAAACTATACAGGTAAGCTATTGACTATTTTGGAACTAATTTGACTATGGCAGCAACAGCGTTCAGTCACGTTGGTTTCAAATTATTCAACATCATGATTATTAAATAGTAGAGACATACAATTTGCACAACGTGTCGGAATATTAAGAGTTAAAGACAAAAGTAAAGTAAAGTAAAGTAAAAGATATAGAATCATTTATGACTTAATGTTTATGACGTCACCCTACACGCCGCTTAGCTGATTATGGCGTCATATCACGTCAGATAATCGATGGATACACTGGAAAGGGGAATAGTCGTGACATGCACCCGCCAAAAAGGAAATGTGTGTCTAATATTTTCACAAACAAAAAGCAAATGGTGGAGTGAGAAAATGTACTACTTTATACAAGTAGAACTTAGTATTAATGTTAACCCTTTAACCCTCATATCGGACAAAAGACTATTTTCGAAAATTTACCACTAGAATTACTGGCTCGATAACCGAGCCAGTCAAAGCAGTGGTAAATCTAAAAAAAAAGTCTTTTGTTGGCCTGCAAATAGACAGTTTCTACATACGTATACAGGTATGCAGTTTATTTAAGATAAGATTAGACTTAAATAAACATAAACTGGGATTGTAGCTCGCGGGAGACGCTCTGGTCCGCCATGGCGCTCCACTCTGACGCACCGCATGTACAGGATGCGTGGAGAGGCTAGTTAGCTGCAGTTCTCGGGGTTGCGGATCCTGTATCGTGTATCTCCAGAACGCAAAGACTGGCCTCTAGTGCTGGTGGAATGTTCACGTTCCAGTGGGGCCGTGGGATCATTGCTGCCGAGATTGAACCTCACGGTCTCATCCCAACTGTTGGTGTCACCGATATGATGGTCCATTACTAATTTAGAAGTCTGGAGGTAATATTATAATTAAACAGTCACAATTAATAACTATGCAAACAATGCTATTCGTTTGAGAGTAATGAGCAAATAATACAGTACATAGAGCCATCCAGTGTTCTTTCTACGTGGTTTCGCCGAAGGTACCACACAGATCCGTAAGTCCGCAGAGGTATCCCCGAAAGGGAGCATCGCAACGAGGCCAATTGGTAGTTTAATATAAACTAATTACACCCCCAACACACACAAAATATTGTTGTTGCGAGAGGAAAGTGCCTCACGCGGGCCTCCATCACAAGAAAATGCCTTCAACGCCGAAGTGGAGGAAAAGAGCTGGCAAAAAGGGCCACTCTTTTGTTCAAACAGAAAGCTAAGTGCTAGTCAAGCCTAGTGAAGCCATAATTAATGTGATGCACATTGGTTTACGTGAAGACAGGACGAATGATTTCCGAAGAATTCACAGGTCACCGTCTAATGTAGATCCAAAGATAGTGTTATTAGATACGGTTCCAAGCTGTGGCCGCAAATGGCAGGGATTCGTGCCTATCTTTAGACACATACGTCTAACTGGCGAAGATGCCCAGCTTGCCGAAGGTCGCCCAATTAGGCATCTACCTCAGAAAGATAGCGTGCGTACATGTTATGGAGCAATAGCTCCCGAATCAAATGCTGATCCAGTCACCATTGTCCCGCAACCACATATAACATCACAAGGTCAACTTTACAATTCGCAAAACCAGTTTAGAAAGTGCTATATCGTTTATGGTGGTGAGGGAGAGACGGCCATCCATCGCTAGGGCCTTCCCGTGAGGGTGTGGTGGTTTCTAAGACCTCGCCCAGACACTACAACGAATTGGATGGAGACCCGTATCTCATCCGTCACTACGTGTTTACGGAAAAAACATTTTCCTGTCATTAGGGATAAGTTTACAGAATGTCCAGAGATGCACTCACTGCAGGCCAGTGTCACAATAATAAATACTATAATTTCTTTTCAGTGCTTCTACATTGGCGGGGGAATATAAACTAAATAGTATCTGAAGATACAGGGGGAGGTGTATGTAAATCAGCACTTTAGTCGTCACCACTCGGAAACCTCCGATAGTTTCCCAGTCGGATCCTGCTAACGCGTTGATGGGGAATCCAAACATTTTTTAAGCCTTACGGCTGGAGGAGCATGGAAAGAGACAATAACTCGATATAAATGCGAGGCTCTAAGGTAATTGGCGAATTTTACACAACCTAACTGGTGCGTGGTGTTACATATCCACTACAGACAGAGAAGAGGCATACCCAATGTGTCTCTTGCGGAGAGATTGTTCCTAACCACGTTAAACCTATCCTATCGAGCTAGAATAGCCAGGTTTAGTCGGTAACATATCAGGCTCGAGCAATTGGAGCATAATCAGCGACCTCGGTGTAAAATAGATGCTGGGAGAATATAATGATGCAGATATAATGATGCTGTATAGTATCATCTAGCGTACTGCGTCCTAGAGTCTTTATATAGAAACAAAACATAATAACTAGGATGGCTATTTGACATATACACAACTAACTAATAGAGTGCTAACAATATATAGGCGATAACACAAGGAAATAAAGATAATATTTACAGTATGAAGCGGAAAGTATAAAAATGCAGTCAGAAGGACTGGTAAGTACCTCTGAGTCATCAGTACCATTTGCGGAAATAATTAAATGACAATGGTATGGTTACTTGAGTACCTATTGGTCATCAGTACAGTAAGGGTTCGTAAATCACTGAAGTTGATACGTTACAGTGAAGTAGCATGAGATGGCACAATCTTGAATGCAGGGAAGATTTCTGCAGGCAGACTGTCGATGTGGCTCACTCTCATAATGGTGAAGAAGACCGGATGATAAGGATGTCCAATAGATAGGCAGATTAACTGATACATAATTTAAGCAGTTGTTATAAGGTTTCCGTCTGGCGATGGCAGTTTGAAAGTTGGAAGTTTCCCATTAACAGAGAGGGCTACAGTTATAATTTTAATTTGCATATACAATAACTGGGTACATGGTGTGGGATACGTCACATAGCTCTTGTGGCGCATCGAGCAGAGTCCCACCAGACTGTGGTCTAAAAGTTAATTAACACACGTGACATGCAGCGCGGAAGCTTGATACCACTTTTCTGCATGGTCTGAAGACCCGGCGAGTTATCCACCAAGAACCACCATCAGCTCCACGTCCCGTAGAATCACACTGGGCCCACAAGGCCCTTCAGCAGGAAACTCCTCTGGTACCACCATCGGTTAGCAGTTGTCCCAAGTTTTGCACTGTGCTGGTCCAGCAGGCTTCCTGACTGCCGACTTCCCGACGATGATGCTCTCGATTCTCATTTTTTTGTCCCTTTTATACCACTCGTGACGTAAGAGGCAGGCGTTTCAGCCAACCAGAGGGCGACCAGTATCCAATCAGCGTGCAGCTAGAAGTAGTGACGTGACTATCACGTGAACAGCACATTCCCCATTCAGTTAATGCATACACGCGATTGCGACGTCAAAGCAATATTTTGAAGAAAATTTAAACAGGAGTTTTAATGATAACTCGGCCATTTCTAGTCCGATTTTAACAAAGTAAAAAGTTCTGTAATCCTCGTTTCATTCCTACCAAGAACAACAAGAATCGTGCGATTTGAGTAAATCACAAGTACCAGCTCGGTACACTATAAGCATACACTCTCTCCCAATCCTGGCACGTGTTGCCAGGGAAGCTCTGACCCACGCGCATGCATGCTATGCCTTCTTACAGACTTAGCCGTCTTTAACGAATACCTTTGTCATAGGGCTTTATACACCCATACTATCCTACTCAGGGGCGGTGGGTGCGTGCTTGGAGTGAATCCAGAACGGTCATATCGCACCCAGCTTATCTAGGATGGTTTGTACCCGTCCGGTCGATCTGTGCTACACCACCGCCTCCTAGTTTGACACCCATGACAAACGATCAATGCATCGTAGATCGAACGTGCTGGAGCACGCTAGGCGGGATTTATAGACTTCCTGAGTAGGCGTGTAGCCGAGAGGGGAGTGATGCGAGAGACGCATGCCGAAAAAGAAGAACACACGGAGGTGTGAAGGTGTTTGGGAGGGAGGCATACTTTTAGTTTTCATATTTGACCTGGAATTATTTTTCCAGGTCTTTTCTTTTTTTGTTTTGCTTTATTTCATGGTGCGTGCTTTTTCTTTATTTTATTACACGATTCAGCTAAAACAATAGCTTGCATGGGCGTTGACTTGGGTGCGGATAATTACTTTTCCGCAGAAAACACTCAAGCTCCAACGTACCTCAATCATTTATAGTTATAATATATAATATAAGAACATATATAGATATGCTAAAACAGTAATATCACAGATAAATGTAAATCCTGGGTATATTAAGGGATGCATACAGTGTGGCCCATTTTGGTGGATCTGCACGGATAGCTCTTGCTATCCACAATCCATCCCGATGTATTAACGCGGGAAGAAAAATAATATGAAAAATAATATTTTAATAAAGTAAAAAGACTAGTTCATCAGGCAGCCCCAGCGTAGCTGGGACAGCATGACAGGAGCAATGACATATTCGCCACGGTGTGTTGTGTACTTACGTTGCACACGACATCTTTACAACACAGGTATCCACAGTGATTATTTGTGTGAGACACAGATATGCAAGCATATTGCGCAGCTGTGTAGGATAACCGTGGTCAGCCTAGGGACTGGGTGAGTAGGTGACAATTATAAAAACATATATAATAATAAGAAGAATCTTTCAAAAATAATAAAATAATAAGTTCCATTTTTTCCACACACCTATTCATAAATCATGCTGCAACCTCGACAATAGTGTCTACAAATATCCACGGAAAAATTTCCCCAGCGAGTCTGGGTACCCCGACTCGTTCGGGACGGACATGGCGGATGGTCCTCCACTGCCGAAATATCACTATTATGTTGGCCAGGTCAGTAGTACTGAAGCTGGATGAAGCTGCGGATTTATCCATATATGCGCTAGTGGTGGTGGTGATGATGACGGGTGTTGTACTGACTGGAAGCGATGCTGATATTGCTGATATCACTGTTGCCGTGGAGGTGGTGGTAATGATGTGGGCTGCGGTTTGGCTGAATGATGTGAGGATGCGCGGTGTCAATGTTGCTGCAGTGACTGTGGATAATTTTCTTATTTTCACAGCCGTAAGTAACTTGCTGGCGGTCGTCCTGGTAATTGCACAGATTTCTGGCTGGTGCGCAATTCTTCGTTTTCCTGAATATGGATGATCCGGCGTAGTTATTTTGCATACAGCAGGATCTACTGGAATGCTGATGGTGCACGTGAGTGTCAGTGTGCTGATCTGCAGTGCAGTGGTGATGATGACTGCTTCCGTGAGGATGATCTCCCCATCTATAATTAAACTGCACAGAGATATTGATTCATCAGAAATGTCCTATAAACCGGGTTCGGATACTGTCACAGGTGTTGAAATTACTACTGATATGGGTTGGCCGATAACGGATGCGGATGCTGTGATGATGCTGCATGTTTTCGGTGGTGTCACTGCAGGTGCTGCCAGTGCGGAAACTGCAGTTGGTATCAATACTGATGCTGCAGGTGCTGCCGGTGCTATTCTTGTGGGTGATGCCGATGCTGTGGTGATGGATGCTGGAGTGCTGATGCTAGCTGGCTGTGTTGCGGATGCTGTGGGTCTAGCTAAATGTTCGAAGTCAGTTCATCTTTTGGTATGCTTCGTCTTTGCTACCTTTCCCGTTGGAAGCATGACAACTGGAAGTCTACTTTCGAAACGTGTAGCGAGGGTATCTATGTCCTCATTCTGTTCACCAGGTTCTAACATCACAACTGACACACAATCTTTGAAAGATAATGCGTGTGTTACACCGTACCGAGTAGCTGAATACAGGTACTTGCACTTCGCACAGAATGCACATTGTAATAAATGATCGTGATTGACATGAAGCATCAAGTCCGAGTTTCTGGAGAATGCATGTTTACAAGGCTGTCTGTTAGGCTGTAACACTGTACACGGAGACTTCTTCCCGAGATGAGCAGGTGCTGACTCCTCCAAGCTGTCGGACAAGGTGAGATCTTCTGCAAGCGACATGTCATTTCCGCATGATGGTAATGTGTTGAACTGCCTATCCTAATTTAAATTTCCTACCTCTTCATACTTTCCTGGCCAAATATAACATAGATAATAATAATAAAGTAATAAGTAAACAGCAGAATTTGGTTTGCGACACAAAAGTAGCCTAATGCTCGATCTTCCCTAG